>JAYKKI010000108.1:6705000-6936791 GCA_039881145.1 Druceiella hillmani | reverse complement strand
TAGGTATACATATCATCAAAAATATAGGTACACATATCTTTTTTTGTCCATCGTCAACAGTCACTGGACGCAGATAAATAGGTATACATATCATCAAAAATATAGGTACACATATCTTTTTTGTCCATCGTCAACAGTCACTGGAAGCAGAAATATAGGTATACATATCATCAAAAATATAGGTACGCATATCTTTTTTGTCCATCGTCAACAGTCACTGGACGCAGAAATATAGGTATACATATCATCAAAAATATAGGTACACATATCTTTTTTGTCCATCGTCAACAGTCACTGGAAGCAGAAATATAGGTATACATATCATCAAAAATATAGGTACACATATCTTTTTTGTCCATCGTCAACAGTCACTGGACGCAGAAATATAGGTATACATATCATCAAAAATATAGGTACACATATCTTTTTTGTGCATCGTCAACAGTCACTGGACGCAGAAATACAGGTATACATATCATCAAAAATATAGGTATACATATCTTTTTTGTCCATCGTCAACAGTCACTGGACGCAGAAATATAGGTATACATATCATCAAAAATATAGGTACACATATCTTTTTTGTGCATCGTCAACAGTAACTGGACGCAGAAATACAGGTATACATATCATCAAAAATATAGGTATACATATCTTTTTTGTCCATCGTCAACAGTCACTGGACGCAGAAATATAGGTATACATATCATCAAAAATATAGGTACACATATCTTTTTTGTGCATCGTCAACAGTCACTGGACGCAGAAATATAGGTATACATATCATCAAAAATATAGGTATACATATCTTTTTTGTCCATCGTCAACAGTCACTGGACGCAGAAATATAGGTATAATACATATCATCAAAAACATAGGTACACATATCTTTTTTGTGCATCGTCAACAGTCACTGGACGCAGAAATATAGGTATACATATCATCAAAAACATAGGTATACATATCTTTTTTGTCCATCGTCAACAGTCACTGGACGCAGAAATACAGGTATACATATCATCAAAAATATAGGTATACATATCTTTTTTGTGCATCGTCAACAGTCACTGGACGCAGAAATATAGGTATACATATCATCAAAAATATAGGTATACATATCTTTTTTGTGCATCGTCAACAGTCACTGGACGCAGAAATATAGGTATACATATCATCAAAAATATAGGTACACATATCTTTTTTGTGCATCGTCAACAGTCACTGGACGCAGAAATACAGGTATACATATCATCAAAAACATAGGTATACATATCTTTTTTGTCCCATCGTCAACAGTCACTGGACGCAGAAATACAGGTATACATATCATCAAAAATATAGGTATACATATCTTTTTTGTGCATCGTCAACAGTCACTGGACGCAGAAATATAGGTATACATATCATCAAAAATATAGGTATACATATCTTTTTTGTGCGTCGTCAACAGTCACTGGACGCAGAAATATAGGTATACATATCATCAAAAATATAGGTACACATATCTTTTTTGTGCATCGTCAACAGTCACTGGACGCAGAAATACAGGTATACATATCATCAAAAACATAGGTATACATATCTTTTTTGTGCATCGTCAACAGTCACTGGACGCAGAAATATAGGTATACATATCATCAAAAATATAGGTATACATATCTTTTTTGTGCATCGTCAACAGTCACTGGACGCAGAAATATAGGTATACATATCATCAAAAATATAGGTACACATATCTTTTTTGTGCATCGTCAACAGTCACTGGACGCAGAAATATAGGTATACATATCATCAAAAACATAGGTATACATATCTTTTTTGTGCATCGTCAACAGTCACTGGACGCAGAAATATAGGTATACATATCATCAAAAATATAGGTATACATATCTTTTTTGTGCATCGTCAACAGTCACTGGACGCAGAAATATAGGTATACATATCATCAAAAACATAGGTATACATATCTTTTTTGTCAATCGTCAACAGTCACTGGACGCAGAAATATAGGTATACATATCATCAAAAATATAGGTATACATATCTTTTTTGTGCATCGTCAAGAGTCACTGGACGCAGAAATATAGGTATACATATCATCAAAAATATAGGTATACATATCTTTTTTGTGCATCGTCAACAGTCACTGGACGCAGAAATATAGGTATACATATCATCAAAAACATAGGTATACATATCTTTTTTGTGCATCGTCAACAGTCACTGGACGCAGAAATATAGGTATACATATCATAAAAAATATAGGTATACATATGTTTTTTGTGCATCGTCAACAGTCACTGGACGCAGAAATATAGGTATACATATCATAAAAAATATAGGTATACATATGTTTTTTGTGCATCGTCAACAGTCACTGGACGCAGAAATATAGGTATACATATCATCAAAAATATAGGTACACATATCTTTTTTGTGCATCGTCAACAGTCACTGGACGCAGAAATATAGGTATACATATCATCAAAAATATAGGTATACATATCTTTTTTGTGCATCGTCAACAGTCACTGGACTCAGAAATATAGGTATACATACCATCAAAATATAGGTATACATATCTTTTTTGTGCATACAGTCACTGGACGCAGAAATATAGGTATACATATCATCAAAAATATAGGTATACATATCTTTTTTGTGCATCGTCAACAGTCACTGGACGCAGAAATATAGGTATACATATCATCAAAAATATAGGTATACATATCTTTTTTGTGCATCGTCAACAGTCACTGGACGCAGAAATATAGGTATACATATCATCAAAAATATAGGTATACATATCTTTTTTGTGCATCGTCAACAGTCACTGGACTCAGAAATATAGGTATACATATCATCAAAAATATAGGTATACATATGTTTTTTGTGCATCGTCAACAGTCACTGGACGCAGAAATATAGGTATACATATCATCAAAAATATAGGTACACATATCTTTTTTGTCCATCGTCAACAGTCACTGGACGCAGAAATATAGGTATACATATCATCAAAAATATAGGTATACATATCTTTTTTGTGCATCGTCAACAGTCACTGGACTCAGAAATATAGGTATACATATCATCAAAAATATAGGTATACATATCTTTTTTGTGCATCGTCACTGGACGCAGAAATATAGGTAGACATATCATCAAAAATATAGGTATACATATCTTTTTTGTGCATCGTCAACAGTCACTGGACGCAGAAATATAGGTATACATATCATCAAAAATATAGGTATACATATCTTTTTTGTGCATCGTCAACAGTCACTGGACTCAGAAATATAGGTATACATATCATCAAAAATATAGGTATACATATCTTTTTTGTGCATCGTCACTGGACGCAGAAATATAGGTATACATTTCATCAAAAATATAGGTATACATATCTTTTTTGTGCATCGTCAACAGTCACTGGACGCAGAAATATAGGTATACATATCATCAAAAATATAGGTATACATATCTTTTTTGTGCATCGTCAACAGTCACTTGACTCAGAAATATAGGTATACATATCATCAAAAATATAGGTATACATATCTTTTTTGTGCATCGTCACTGGACGCAGAAATATAGGTATACATATCATCAAAAATATAGGTATACATATCTTTTTTGTGCATCGTCAACAGTCACTGGACTCAGAAATATAGGTATACATATCATCAAAAATATAGGTATACATATGTTTTTTGTGCATCGTCAACAGTCACTGGACGCAGAAATATAGGTATACATATCATCAAAAATATAGGTACACATATCTTTTTTGTCCATCGTCAACAGTCACTGGACGCAGAAATATAGGTATACATATCATCAAAAATATAGGTATACATATCTTTTTTGTGCATCGTCAACAGTCACTGGACTCAGAAATATAGGTATACATATCATCAAAAATATAGGTATACATATCTTTTTTGTGCATCGTCACTGGACGCAGAAATATAGGTATACATATCATCAAAAATATAGGTATACATATCTTTTTTGTGCATCGTCAACAGTCACTGGACGCAGAAATATAGGTATACATATCATCAAAAATATAGGTATACATATCTTTTTTGTGCATCGTCAACAGTCACTGGACTCAGAAATATAGGTATACATATCATCAAAAATATAGGTATACATATCTTTTTTGTGCATCGTCACTGGACGCAGAAATATAGGTATACATATCATCAAAAATATAGGTATACATATCTTTTTTGTGCATCGTCAACAGTCACTGGACGCAGAAATATAGGTATACATATCATCAAAAATATAGGTATACATATCTTTTTTGTGCATCGTCAACAGTCACTGGACTCAGAAATATAGGTATACATATCATCAAAAATATAGGTATACATATCTTTTTTGTGCATCGTCACTGGACGCAGAAATATAGGTATACATATCATCAAAAATATAGGTATACATATCTTTTTTGTGCATCGTCAACAGTCACTGGACTCAGAAATATAGGTATACATATCATCAAAAATATAGGTATACATATGTTTTTTGTGCATCGTCAACAGTCACTGGACGCAGAAATATAGGTATACATATCATCAAAAATATAGGTACACATATCTTTTTTGTCCATCGTCAACAGTCACTGGACGCAGAAATATAGGTATACATATCATCAAAAATATAGGTATACATATCTTTTTTGTGCATCGTCAACAGTCACTGGACGCAGAAATATAGGTATACATATCATCAAAAATATATGTATACATATCTTTTTTGTGCATCGTCAACAGTCACTGGACTCAGAAATATAGGTATACATATCATCAAAAATATAGGTATACATATGTTTTTTGTGCATCGTCAACAGTCACTGGACGCAGAAATATAGGTATACATATCATCAAAAATATAGGTATACATATCTTTTTTGTGCATCGTCACTGGACGCAGAAATATAGGTATACATATCATCAAAAATATAGGTATACATATCTTTTTTGTGCATCGTCAACAGTCACTGGACGCAGAAATATAGGTATACATATCATCAAAAATATAGGTATACATATCTTTTTTGTGCATCGTCAACAGTCACTGGACGCAGAAATATAGGTATACATATCATCAAAAATATAGGTATACATATCTTTTTTGTGCATCGTCAACAGTCACTGGACGCAGAAATACAGGTATACATATCATCAAAAATATAGGTATACATATCTTTTTTGTGCATCGTCAACAGTCACTGGACGCAGAAATATAGGTATACATATCATCAAAAATATAGGTATACATATCTTTTTTGTGCATCGTCAACAGTCACTGGACGCAGAAATATAGGTATACATATCATCAAAAATATAGGTATACATATCTTTTTTGTGCATCGTCAACAGTCACTGGACGCAGAAATACAGGTATACATATCATCAAAAATATAGGTATACATATCTTTTTTGTGCATCGTCAACAGTCACTGGACGCAGAAATATAGGTATACATATCATCAAAAATATAGGTATACATATCTTTTTTGTGCATCGTCAACAGTCACTGGACGCAGAAATATAGGTATACATATCATCAAAAATATAGGTATACATATCTTTTTTGTGCATCGTCAACAGTCACTGGACGCAGAAATACAGGTATACATATCATCAAAAATATAGGTATACATATCTTTTTTGTGCATCGTCAACAGTCACTGGACGCAGAAATATAGGTATACATATCATAAGAAATATAGGTATACATATGTTTTTTGTGCATCGTCAACAGTCACTGGACGCAGAAATATAGGTATACATATCATCAAAAATATAGGTACACATATCTTTTTTGTGCATCGTCAACAGTCACTGGACGCAGAAATATAGGTATACATATCATCAAAAATATAGGTATACATATCTTTTTTGTGCATCGTCAACAGTCACTGGACTCAGAAATATAGGTATACATATCATCAAAAATATAGGTATACATATCTTTTTTGTGCATCGTCACTGGACGCAGAAATATAGGTATACATATCATCAAAAATATAGGTATACATATCTTTTTTGTGCATCGTCAACAGTCACTGGACGCAGAAATATAGGTATACATATCATCAAAAATATAGGTATACATATCTTTTTTGTGCATCGTCAACAGTCACTGGACGCAGAAATATAGGTATACATATCATCAAAAATATAGGTATACATATCTTTTTTGTGCATCGTCAACAGTCACTGGACTCAGAAATATAGGTATACATATCATCAAAAATATAGGTATACATATGTTTTTTGTGCATCGTCAACAGTCACTGGACGCAGAAATATAGGTATACATATCATCAAAAATATAGGTACACATATCTTTTTTGTCCATCGTCAACAGTCACTGGACGCAGAAATATAGGTATACATATCATCAAAAATATAGGTATACATATCTTTTTTGTGCATCGTCAACAGTCACTGGACGCAGAAATATAGGTATACATATCATCAAAAATATATGTATACATATCTTTTTTGTGCATCGTCAACAGTCACTGGACTCAGAAATATAGGTATACATATCATCAAAAATATAGGTATACATATGTTTTTTGTGCATCGTCAACAGTCACTGGACGCAGAAATATAGGTATACATATCATCAAAAATATAGGTACACATATCTTTTTTGTCCATCGTCAACAGTCACTGGACGCAGAAATATAGGTATACATATCATCAAAAATATAGGTATACATATCTTTTTTGTGCATCGTCAACAGTCACTGGACTCAGAAATATAGGTATACATATCATCAAAAATATAGGTATACATATCTTTTTTGTGCATCGTCACTGGACGCAGAAATATAGGTATACATATCATCAAAAATATAGGTATACATATCTTTTTTGTGCATCGTCAACAGTCACTGGACGCAGAAATATAGGTATACATATCATCAAAAATATAGGTATACATATCTTTTTTGTGCATCGTCAACAGTCACTGGACGCAGAAATATAGGTATACATATCATCAAAAATATAGGTATACATATCTTTTTTGTGCATCGTCAACAGTCACTGGACTCAGAAATATAGGTATACATATCATCAAAAATATAGGTATACATATCTTTTTTGTGCATCGTCAACAGTCACTGGACGCAGAAATATAGGTATACATATCATCAAAAATATAGGTATACATATCTTTTTTGTGCATCGTCAACAGTCACTGGACGCAGAAATATAGGTATACATATCATCAAAAATATAGGTATACATATCTTTTTTGTGCATCGTCAACAGTCACTGGACGCAGAAATATAGGTATACATATCATCAAAAATATAGGTATACATATCTTTTTTGTGCATCGTCAACAGTCACTGGACGCAGAAATACAGGTATACATATCATCAAAAATATAGGTATACATATCTTTTTTGTGCATCGTCAACAGTCACTGGACGCAGAAATATAGGTATACATATCATAAAAAATATAGGTATACATATGTTTTTTGTGCATCGTCAACAGTCACTGGACGCAGAAATATAGGTATACATATCATCAAAAATATAGGTACACATATCTTTTTTGTGCATCGTCAACAGTCACTGGACGCAGAAATATAGGTATACATATCATCAAAAATATAGGTATACATATCTTTTTTGTGCATCGTCAACAGTCACTGGACTCAGAAATATAGGTATACATATCATCAAAAATATAGGTATACATATCTTTTTTGTGCATCGTCACTGGACGCAGAAATATAGGTATACATATCATCAAAAATATAGGTATACATATCTTTTTTGTGCATCGTCAACAGTCACTGGACGCAGAAATATAGGTATACATATCATCAAAAATATAGGTATACATATCTTTTTTGTGCATCGTCAACAGTCACTGGACGCAGAAATATAGGTATACATATCATCAAAAATATAGGTATACATATCTTTTTTGTGCATCGTCAACAGTCACTGGACTCAGAAATATAGGTATACATATCATCAAAAATATAGGTATACATATGTTTTTTGTGCATCGTCAACAGTCACTGGACGCAGAAATATAGGTATACATATCATCAAAAATATAGGTACACATATCTTTTTTGTCCATCGTCAACAGTCACTGGACGCAGAAATATAGGTATACATATCATCAAAAATATAGGTATACATATCTTTTTTGTGCATCGTCAACAGTCACTGGACGCAGAAATATAGGTATACATATCATCAAAAATATATGTATACATATCTTTTTTGTGCATCGTCAACAGTCACTGGACTCAGAAATATAGGTATACATATCATCAAAAATATAGGTATACATATGTTTTTTGTGCATCGTCAACAGTCACTGGACGCAGAAATATAGGTATACATATCATCAAAAATATAGGTACACATATCTTTTTTGTCCATCGTCAACAGTCACTGGACGCAGAAATATAGGTATACATATCATCAAAAATATAGGTATACATATCTTTTTTGTGCATCGTCAACAGTCACTGGACTCAGAAATATAGGTATACATATCATCAAAAATATAGGTATACATATCTTTTTTGTGCATCGTCACTGGACGCAGAAATATAGGTATACATATCATCAAAAATATAGGTATACATATCTTTTTTGTGCATCGTCAACAGTCACTGGACGCAGAAATATAGGTATACATATCATCAAAAATATAGGTATACATATCTTTTTTGTGCATCGTCAACAGTCACTGGACGCAGAAATATAGGTATACATATCATCAAAAATATAGGTATACATATCTTTTTTGTGCATCGTCAACAGTCACTGGACTCAGAAATATAGGTATACATATCATCAAAAATATAGGTATACATATCTTTTTTGTGCATCGTCACTGGACGCAGAAATATAGGTATACATATCATCAAAAATATAGGTATACATATCTTTTTTGTGCATCGTCAACAGTCACTGGACGCAGAAATATAGGTATACATATCATCAAAAATATAGGTATACATATCTTTTTTGTGCATCGTCAACAGTCACTGGACGCAGAAATATAGGTATACATATCATCAAAAATATAGGTACACATATCTTTTTTGTGCATCGTCAACAGTCACTGGACGCAGAAATATAGGTATACATATCATCAAAAATATAGGTATACATATCTTTTTTGTGCATCGTCAACAGTCACTGGACTCAGAAATATAGGTATACATATCATCAAAAATATAGGTATACATATCTTTTTTGTGCATCGTCAACAGTCACTGGACGCAGAAATATAGGTATACATATCATCAAAAATATAGGTATACATATCTTTTTTGTGCATCGTCAACAGTCACTGGACTCAGAAATATAGGTATACATATCATCAAAAATATAGGTATACATATCTTTTTTGTGCATCGTCACTGGACGCAGAAATATAGGTATACATATCATCAAAAATATAGGTATACATATCTTTTTTGTGCATCGTCAACAGTCACTGGACGCAGAAATATAGGTATACATATCATCAAAAATATAGGTATACATATCTTTTTTGTGCATCGTCAACAGTCACTGGACGCAGAAATATAGGTATACATATCATCAAAAATATAGGTATACATATCTTTTTTGTGCATCGTCAACAGTCACTGGACGCAGAAATACAGGTATACATATCATCAAAAATATAGGTATACATATCTTTTTTGTGCATCGTCAACAGTCACTGGACGCAGAAATATAGGTATACATATCATCAAAAATATAGGTATACATATCTTTTTTGTGCATCGTCAACAGTCACTGGACGCAGAAATATAGGTATACATATCATCAAAAATATAGGTATACATATCTTTTTTGTGCATCGTCAACAGTCACTGGACGCAGAAATATAGGTATACATATCATTAAAAATATAGGTATACATATCTTTTTTGTGCATCGTCAACAGTCACTGGACGCAGAAATATAGGTATACATATCATCAAAAATATAGGTATACATATATTTTTTGTGCATCGTCAACAGTCACTGGACTCAGAAATATAGGTATACATATCATCAAAAATATAGGTATACATATCTTTTTTGTGCATCGTCACTGGACGCAGAAATATAGGTATACATATCATCAAAAATATAGGTATACATATCTTTTTTGTGCATCGTCAACAGTCACTGGACGCAGAAATATAGGTATACATATCATCAAAAATATAGGTATACATATCTTTTTTTTGCATCGTCAACAGTCACTGGACGCAGTAATATAGGTATACATATCATCAAAAATATAGGTATACATATCTTTTTTGTGCATCGTCAACAGTCACTGGACGCAGAAATACAGGTATACATATCATCAAAAATATAGGTATACATATCTTTTTTGTGCATCGTCAACAGTCACTGGACGCAGAAATATAGGTATACATATCATCAAAAATATAGGTATACATATCTTTTTTGTGCATCGTCAACAGTCACTGCACGCAGAAATATAGGTATACATATCATCAAAAATATAGGTATACATATCTTTTTTGTGCATCGTCAACAGTCACTGGACGCAGAAATACAGGTATACATATCATCAAAAATATAGGTATACATATCTTTTTTGTGCATCGTCAACAGTCACTGGACGCAGAAATATAGGTATACATATCATCAAAAATATAGGTATACATATCTTTTTTGTGCATCGTCAACAGTCACTGGACGCAGAAATATAGGTATACATATCATCAAAAATATAGGTATACATATCTTTTTTGTGCATCGTCAACAGTCACTGGACGCAGAAATACAGGTATACATATCATCAAAAATATAGGTATACATATCTTTTTTGTGCATCGTCAACAGTCACTGGACGCAGAAATATAGGTATACATATCATCAAAAATATAGGTATACATATCTTTTTTGTGCATCGTCAACAGTCACTGGACGCAGAAATATAGGTATACATATCATCAAAAATATAGGTATACATATCTTTTTTGTGCATCGTCAACAGTCACTGGACGCAGAAATACAGGTATACATATCATCAAAAATATAGGTATACATATCTTTTTTGTGCATCGTCAACAGTCACTGGACGCAGAAATATAGGTATACATATCATCAAAAATATAGGTATACATATCTTTTTTGTGCATCGTCAACAGTCACTGGACGCAGAAATATAGGTATACATATCATCAAAAACATAGGTATACATATCTTTTTTGTGCATCGTCAACAGTCACTGGACGCAGAAATATAGGTATACATATCATCAAAAATATAGGTATACATATCTTTTTTGTGCATCGTCAACAGTCACTGGACGCAGAAATATAGGTATACATATCATCAAAAATATAGGTATACATATCTTTTTTGTGCATCGTCAACAGTCACTGGACGCAGAAATATAGGTATACATATCATCAAAAATATAGGTATACATATCTTTTTTGTGCATCGTCAACAGTCACTGGACGCAGAGAGATGTCGAGAAACTCTTTATATTTTTTTGAAATTGATAGCTGGAATTATGTGCTAAACATAAAATATACTAATGATGATGAGACGTGAGAAGAAGAAAAATATTGAAAAGGTAGGTACAAAAAAAAGATGACAATTAGATGGCCACTGTTTAAGACCACTGAATTTCATCAACCAAGTTTCAAGAATTTTGGCTTTTTACATTACCCAGTATCGAGCAAGATTTTAAAATATAAGATACATTCAACATTATAACTTAAGGTTTGTTCATGTCAGTATTGTATAAAATATATGAGTAACTAAAGTTTGTCTCACTTTTACTTTTTGTTGTCGCATTATAGTAAAATCGTATTGTTAAAGGTAAAGCAATAATTTATTCTGCTTAGAGAATTAAAGCTGAAATTTTTACAACTTGAGTGTATTTACATCACCATACAGGTCAACATGGATTTTTATTTCTTCTATTTGACTCTTATTTTGAATGTAATTTATCCATTTGAATTCAAAAATCCTTTTATTACAAATGAACTCATTTTCAATTACTTTAGTCATCGTAAATAATATGTTTTTAAAAAAATACTGAATTTTTGCAATGAAATAGGACAACAGCAATTTATACATAAGCATTTAATTAGAAGTAGATAATCAGTCAAAATTAGTTAAATTTGCATCATTGTGTTACAGCAGTCAACAATTTATCATCAGATGACAGTATTTTCTAGGGTTGTAATGGCGGGCATAAGGTAAAATTTACATCAACTAGAACCGAGCAAGTTATTCGATGATTTACTTTCTCTTTTTAATATATTTTGTTTTATTTTTTAGAGGTTTTATAATGGAATTTTACATGTTGTTATATTTGTGGACGTTATTTTTGAAGGTTTATATGAAATTATATTTGTAGACCTTTTATAATAGTACCACCAAGATAGAACATACGAATATAATCTCATTTGTTTAGCTTTATTTCACTTATTACGACACGAGACTGGGAGATTGGGATAAACCCTAATCGGTAATAAAGCATGCATTTGTTGTGCTGCAGAGCTAAAGGAAAGACGGAAAGTCGTTATTTAGTTTTGAGTTTCCAATAGCGTAACGTAAGCCAAAAAATCGTTTTGGGGATTGTTATTTTTGTATTTATAAAATTACATAATTTAATATAAATTACAAGGAATAGTTTTCTTGATCTCCAAACTTTTAGAAGGTCCGCACAATATTGTGCTGATATTCCTGTACCTAAATCTCGTTCAAACTTTGAAACACTGCTTTCTGAATAAAATTTTACACCAGTCCAGACATGTATGGATTCTGGTTAGCTAGGTTAAGAAATAATCTTGGATGCAGAAGAAATCTTGGAGAATACTGATCTGATTACTATATTCTTTCACTAGTAAATAAATTTAAAATAAATATATTATGTACTCGTAATGAAAGGGAGCTGACCAGTGATAACTTTAATTACGCGATTTAATATAAAAACCGTCAAGCGGACGATCTTCAGCAAATGCAGTCTTTACAAAACATGAGCTTTCCAAAACAATCAGAATATCTGAAATCGGGCGTGTAAATCTAGAAACTATGAAGAATAAACAGATAATCAGCTTTTCCGCTTTATATAGTTATTAAATTAAATATTCTTAATCGTGAATACAGTCTATACGTAACGTACTATCTACATTTGTGATATGTCTTATTCATTTGCCAATTTTGCACATTTCCCTACTTACAGCGTTGTAATTGAAAATTGACCTATTATCAAGGGTTCAAATTTCATTCTGCATTCTATACATAGATGATAATTGTCTCCATGCAGTAAATTGCCATGCGCGTTCAGCATTAGACCCCCTAATACGCGTTTCAGATACACGTATTCGGTGTAAAGTAAGTCGCTGAGGGTGTTCAATGCTGGTTTCCCTAACTCAAATATATATATATATATATATATATATATATATATATTATATATATATACATATTTACACTCGCATATACAGGGTATGAAAATACTACTATCAGGAACGTGCTTCGAATATACTCATAAGTTTACCAGGAAAACATTGAAAAGTTCATAAAACCTTATTAGTTGTAAGAATATCATAACGAATCAGTTGTGCAACCAAATTACGGTTCGTTGAATCGAAAATAATAGTCTGTTTTTAGTTATGTATATAATGTTAATTTTGTCGAATTGTTACAGATGTAGAATTTTTTTAGAAAAAATATGACAGACATGCTATGTCACATTGGCAAACGCAACATTTGTTTGTAAAAAGTACTGTCGGATATAGTGATACAAGTCTGATTCGTGCATAAGTAAAAAAACGAAAGTATTCTAAAAATTCATAAAAATAAAAGAATGACTCAATAATTGCAGGACAGAAAAACATCTGATTGGCAGATTACCAGTATCGTCGGGCTAAAGTTTATTTTCTGCTGTAGCCAGTATAAAAATGGTGTAATAGATACATACACACGCAAACACACACACGCACACACACACATGCACGCACGCATACACACACGCACACACATAGATCCACCTACCGTTTATACTGAGGAAACTTCCGTTAAAAGCATTGACCCTACAAGCATGCCTAACATTTGCAACTTCACTGTTCGCGAGTTAGATTTTATTGCCCGAAGTTCGGTAGATCTAGAAAGAACGAAGATCAGGGAGTACAGTGATTATTTTAATACGTCAGAACCTGTTGAAAGTACAAATTTAATAAAATGTTAAATATTGTTCCGTTCCATTATACTTTTCCGTCTAAAAATTAAAATGCATTCACAAAGATATAACGCTTGGGGGTGGTAAGATTGCCATGTGGTATAACCATACGTGGGAAGAGGGCGAGATATGAGAGTAACGCGACTATATCTTATCGAGACCTTTGTTTACTGCTTCCAAAACCATACATATAAAACATTTATCTATTGTGCCTATCTATATGTACTAATACGATTCAGAGATTAAAATGTTGGAAGAAAATGAAAAAAAAGTTTATTAAGGATATTACACACAACCTAATCAAGTTTGAATATAACCAGCACTGCGCGGGTTCTGTGCACATTAATGTATTTCTAAATTTTAGGGGTATGTATATTTAGACTAAATATTCTAAAAATGTCAAGTTTTAAGAAAATAAATACATTGCCTACTACACCTTTCACAAACATTAAAACGCGGTGCAATTTAAAAAAAATTAGAATATCTTCGATCATCGCCATAAGTTTCCTGCAATTTCTTTCGTAAGCTTCTAAAAATCCTATTTCTTTATAATTTTAGACTGAACAGTATAGTGATTAAGAGGGAAATATGTTTCTTCCATATCTTTGAAGATATATTATTTAAACTAACGAGAAACCATATTTGAAACTTTTGTAACTAGCCCATTCGAACGATACTTCATAAAAAAGCAGAATTTAAAAAAAAATGTTTTCGATTACTTAATTTGCCTCCTTTAAATTTTAATTTCAATACATTTAAGTAATAGCTATTAAAAATATTGGGTTTAACATGTTTTGTTGGTAAATGTCAAGTTTTCACTTCAGGCGGTTTCCGAGAAAACCAGATAGACTGACAGATACGCGAGTGAATGGATACGTTTTTCCTTTTGAGTTACTGCTGTATTTTAGCAGCAGTTGTGCCAGTTACGAATATATCGGCCTTTGATTTTGATTTGTTTTTACCTTAGATTACCTGTTATGTGTGTTTCCAAATGTTATGTGTGGCGGTAGACACAAAAATTAATGTTAGTTTTACGGAGGGAAATAACCTAGTTGTCAGTGAGAAAAGAAAACCTAAAATAGTTTAAGTACTGAGATTCCATGGAGGAATTGAGTGAAAGAAGAAGACCTGTAAAAGTGACCGTTTGGAATTTATAAAAAGGACACCTGGAAATCATATTTAAATGTGATATGTACAAGCAGAATTCGCACTGCGTGAGTGCCGTATGTGCAATTACATATATATGTGTACATATATATATATATATATATATATATATATATATATATATTTACGATATCTAACATTTGTCGTCAACGTGTAGGCGGAGTCAAAATTAAGTCCCTGCAGAATTCTTTGGGCTTTTGACTGAAATACCCTTTAAATTCGATTTTGATATGACGTTAGCCTTTAAATTTTGTATTATCTGTATTATTAGACACGGAGCGAAACAGATGGAAATTAGATGGCGAAAAATCCGTAGAGTACTGTGGGTGATGTACCATACTGAATCCAAGTGAAAGTAGTTTTTCAGACTTAACTTTTGCTACGTGGGGTATAGCATTGATTGGAACAACTTTACTTTGATTGGAAGAAAGTTTAGCGGTGACCTTGACTCAATTGTTCACAATAAATCTAAGCTGTAATTGTACTGTCAGTTTGAAAGAGTTCCCAATAAATAATTCAACGAATAACTCCATTTATACATCCACAATACATTCAATAGTATCTTTTGTCTATATAATATAATAATTTGGTCTAGGTACACGTTCTTCTCCAACTCCTAGCCACTGGTGTTTTGCGCTAAGAATTAACATAGGCCACCCAATTTTCATATCCTGTAACCAGATGTGTTAGCTCATGTGGTGGCCAAACGGAATGCTTCCACTTCTTTCTCAAAGCATGAAGTAAAATAGCTCTGCCAAACAACGTGAACTTAATCTGAAATCGGTTTCAATAAATCTTTTAAATTTTTTTGAATCAATTTTAGGAGGTCACTTTGAATGAGGTTTATCAGACAGGTTAAAATACCTTTCTTTGAATCTGGGGAACCAGTGATTAAGTGTGTCGTAAGAGGACATCTTTATGTATACATTGTGTGATGCTTAGTTGATTTTTCGCTCCAAACTAAATTCATGCAGAAAGAGTCCTCTAAGTCCACTTCGAAATACTACTGTTAATAATTTATTCTTTACTCAGCGATTACTCAATTGCAAACTGAATAAGAGTTTGAATACCGCACTGTTTACATACACTACAAGGAATATTCTAAAAGTTTCTATAACATTTCAGAAATCGGTCGAAAAAGTGGCAGATTTATAAGTTGCTAACTAAAAGTTAAAATTATTTAATGTAGGGACTCAGTTTTTTACGATTTAATTATATGTATAGATCATATATATCAGAGATTTCCCAACAAAATCGTGAAATATATGTTTCATTATTTCGATTCAAAATCCAAATACAAATGTATATGTTTTTAACTCAAATTTCTTGTGCAATTTGTCATTATTTTTATGTCATTATGAGTAAAAATTCTTTCTGAACAAATACCTATAAGCCAAGAGAAAAATTTGATAATATCTTGAGAATTTTTACCCTGCACTCATTTATTTAAATAATATTAATACACGTTATTTTTCCTTTACTATTTTACTAAAAACATATATTTACTTTTTTGATGTTGTCTTGAATCCATAAATGTTATTTAGGCAACTTTTTAATTCCATAAAAGAATTCAATTTTTTTAATCCCTAGCTTGCTTTTATTTTGAATTTGGAAAATTTGTTTTCGACATACCAAAGTTGAGTACTCACTGACCAACCACTTAATAACAGTTATCCATAAAATACTACATTAAAATTTGTATGTACTATGTCTGAGTTAAGTTCATTACTAAATGTAGTTCTACAAAATATCAATACTTCACGTTCATCCATCGTTGATAAAAGAAGCTCTAACGCATTAAAACCGAACAGGCGTACACCGAATTGACATTTTAAAACTTCACATGAAGGACAAAAATTTTGACATATTTCCACCATTCGAGTTTATTAGGAAATATTTAACTATTTAATGTTTAAATGGAGTTTATCTTTCGAGAGGGAGCGCTATCGGTCAAGAGGAAAAAACAGTTAAGTCTACTACTAGACCGTATATCGTTAAAATTTTGAAGAAAACATTTGATATTACATAAGTTGTTTTATTAATTGACCTGGTCAAATTGGTACAACCGTATAACCTTTTATCAAGCCGTAAAGAGAGCGAGTCACATTTCACTTTGTTCATGTCTACAATTTATGTTTAGAAATCCACCTTCTGAATTTTGTGAAGGCTTATTTCATGTAGCTTTATATTAAAACTGTGTTGAATTTTACTTTTAAGTTCTTCTAGCACTTTCTTCTCTTTTAACTTCTAGAACTTTGGCTTCTTGGTATTATGCTTGATGATTCATACTCTACATATCAGCTAGAAGATGAAAATCCTATCAGGATCCGTTGAGAAGTAATAATAAAAAAGGAAAATGAATGAACGACAAAAACCAAAAACTTAATATTTTTTGATATTAATTTCTTCTCAAAAAATAAGTTTTAAAAAAGTTTTTTTTTTACATTACCCAGTATCTTTTTTTTTTACATTACGATACTGGGTGTATCGAGCAAGATTTTAAAATATAAGATACATTCAACATTATAACTCAAGGTTTGTTCATGTCAGTATTGTTTAAAATATATGAGTAACTCAAGGTTGTCCTACTTTCACTTTTTGTTGTCGCATTATAGTAGAATCGTATTGTTAAAGGTAAAGCAAAATTTGTTCTGCTTAGAGAATTAAAGCTCAAATTTCTGCAACTTGAGTGTATTTACACAACCATACTGGTTAACATGGATTTTCATTTCTTCTATTTAACTCTTATTTTGTATGTAATTTATTCATTTGAATTCAAAAATTCTTTGATTACAAATGACCCCATTTTCAATTACTTTAGTAATCGTAAATAACATGTTATTAATAAAAATACTAAATTTTTGCAATGAAATAGGACAACAGCATTTATACAAATGCATTTAATTAGAAGTACATAATCAGCCTAAGTTAGTTAAATTTGCATCATTGTGTTACAGCAGTCGACAATTTATCATCAGGTGACAGTATTTTCTAGGGTTGTAATGACGGGTATAAGGCAAAATTTACATCAACTAGAACCGAGCAAGTTATTCAATGATTTACTTTCTCTTTTTAATATATTTTGTTTTATTTTTTAGAGGTTTTATAATGGCATTATACATGTTTTTATATTTGTGGACGTTATTTTTGGAGGTTTCTATGTAATTATATTTGTAGACCTTTTATAATAATACCACCAAGATAGAACATACGAATATAATCTCATTTGTTTAGCTTTATTTTACTTATTACGACACGCGACTGGGAGATTGGGATAAATCCTAATCGGTAACAAAGCATGCATTTCTTGTGCTGCAGAGCTAACGGAAACACAAAAAGACGTTATTTAGTTTTGAGGTTCCAATAGCGTAACGTAAGCCAAAAAATCGTTTTGGGGATTGTTATTTTTGTATTTGTAAAATTACATAATTTAATATGAATTACAAGGAATAGTTTTCTTGATCTGCAATCTTTTGGAAGGTCCGTAATATATTGTGCTGTTATCCCTGCACCTAAATCTCGTTCAAACTTTGAAACACTGTATTCTGAATCAAATTTTACACCAGTCCAGACATATATGGATTCTGGTTAGCTAGGTTAAGAAATAATCTTGGATGCAGAGGAAATCTTGGAGAATACTCATCTGATTACAATATTCTTTAACTAGTAAATACATTTAAAATAAATATATTATGTACTCGTAATGAAAGGGAGCTGACCAGTGATAACTTTAATTACGCGATTTAATATAAAATCCGTTAAGCGGACGACCTTCAGCAAATGCAGTCTTTACAAAACATGAGGTATATAAAACAATCAGAATATCTGAAACCGGGCGTGTAGATCTAGAAACTATAAAGAATAAACAGATAATCAGCTTTTCCGCTTTATATAGTTATTAAATTAAATATTATTTGTCCTAAATATGGTCTATACGTAACGTACTATTTACATTTATAGTATGTCCTATTTGCCAATTTTGCACATTTCTCTACTGATAGCATTTTAATTGAAAATTTACCTATTACCAAGGGTTAAAATTTAATTCTGCACTCTATACATAGATGATAATTGTCTCCATGCAGTAAATTGCCATGCGCGTTCAGCATTAGACCCCCTAATAAGCGTTTCAGATACACGTATTCGGCGTAAAGTAAGTCGCTGAGGGTGTTCAATGTTGGTTTCCCTAACACAAACCTACATATATATATATATATATATATATATATATATATATATATATATATATATGATTTAATGGGAAATATTACATCTTATTGGGTTATACAATTTATAAGGCAAAGTCGGTATACATCCGGCCTAGAAGGCTGACGTCGTTTGTCGAACGAAACAGAAACCTTTGCTGACCGCGCGAGTTGTATACATATGTGTATATATATATATATATATATATATATATATATATATATATATATATATATAATGTGTTTCTAATTCTTATCCTTGGATAATATGGTGAACAGTAAAACTATAGCATTGAGTTGCTCTGAAAAGAGATTTATTACATAAACAAATGTTTACACTTTTACAAAACAATTTATAACGTTAATTAATTAATCACAAACTCACCTGAAAAGAGAAACAACATTTAAAGCTATTGCTTCACTAGTTCGTATCAATTAAGTATTAAAATATTATACTATATCATATTATAATTCATTGATCGTTTCTAAGAACATAACCTATTTTTCTATTGTGGCGTGGCGACATGTCCAAGTGACAGCTAGCACAGATCATATGCAAACTTCATGCTGAATGAAGTGTCACTCACTTCGTTTACATCTCCCCCCCTCCATAGGTAATTATCAAAATTTTAACGTATTACTACCACTGGAACGAGTTTTGTTATGTGGAAAAGGTTTGACTGTACCTTTTTGTGTCCCGTGTTTACTTTGTAAATTGAATTAGATATTTTCTCTATAATTTGATATGGACCAATTTTCAATTCATCTAGTTTTTTCCGGTTAACCGATTTCCGTTTTCAACATATACTGAATCTCCGACTTCAAATTCATAATTTTTTCTGTTTTTATCAAATCTTTTTTTATTATAATTATGTGATTTTATACTATTTTCTAAGGCAATCTTCCGGTCTCGTATTAAATGTTGATTCTGTAATTTATTTTGTTTCAGTTCGTTTGGTAGAATGTCCACACTTTTTCCCTGCAGTAAATATTTTGGGGAGAACCCTGTCACATTATGTTCGGTTTCGTTATGTTTGTTTGTGCATTCGTGAGCAATGGTAGTCCAAGCGATCTTATCTCTTTTTTCATTAATTTTACAACCAATTTTATTAACCAATGTTTGGTTTAATCTTTCGTTCAATCCATTAGAAAATGGTGCATTTACTGCAGTGAACACTATAGGTATACCTTCCTTGTCTAAAAAATACTTAAATTCTTTTGAATTTATACCCGGATATTGGTCTGACAGAATCAAGTCTATTTTATAATCTTGTGTTACTCTTTGGACTAGTTTTATAAAATCGTTTGCATTCTGAGTTTTGGATGTCAAAATGTAGGCGTAACGAGTGAAGTGATCTACTAGAAGATGTAAATTCGTTTTTGTTGAACGTGCACCACCAAATCCACCTATGGTATCTATAGACACTATTTCGAAAGGATGTGTGGCTGGTCCTAAGTGAGACATTAGTCCAAACTTGTATGCTCCTCTTGATTTATTTTTTATACAAACGTCACAGTTTTCGCATATTTTTTTTATGTTGTCTAATAAATGTTTAGCTTGATGAAAGGGTTTAATTTTTTTTTCTACTTGTTGTTTTCCTATGTGGCAATAGTAGTGATGAACTTGTTTTATAATATGTTTACTAAAGTCTTCAGTTAGTATAATCTTTTCATGTTTTCCAATCTTTTTATAATATATATTATTTTTATAAATAAGTTTATTTATATTCTCTTTTATATCTTCGTTTTTATTTTGATCTTGTTGTATATCTTCTATTTTGATAAAATTAACTACTTTTAAACAACTTTCTTCATTTTCATCTGGTTCTAACACTGGGTTTCTGCTTAAGGTATCTGCCTCTATATTATATTTTCCCGGAAAATATATTATTTTAAAATTGAATTGCGACAAATAAAACGTAAGATCTCCCAGTTCTTCATCCGTTCTGGCTTTTATATTCATTTTTTCTAAGGGTTTGTGATCTGAAAAAACAGTGAATGTGTTTCCTATAAGCCAATGTTGCCAGTATTTAACCGCCTCTTTTATAGCCAGACACTCAAGATATATAGCTTTTCTCTGTTTTTGGGAATTGTTTAATTTTTTGGAAAAATATGCGCAAGGTTTTTCATCACCATTGGGTTGAATTTGTTTTAAGATTGCAGCAATGCCTTGTATGCTAGCATCTGTATAAATATTGATTGGTAAGTCTGTATCAAAGATTGCTAGGATTGGTTTTGAGCAAAGTAGTTTTTTTATAGTATCAAATGATTCTTGACATTTATCGGACCAGACAAATTTTTCTCCTTTTCTTAATAAATTATGTAATGGATCCAGCGTTATTGACATATTTGGTACATATTTTCCATAGAAATTTATTTTTTCCAAAAATTGACGAACGTTTTTTTGTGTTTTTGGAATCGGAAATTATTTTATGGCAATTAAATTATCCTTTAGCGGAGTTACCGTGTTGTTTTTTATTATATGCCCTAGATATTTTACCGAGTCCTGTGCAAAGTTACATTTCGTGAATTTTAATTTAAACCCTTCTTTTAAGATTGCTTCCAATAGGAAGCATAAGTCTATATGTTTCTCAAACGTTTCTGAAAATACTAAAATATCATCTATGTAATTAACAGTAAAATCTGACAATTTATGCTTTCTTATAATACTACTCAGGATTCTCTGAAAAATGGCGGGCGAAGTTTTTAAGCCAAAAGGTAAACATGTCCACTGATAGTGTGCATTCTGGGTAACAAATGCAGTTTTTTTTTCTATCTTCAGTCTTAAGAGGTATGGACCAAAACGCCGAGTTCACATCAAGTGTTGAAAAAAATTTACATTTCCTCATTTTTATCATTAAATCCTCGATTAGAGGAAACTGTTGCGATTGGGGAACTACAATCTTATTCAATTCTCGAAAATCTATGCAAAGCCTTGATCTTCTTCCTTCTTCTTTTTTAAATGCTAGTGTTACCGGAGCCGCAAAAGGGCTATATGATTCCTCGATTAAATTATTTTCTAGTAGTTTTGATATTTGATGTTCAATTTCTTTCATGTCCTCAATAGAGCACCTATATGGTCTCTTACTGCAGTACTTATCCATCAACAGATCAATATGTGCTTCGTAACCTTTTACTGTACCTATATCATATTTATCTTTAGCGAAAATTGAATTATATTTGCATATCAATTGATCAATATCAGATCTTTTTTTATGATCTAAATGATTTATCGTAATATCAAAATCATTGACCCTTATATTTTCATTAAAGTTTATTTCATATTCGTGAATAATAACTTGTTTTTCATTTTTATTTATCCCTATGTCACTACCTGTACTGCCAGGAATTTGTTTTGTGATTATAGGTTGTTTTTCTTTGTTTTTTATGTATTTTGTCTTATTGTTATTGTTGTGGATATTTTGCATGATTTCTAAATTTTAATTTTGAGTTAATTTAAATTTTTGTATACAATCTAATCCAACTAGAAAATTATAGTCGAAGTTTTCTTCATCTATAACAAAAATATCAACATGTTTTTCAATTTCAAAAATTTTTAGTTTTAAAGTTACCATTCCTATTGATTTTTTTACGCCATTAATTGTTTTCAAACCTGCTTTTTTATAATGAGTTGGTATTTTTTTAAAGATAATAACCTTGAATTTATTAAGGACACATTGGATCCTGAATCATAGATTCCTGATGTTTCTAAAATGTCATTTATTAGTAATTTAATTTTAATTAATGGCGGCACTACCAGTTTTTTTGGTTAATTTCATTTAGTTCAGTCTCTAATTCTGAATTGTTTACACTCCTTATCTGATCGTTTTTGTTCTATCATTATTTTTTATCTTAAACCAACATTGTGATTCGGGATGGTAACGTGTACCTTTATTTTCTTTTTCACAAATTTTACACGGACTAACCATGGGCCTTACATTTTTATCTTTAATTTTACTTTCGGAAGCTATTATCTTTTTATCGAATGTTTTTTTATTTACCATGTGCTCTAAACTTCTTATATTATTAAATAAATCTTGAGTTTCCTTTAAACTATTTCTATCAATTTTATCCGCAATGAAATTTGGTAATCCGGTGGCGATTAGATCAATTAGAGTATGTTTATCTATGGACTTATTTATTTCTAATAGCAGTTTCTCTTTTTTTAATGCATACTCCAGTAATGAGCCCTGTCTATATTTAAATAACATTGCCTACCTGATCGGTGACCAACTCTTATCTGCATATGTCTCACTAAAGTTTTGTTTCCACATAGCCCATTCTGAATTTATTGTGTATTTAATCAGCATAGAACTATTCCAGTCTTTACAGGAATCTTCTAAAAATAACCTAAAAATTTCAATTTTTTTGATATCCTCCTCTATGCCTAAACGTGCACATTCCGCTTCAAAGATTGTCATCCACTGGGACACATTGGTAATCTTACTACTAAATTTTTTTATAACAAATTTTTCTGCCATTTTTCCCACATTAAAAGGTTTTGATGATTCATTCTTCATTTCAGCGAAGCTTTCCATGATTTTTATTAGATATTCTTCAGAGATTCCTGCTGTAGAAGTTTTCGGTGTTTCTTTTTCCTCTAAAAGGTACCCCATGAACTGTTTATTTCCATCTTCATCACAATAAACCGCCTTTGTTTCTGGGCTCATGGATATCCATACCTGTCGCTTGTCATGCCGTTTTTGTAAAGTAGCTTTGATTTTTTGAAGGATTTGTGTTTTTATTATTGCATCGTGTAGTTTTACCGGTTGTAATTTATCCGGGAACACAAAGGTATTGCCGTCTAAATCGGTAATTGTTGTTATACAAATAATATTTGTCTTCACATCTTCACTGGCCTTGACTACGAATTCGAACTGTAATTTGTCCATTATTCTTGGGAATTAGCTGTAGAAATGTTGTTTTATAATGTGTTTCTAATTCTTATCCTTAATCACAAACTCACCTGAAAAGAGAAACAACATTTAAAGCTATTGCTTCACTAGTTCGTATCAATTAAGTATTAAAATATTATACTATATCATATTATAATTCATTGATCGTTTCTAAGAACATAACCTATTTTTCTATTGTGGCGTGGCGACATGTCCAAGTGACAGCTAGCACAGATCATATGCAAACTTCATGCTGAATGAAGTGTCACTCACTTCGTTTACATATATATATATATATATATATATATATATATATATATATATACATATTTACACTCGCATATACAGGGTATGAAAATACTATTATCAGGAACGTGCTTCGAATATACTCATAAGTTTACCAGGAAAACATTGAAAAGTTCACAAAACCTTTTTAGTTTTAAGAATATCATTACGAAATCAGTTGTGCATAACTGCAACCAAATTACGGTTCGTTGAATCGAAAATAATAGTCTGTTTTTAGTTATGTGTATAATGTTAACTTTGTCGAATTGTTATAGATGTAGAATTTTTTTAGAAAAAATATGACAGACATGCTATGTCACATTAGCAAACGCAACATTTGTTTGTAAAATAGTGATAAAAGTCTGATTCATGAATAAGTAAAAAAACGAAAGTATTCTAAAAATTCATAATAATAAAAGAATGACTCAATAATTGAAGGACAGAAAAACATCTGATTGGCAGATTACCAGTATCGTCAGGCTAAAGTTTATTTTCTGCTGTAGCCAGTATAAAAATAGTGTAATAGATACATACACACGCAAACACACACACGCACACACACATACACGCACGAATACACACACGCACACACATAGATCGACCCACTGTTTATACTGAGGAAACTTCAGTTAAAAGCATTGACTCTACAAGCATGATCTGGTTAATTTTATATCACGATTTTGAGTTATTAGACACACTACACATAATTTTTATATCATTCAAAAGATGATTCCATCAGTTGTAAGAAAAAGAAAATTTTATTAACAGGAAGTATTTTACCACGAAAAGCTACCTGTGGACTAAAAATCGCGTTTGAAGATTACGCAATACAATTGAAAATTGTGGAACAAAACATATTACATTCCAGTCATGCGAGGCCATGCGAGGTCAGATCAAAACAAAGATCGAACCTTTATATCAACGAAACGTCTACTAAAATCCCAGACTCCATAAGCATGGGCTGCTTAATTCAACCCACGACCACAAAGTTTCTCTTTCAAAACCTTCCATTAATAATATAGATTAAAATTTAAAAAAAAATTGTGTTCTCAAATCCCTTAAATAAATTAAAAAGTGGGTTTTCCATAAATTAAATGCAAAATATTTTTTCTTGTACGCGTCATATATATATATATATATATATATATATATATATATATATATATATATATATATATATCTATATACATATATATATATATATATATATATATATATATACATATACATATATACATCATTCATTTCAATGTTGAAGTTTATCGGGATTATTTCGAGTCACAGGCTGGTAGTTCTGTAAATCTGAAGTTAGTTTTGTGTCCTCTCTTACCTAAAAATCTGTAACCTAATATGGACTGCGCACAGTTTACGTAACAAAGTAATATATAGGCACAAGAGCTCGCGTGGAACATTAATATAACTAGAAATATGTTTGAATAATTGCCATTCATACACGCATAAACGGCTTGGCAGAATATATGGACAATATTTATGATTCGAATTAGCATGTGGACTTTTTATTTTTTGATCACAAACAGAGCCTAATTCCGGTTCTATGTGTTTTGTAGTTTCCATTTTGTAAATAATAACGATGTTGTACTACAACAATCGTCTTCGTGGTGTATTGGGTTGTTCACAATGCCTTTGACGGAGCGGCGCACCGCAGTCAACCTTTCCTGATCAACTTATGAATATATAGCTGGGATTCATGTTCACATGTTTATATATATATATATATATATATATATATATATATATATATATATATTTCTCCTAATAAGCATCAATGAAATTAAGTCCAGTGAGAAGTTAAGACGAATTAGTCTGTGGCTTGTTTTGTTTCACTTTAATGAACATCAAAGGGCCAACCTTTTAAGTGTTGTAAACCTTTGCCCCATCGTCTGGCAGGATTATAGCAAATTTGTACACTTTTAAGTAGAATAATATGTACCGCCTTCCGATATTAATTATAACTTTCACAACTGTCGTCAATGGAATGTTTATTCCATTTTATTAGACACGATTAATTATCAGACCATTAATTATGTAGAAACTATACAACATCATTATTAAGTGGAAAAACATTAATTAATTTTATTTGACTGTTCATTAATATCTCATTATTATGTCTTTAGCTGTTGCTAGGATATTTTGATAAGTAATATTTTAAAGGTGTTAAGATATTTTGATAAGTAATATTTTAAAGGTAGCTGTTGTTAGGATATTTAGCTGTTGTTAGGATATTGGTAAAGGTAGCTGTTGTTAGGATATTTAGCTGTTGTTAGGATAAAGGTAGCTGTTGTTAGCATATTTAAAGGTAGCTGTTGTTAGGATTGGATTTTAAAGGTAGCTGTTGTTAGGATTGGATAAAGGTAGCTGTTGTTAGGATATTTAGCTGTTGTTAGGATATTTTGATAAGTAATATTTTAAAGGTAGCTGTTGTTAGGATATTTTGATAAGTAATATTTTTTGATAAGTAATATGTCAGGATATTTTGATAAGTAATATTTTAAAATGGGTTTATGAGACTGTAATTGCGATCTTTAAGGCGGTTACGTACATGTTTTGAGCTTTCGATGCGGTAGACATAATTTAAAATTTCTAACATTAAATTTTGATTATTGACTAAAAACCTGTCAAGCACAAGCCTAACTCACAACACGAGGGTTCCGTACACATTTAGGCATTTATAAAAAAATAATGGTATGTAATATTTCTATTAAACTCTTCACAAATTTTTAATTACTTAGAACATGAGTATATTGCATAATATATATTTCCCAGGCGCGTACTTCAAAAGTTCACATAGCTTCATTTTTTTTTCATTTATTCCTTTACTTGTGCTATAAGACCTCCCATTTTGTCAACTTTTAAAATTGTGGGCCGACTGAAAGTATCCTATATAAATAAACTAGCAAACAAACCAAATTTTTGATTTATAATACTTATTTTACCGGTAATGAAAATGTTTCTGTAATTTTTAGTTAAAAATCGCTCATATTATTTATTTGTATTAAATTCCAGTTAAATGTGTTTACATGTTTATTTGATTTATAATTACAAATAACCCACTTTAATTATAAGCCTGTTTAAAATTATTATATTTTTTTTAGATAAACTACTTCGTCTTTATACTTTAATTTTATAAATAATAATACATCATACAAAATAAGGAACAGTTTTTATATACAAGTTTCACGTCAGGCTCTGGCGGTAACTAAACGCCTTCCTTATCCACATTTGGTTTTTCTCAGCATGTGTGTGCAGGTGTGGGTGTACGTACAAAACTGTATATATGCGAATCATTGTATTGAAATTTTATGCTGTTTTTTTGAAGGTGTTACGAACGAATGTGCGAACAAGTGGATGAAACAATTTTTATTTAATAAATTTAGTAATTTTGTCACCAATTTTAGTAATATATTCAGAGTCGAATTATATAGAATTAAGTTTAATTTTACGCATGCTCCATATTGTTACGAATTAAACGCATGCTCCATATTGTTACATGCATTGTAACGGATTTGTTACGCATAATGATTAAATATCGGATATTTATATCATAATTAATTTATCGAACAACAATCGCACATAACAATATTTTCATAACGACAACTTAACATATTCTACTGTGAGTTCATTCAACTTAATGGTCACCGAATGGAAATTTCGAAAAAAATTCAACCATTCTCTTATTATCGTTCGCCCCCAAAAGAAATTTTCTTTGCTTACGTATATTTTGACGTGAAATATATATATATATATATATATATATATATATATTTGTTAAAGTAATTACAGACAATAACTATTACTAAATAAATAATTTTCCTACATACTGTATTACAAGGGTTACATTATTTATTTATCGAATGAAATATCATTATGGTGAAATCAGATTTCGATTATAGTGGCCCCTTTTTTACTAAAATAGGAACAAAGAAATTTATTTGAATTTCAAACTAAAAAAATATCTTACATTTAAATCATAAAAATATATTACACGCGAAATAGGTCAATGCAAATACATGTATGAATAATCTTAATTACTCACGGTTAAAGTAAATATTAATTTGACCCAGGGTGCGTACAAAAACACTTCATGTTATTTGCCTTAATGGTCTCGGTAAAAGAAAACTGTTTCGAAAGTAGATAAATAGCTGTAAGCGGAGGCGAAATAATTACATTGCTATTTTATGACGCATTCGCCGTCTGGATCTGTTTAATTTGCGGCGAATACCCGCAGGTTCTAAGGAGTTCTGGCAGTTCAATTTTATCTTGTGACAGATCCCTTAACCTTATATCTGTAGCCCCCAGAATGAAGTCGGAAATATATTTGAATTCAGTTTCCGAAGTTGTAACAACATTGTCCCAATATTGTTTTCAGGAATACGAATCCATTACATTTACAGAACCAGTTATTTGTGGTCATTTCAATAAAATCATCATATATTACGTTTTTACTAATCAAAAAGTTGCGCATCATTCGCATTTAAATAAGGAAAAAAGCCCTTTTAATTTTATAATAAATTTGACAGAAATAAATGGTAAAATGAGTAACGGAAACAACTCGGTGAAAGCGGAGATAGGATGCTACGTTACACAGTGGGAAGTAAAACGAAAACACTTAACATATATATATATATATATATATATATATATATATATATATATATACATATATATATATATATATATTTATATTTATATACACAACTAACTACATTTACTTTTACAATCAAAATTTATTAAAATGAATTAATAATAACTAATCATAATGATACAAATATCTATTTATTTTAATTACGGAGCCTCATGAGTAACTCATGTTTATTACAGATTCATTATAACTAATCATTAATTGAATATTATCAGTCTATATTAAGAATTTGATTGTTTTTCACATATGAAACAAAATAAACAAAGTTTTCGTCGGAATTCCTGTTTTTTCGTGTTTTATTTCGAAATGATTCAAATTGTGTATGTAAATAATTATTGTTGTTATACATTCTTAATTTATATGTTTAACACAAATTTTGTGATGACCAATGTATAAAAAGATTACTTACGAATTAACTAGAAATATCAAATACCAATATTTTTTTTAGTTTTTGTAAAATATTAAATGCGAAGATAAAAGTTCTGTCTGACATAATGTTTTTTGTTTCGAAAATGAAGAGGGAATTTTTTCCAAATCCGCGAGAACATGTCCGCAGATAAAATGCAGCAGTCATAAATTCAAGTCTTTTTAAGTTCACTTTTACTCAATAAAAATGAACCATCATTATAGTCTAAACACAACTATTTTGAATTATTTCAATTGTTTTAAAATTTCTCCAAACCATAAAAAATTCCAGTGTCTGGTTTTGGTATAACTTTTTTGTCAAATTTTCTATTAGTTTTTTAATAATTTCATTAAATCTATTATTTTTTCATTGTAATACGTGCTGAAAATTATTAATTTTCAAAATTAATATAATCATTTTATACTGTCGTAGAAAAAAAGCAATAGTATGAATATTAAAAAAATAGTGTATAAATACACACTTTTCACTAAGAATGCTGACTAAACAGTCACAGAACAGCACATCAATAATTCTTTATTGAATATACTTTATTTACCGGCGTAGCAATAAATTAATTTACGCATCTTACAGTATTGAAGCTGTGGAAAGAGACGAGAGATATACGTAATATAGTTACGAGACGAGAGATATACGTAATATAGTTACGAGATGAGAGATATACGTAATATAGTTACGAGACGAGAGATATACGTAATATAGTTTACGCATCTTACAGATATACGTAATATAGTTTACGCATCTTACAGTATTGAAGCTGTGGAAAAGACGAGAGATATACGCAATATAGTTACATTTTGCTCTCTCCAAAATACCGCAATTCAAATAAAACACGTAGACATGCACGTTTTCGTCAATTTCAAGAAAAATAGTATTCAGAAATGTCTGTGACTTAGAAAATAGAATTCCGTGTCTTAGAAAAATTTATTTCTGATTAATTTTTTCAATTTCTTTGTCATAGTCCCATATAAAGGATGAAATTTGACCTCGAGTATTTAGTTTTTTGAATAATAATTTGCTTTCCATTTTTAGGCTATTTTAAAATTAAAAATGTGTATTTAAATGGTCATAGGTTTAATGCTTTTTTAATTTACGGAACAATTTACTACATAACAGACGTTATATTAATGCCATTTGTAGCATTTTATGTACATAACATGATAGTTTTCATTTTGTGCATTCTTAACCTTTATTACCTTATAGTTTAGCCACTTAATTTATCAAATTGGTAGAGAGATTACAAAAACTCTCTTATTTCTTTAATTGAAAATTTTATTATTTCAATTCAAGTAGTTGTTGTTTTTATAATGTGAAACATTTGCTTTTTTATGGTCATTTTTATGTCATCGTGGTGTAAAATTTTTTAAATATAAATCTGGATTGATAATATTTAAATGTGATAATTTTAAATAATACTAATTAAAAGGAAGTTTCAGGAAAAGTTAGTCTTACTGAATGGTATAAAGAGTAATTCATAATAATTAATAAATCTAAATTATCTATAAAATACAAAACAATGTTGTGAAACGAATCCTTGAAATCAGTAGACAATTTTGTGTAGGGCTATAAATAAAGCAAGTGAATTTTGCACATAGCTTTTATATTACAATTTTTAATGGTATGCAATTTTAAGAATATAAGTTTTATATGACAGTTTAAGAAATTCTCAATTTTTATCAGCCTTGCAACAGTCATACAAGGGATGTTAAAGTTTCTACAGATGCCGGTAGTCGGGGAGTATTACCTAAAATATAACCAAAAAGAGTTTTTATGTCCGGGAGATTTACAATACATTCCAAAATTAATTTCGTACTATACTATTTAGATAAATAGATGTAAATATTAAATAGATATAAATATTAAATAAATATAATAATAACATAAATATTGTTATAAAGAAGGCGGGAATAAGTTAGAAGCTCGTTTACTTCACTCCAATGTCCGTTTAAAGTCACCCTGAAGATACAATTAGAGTATAGAACTTTACGGTAAGTGGGTGGTGGAGGGTAGTAAAGAATTCGTGAAGGGAGGAGGGTGTTGCGTTCATTCGGTAATCTACAAATCTTTTGGGCATAACTCGTCTTGGACATAACTCGACATAAATTGTTTTGTTCCTTGAAAACGTTAAGTTTCGATAAAATTTCCATAACTGTACAGTAGTAACTGATAGTTTTATTTACAATTTCTTGGATTTATCAGTTATTAAATTGATATTTAGTTTGGTATTATGTTTCTTTAGTTTAAAGCTTTTGAGTATCCCAAAATAGGCACTAAATATCCATGTAGTAACTTAAAAGTAATCTTTTCAATTTATAATTATTTATATTTCATTGAGTGCAGAACAGGTTCTTATTTGAGAATTTTATGTATCGTCGCTTAAACGTTGTTTAGTCTTGTCAACATCTAGACCATCATACATCAAAAAAGACTAGAAGAAGATTAGAATAGTTCTAAAGAGCCAACATATTTCTATAATACCAATATCTAAAATTTATTTAGTTATATAAGGCTACTAACCATATTTTCACGCAAAAAGACGCTGTGTACCTAATTAAGTTTTCCTTGTGCCCTCCGGACATATGTCACGTTTGATATATAAATAACGATAGGGAAATCCCGCAAAACTATTCTTGGTCACACGAAAATAGGTGTATTTTCGAAAACTCTTGCATACATATTTGAATAAGTATTTTGTGGGTTCTTCCGCTGCGGAATGTGTGGCATCAAAAGAAAGTTTTGTAAAATTTGTTTAAAACTGTGATTAATACTATTTCCTGTAGGAAACGTATCGTAAAATAATAGAAAGAACTTATACCTAATTCATATAAATATCGAGTATACGTATTTCACAATAAGCCTGTGAAAAAAAAATTTGTGCCACTTGGAAAAATTCAGTTACGAATGAGCCAATTTAACACTTGCGTGAAAATAGCATATAATTCGATGTGTGACGTATCTTGTTTGCTTAAATATGCCAAAATTAGATTATTTTGCAAAGATTTATTGAGAGAAAGGTACATGTTCATGTTTATATTAAAATATATTTATACTCAAAGACTTGATACCATGTAAATATTAAACATTTGTTGCAGACGATTTCACAAACATTGGCAACTTTAATAAAAGACTAGAGGTATTGAAGCAAAAAAGTAAACTAATTTTTTGGCCAACAAAATAAATTAAGAAATATAAAAATGAAATGTCAAAAATTATTATTGCAGAAACCCCTTTTTAAAAAATTAAAGAAAAAAAATTATTGTTTTTCTTATTTAAATTATATTAAACACTTATAATAAAAGTACTTTCATTTAGGAACGGAAATTGTTTAGTGTTTCATACCCCGAAAAAAGGAACTATTACAATATCACTTATATGTCTATACGGCTCTGTATGACACAATCGTTTTTCTCAGAAAATATTCTAAGTAAAAGCTTTAATTTTTTTATATGATAAGGCATACTTTTATTTAAAACTCAAAAATAATTAAAGTAAAATTTTAGAGTAGCAACGAACATTCAATATTTTTTGTAATTTTCTGTGTAATGTGGGGTATCGTTTGAAATGGATAGTTAGAAGTAATATAAACTTAGTTAAAATATTTTTTTCATAATTTTAAATAACATATCTCTAAAATAATTTGCCCCTTCGCTATTTCAGAAATATGAACCTAATATAAATATAATATGATTTTTAGAAGCTGTTTTACAATTAACCGTAAAACTATATATATGAGATGATATCTCAATTTTTGAGAACTTTATGATCATCTTTGAAACATGAACTGGGCAATATATTTGCAGCTTAAAAAATAGCATTAAAATTTATTAATAGTTTAATAGAAATACATTTTTACCGTCATTAAGTTTTGTATCTAAGTTAAGTCATGTTCTTGTACTTAAGTGGGTAGGGAAACTGAATTTCTTTCTAATTTTCATTCACATTTATTTTTAATTAAATACCACAAAATATGTGGATGCATTAAACAAAATATTTCAAAGGTTCGGAATGGAAGCATATTTATAATAACAGATCGTAAAAAACATAAACGGATGCAAGGGATGGAAAAACATGGAATATTTTACAATTAATTACAGTAATATGATGGAAAACGATCGCGTATCACTCGATATACATTCGCATACAATATTCAAAAATTAAGTCAAAGGAATAAATATATAACGAGAAGTGTAAATATAATACAATATTTTCTGCGGAAAAGATGCTAGTAAAATAATATTTAATCAAAGGTATACAAAACGCACGATTCTAATCTATACATGTAATAAAATAGTAACAGAGTGAATTTCATACTTTGAAAATATTTTTAAAATAGTGATTGATTTAGTTTATAAAATGATAATGGAAGCCAGAAAAAGTTTTTTAGAATTTTTGTTAGTTTGACTGTATGTTGTTTTGAGCGGGGGTCACGCAAAATCGATTCGATGGGTATTAATAAAATTTGATGCGTTGATACCGCATAAAAGAAAAAAATCATTCATCATAAATTATAAAAGCAAAAAAAACATTAATTTAAATTTTTTTTCCCACTTACACGTGAACCAAGTCGTTGACACAGCTATAAAATAATCGGAATCAGTAATTAAGAACAAGCGACCTTAAAAATACTTATCCATGAATATTGAGAAACACGCTTAATCTTGGTGTATATTGAGAAGTATAATTAATTTTGTTCTTTAGGCAAACTAAAATACTTTCATAATTAATATACTTAACATATTTTCCAAAAAAAAAAAAAAAAAAAAAATGTATATATATATATATATATATATATATATATATGTTTGTGTTTGTATGTGTGTGTGTATAAGATATACTTTTAGGCATAGAAACGATAAAAGAACAAGTATGATGAAATAAGGATAAATCGCAAGATTTTATCACCCTAAGATGGAGACACAGTGTCCTAAAGATGTCTTATGTTTCAAAGCGTTCAACAAACTTTTTTAAGTCCCTTAATTAAGAGGTAACATTTTGTCTAATCTTATTCCTTTTATACTTCTTTTGACCTTAGTATAAACAATTTCCATTCTCTCGAATTTGAAAAAGATTTGACATTACTATATTCACACTGTTACAGAAAAATTGTACATTTTACGGTTTTATATGAGATAATGTGTTTTGCCTCAAATAAGTAAATGAGAGCTCGGGAGCACAAACGGTTCTGTCACGGGGTTCGATAAAATAGTCTTTTTAAAAAACATCATTACAATAATTATTACAAAAACTATGATTTTATGTTTATTTTCTTTATTTATTAATGTAATTTATTTAATAGACTATGAATTTACACTTGGCTTTTAATAAGGACTCATTGTGTTCTTGAATTCTTGTATCATATGAGGCGGTGGACTGTATTGAGATTTGTAGGCATTGCTCATATGTTTCTTATAAGGATGGTAATCTTTCTGCCTGGTTAGGAGGGTTATTGTTTACGGAATGAAATGAATTGCAATCAAGTGAATTAGAGTCATTGTTAGAGTCGGCGTGTTGGTTATCAATATTTATAGAAAAACGAAAGAAAGCATCTGCATTAAAGTTTAATTTACCTTGTTTATATACAATCTCATGACTATACTCTTGCAACCAACGTATTTGTCTATAGCCAGGATCCTTAATATTGAATAACCACGTCAAACCATGGTCTATTATCGTAATAGACCCGTAAAGATAGGACTCGAAAGATCGACCGTAAAGATAGGACGGAATGATTTTACACCGAATATAACGGCTAAGATTTCTTTTTCAATTGTAGAGTAGGTGCCTTCGAATTTATTTAGAGTTCGGGATGCATAGGCGATCGGTTTATCTTTACCGATTTCGCCTTGAGATAGTATAGCTCTTACAACATAGTTTGAGGCGTCCGTCGTTAGCACGAAGAGTTTGCAAAATTAGGATACTGGAGAAGAGGAGCAGTGGTTAATTTAGCTTTAAGGAGATTAAAGGATTATAGCTATTGTTCAGACCAATGGAATTCAGTGTGCTTTTTAAGGAGTCATGTAAGGGGTTTCATAATTTTTGAAAAGTTCTCGATAAATCGTTGGGAGTAACCAACCAGGTATAAAAAGGATTTTATATCCTTTGAAATTTTAGGAGTAGGAAACAGAGCAACAGCCGTTATTCTTTCAGGATTCGGAGGGAAACTTTTGTCAGTAATGGTATGCCCAAGATAAGCGATTTCATGTTTTAAGAATTGACTTTCATTAGGTTGTAATTTGAGATTGAATTTAAGGGACCGATAGAAAACTAGCTTTAATATTTGTATATGGGAGTCAAGGTCATGTGAATACAGGATAGCGACATCTAAAAACATAGCAGTGACCTTGTAGGCCTGAAAGGACAGTATTCATAAATTTTTGGAACGTAGTTCGGGCATTTTTAGGGCTAAAGGGCATACGAATTAATTGATAATGTTCTGAAGCAGATGTATTAGTTATGAAAGTAAAAGCAGATTTAGATGCATCTTCAGCCTTAATCTTTGTCTGATGAAACCCACTAAGTGTAGACTTAAAATATACTTAGAATGACCTAATTGGTAGAATATCTGTAATTAAGGGAAGATGATACGTTTCGGAAACAGTGACGTCCTTGAGTTTACGGTAATCAATGACAATTCTTAACTTCCTTTTTCCAGAAGCGTCCAGTTTATCCGAGTATCTTGTCAATCAATAATATCTTTGCTAATATCCCACCGGAAGATGTTGTAATACAACGAAACCTAGGTCGCGGTAAAGAAATTAAAGAAAGTAGAAATAATACTACATCACTTAGTTTCATTTAATTGTTAGTAATGAATTTCTACAAAATTAACGCCAAATATATTCAATATATATTTAAGTAACAAATCCACTTGGCTTTCGGATGCCGGTCAAGCGCATTTTAGCAATTAGTTAGAAACGCTGTTAATGTTTCATGTTCTCTTTTATCCGTATTAATGAATTTACAGAAGGTTTGAAGTGGAAATTGTTCAGTTTGAAAAGATTTATTTTCATTTGAAAGTGGCATTTTAATAGATGTAAGCTTTAAAGGAAATATAAATTATGCAATAAACTAATGAAATAATTTATGGGAACGTAAGTGAAAATGGCAATAACAGAGATAGCAATATTTTACTCCCAATATCAGCACGATGATGTAGATTTCCAGAAAGGGTGACATCAATTCGACGATGATTTTTCAAGAAAAAGAACTTAGCGACGACGTTCAGGTGATCCAGATAGAATGTCTCGAGGATTTCTTCCAGCAGAGGCAGCACGACGTTTTAGGTAGATCAATATGCGTCGTACAGCGACAGTGTTAATAAGAAGTTGACCAGGATACAGTGACTGGGTAACACAACCAGCGAGAAACTAATCAGGATACGGCGTTGTTTTTTATTTCAAATAGATTTACTCGATTCAGCGAATTTATTTTCACTTCTTTTCGATTTTCGGAAATTAGTAAATATTGTGAGACGCAAAGGTAATCACAAGATGAAATAGTGACTAGGTGATCAGCAATAGAAAGAGCCCAACATCCCATTTCTGACACCAGTGTTATGGGGTTCGATAGAATAGTGTTTTAAAAAAAACAGACATTTACCTAATTATAATAATTATTACAAGAATTAGAAATTAATAATTAATAAAAGAGATTTGTGTCCACTACGAATATCAAATCCGGTCTGGCGTTAGGTCAGATTTATGTTTATCATGAAAATAATGCAACTCGTATCGGATTGCATTTCTCACACAATTCGTGAGAACCACTTCTTGGTCAGCAATATATTCATAATGCTGTTCGTGGGAAGGAGTGTTTGTAATAGTTCGCTATACATCTGTCCCGAAACAATCTATAATGTGCAATCATATTGCACCGTGGTATGAAACTCGTGAATTATCTGATCGGTGAAAGTATTTGAATGTGATATATTTTTAGTTAATCAGAATGTATTCAAGGTTATTTATGTCCAGGGATAGACATTTAGTTACTTTTTTTTAATTGGAATATTTTTCGTTTTGTTTTTACTATTGAAATCTCCAATGAAGTGATAAATATAAACGAAAAAATTATACAAAATATCAATTAAGATAAAATAATAAAAACTTGAATTAATTAAAGTGATGACGGACAAACAAAACCATTGAAAGCGAATATAATGTGTGAGTAAGTAACAAAGAAAACTAATTTACTCTGAGCCTTTATTATGATGATTCAGAAGTGACAACTATATCAATATATTTGTTTAAATATTCCGATTTCGATTCGATTAAATTGTTTTTAAAAATTTCAATTTCGCAAATATATAAAAAATACAAAAGTAAAGTAAACAACGTTACTATTCTAAAATATATATTTAATCGTTGTTTAGAGTTTTTTTGTTTACAGAATCGCTAATGTGATAAATAGTTCCTTCGCTTACATAAGTGTTATACTTTCGTTGCCAATTGCTACCCTCCTCCCCCCCTACATACCTGAAGCCGAATGTTAAAATAGTCGCGATCCAGAGTTTGAGAAACGGTGTTTTGTAGGCAGAAGCGTTCTGTGAAAGTATTCTGCTCATTTATGTCATTTTTTTGGAAGTGGATGAAATGTAGTGTTCATAAATATTTTCTACAAATAGAACTTTTTTCATTTTCAATTTAAACCTAATATTTGATTTGTTTGAAACATTAAAAAGACCTCAAATAACTAACAATTATATGCTCAAACTAATACGTTTTAATTTATTGTATTGGCCAATGTTTAATTTATACATCATATAAAAAATTAAAAATAGGGCAAGCCCCATTAAATTATTCTTTATATCAACCTATAATTTCTAGTTCTTTATTCCCTTGTAAAAATTTTCCGGGAAAATCCCTAGTGAGTGATCTTTGTTTAGCCGATATTAGTTATTAACAAAATTTTAGTAGACTTAATATTGCTTTAGTAATAATGTCTTATTGCACAACGTGGAAACAAATTCAAAGGAATCGATTGTGGAAAATCAATATTTCAAATTTCGTCTCCTTTATAAATTGATTTTGGCGGTGCAAAGGGAAAATAATAAATAACGTCTAGAAATATTTCCGGACGGTTAAGTTTCCTCAAAAATATAGAAAATAAAATCTATCTATTAGCACAGTCACTAAGTTGGACGATGTTAAATACATAATACATAAAAATTCATCAAGAATTGGAATTTTTAGTTTTCGGGTGTAAGCTGGAACAAGAATTTTAAATATGGAAGAATATTTATTTTCAAGTCTTTTAAATTTTTCCTATATATTTAGTTTGATATTTCGAAAAAAAAAATTAAATTCCATTAAATTTAAAATTTAATGGCAACGAAATTTGAGTTACTGCTTACTTTTGTTATTTTACTTCATTAATTCCTCAAAAAGGATAACAATTCGTTGATTAAATTTTCTCTAATTCTAAAATATAATCTTTCTCAATATTTTTTTTAATTTTTGCACGTTTGATATGTTATAAATCTTCAAATATAATTGAAAGAATTCAAAAGAAATTATTAGAACAAAATATAACCAAATTTCACAGAATATTTATACACGACTAACGACTTCAAAAATTAAATAAATGAACCTTCGACCAACACTGTCCTTTCACTTTCCCCATTCTTGCTGTTTACTTCCGTAACATATTTTCGTACATTTCTGCTTACTTCCGTAACATATTAATGTTTTACTTCAGTAAATATTTGCACTTGATTGACTTCAAAGAGGAGTATCAACAAAATTATTAATTGACATTGTGACTATTACAAAATGTAGGTAGAGAATGATGACACGTTGGGTCAACTTTGATTTATTCGATGATATCGTCATTTGTTTACTGGATTTATTAGGGCGGTGTAAGAAAATATAAAGAACAGGTGAAAATATTTGTAAAAACTGCTACAAATACACACTTATACATTAAGAAACACGCATATGCACGTGCACGTTTTTCTACGTTCGAAATCGGCTGAATATTTATATTTATATATATATATATGTGTGTGTGTGTGTGTGTGTGTGTGTGTGTATATACGTATCTCAAAATATGAAATTTTTAACACGAAAAGAATTTTTAAAATTGGACGCGTGGTTCCATTTTCAAAGAAACAAAAAAACAATTACTGAAAACTTTCCATTTTTACGAAACGTAGTGTGTTGATGTTTTGTATATAGTGTAACTCTAAATATGAATTTTCTAACGTGAAGAGAATTTTTGCAATTGGACGCGAGGTTCCAGGTATAAGGAACAAAAAAATGACACAAAATTTTCTCATTATCACTACTCTATCCCTATGAAGCGTAATTTGCTGATGTTTGGCATATAATGTGTCTCAAAATATCGACTTTTTAATATGAAAAGAATTTTAGAATTGAACGCGAGGTTCCAGGTTTTAACTCAAAGAAACAAAAAAAAATTACGGAAAACTTTCTGCTTTTTCACTGTTCTATCGCTACAAAAAGATTATGTTGATATTTATCATATAACGTGTCTCGAAATATGAACTTTCTTACATGAAAATCAGTTTTGAAATTGCAGATGAGGTTCCAGGTATTATCTCAAAGATAAAAAGAAAAATGACAGAAAACTTTTCACTTTATCACTGCTCTATCTCTGTGAAACGGTGTGTATTAATGTTTAGCATATAATATATCTCAAAAGATGCATTTCCTAATATGAAAATAATTTTTGAAATTGGACGTGAGGTTCCCGGTATTAACTCAAAGAAACAAAAAGAAGACAGGAAACTTTCGGCTTTATCTCTGCTCCATTTCTATGAAACGTAATGTATTAATGTTTAGCATGTTATGTGTTTCAAAATATATACTTTCTAATATAAAAATATTTGGAATTGTACGTGAGGTTTCAGGTTTTACCTCGCAAAAAGGAATGAACACGACCGAGAACCTTTCGATCTATCACTATGAAACATAATGTATTGTTGTATAGCATATAATATATCTCAAAATATGAACTTGCTAACACCAAGGGAATTTCAAAATGGCATAACAAAGATCTAATTTCTGAGCTACTTCACCTACTATTTTAAAATTACTTCTGTCATGATACTAATTTTACGTTTCATTTATTATGTGTATATTACCATTAAAAACAATTGCAAACTTCGATTTACCATGCCATATAGACCAGGAATATTTTTGTAAAATACATGCGTATTTACCTGAATTTTACTATTTTAAATCCTTTTGCAGCCACTCCATGATATAAATTATAGATAGATAAGATAAAATATAGCATAAGAAAGAATGCAGTGATAGATCCATATTTAATAGTGAAACAGTTTTTTTTTAAATTTATTGTATTTTTTTAAATTACTAGGTTTACAAAATAATAAACGAGTAATAACAATATCATTATATTAAGTGGAAATAAGAGAGTAAGTGACTTGGCCGTAAAGCAGCACGCAGTCCAAGATTTGAAATCTAAAATTGACTATTAAAAAATAATATTAGCATTTGTATATAGTTTAACAGAAACTCAGAACTGTTTTTATAAGTTCGATTTTGTACGGAACCCTCATCGTTCGTGTTTACTCGCATGTAACAGGTTTGTTTTTATAGATCGTGGTAGAGAAAAATTGTGTAGTATATATTCTTATAAAACCTTTTTCTCTTATAATTAACTAGGTACGAGGTTAGATGTTTAAGTGGCCAACTTAAACATCAAACTTTGGGGTTGACCCGACCGCTCCTCGCACAGATTGTTTTATGTAGTCTAAACTAGGGTAAACTCGTCTAGTTACTTTGTTACATTGGCACCTTTCTATAAGATATTTAGTAATATGATCACAAAGAAGTTCTTCAATACATGTAATATATTTAATATATGTAATAAATAAAAATATTATATTACTGAGATAATGCAAAATTGTGTGTTCTTCGTTTTTATTTTTTAAATAATAGAATTTTAATAAAAATAAAAAAATCGTGGTTATGAAGTCGTATATGTATATATTTATACATATGTATATATATATATATATATATATATATATATATATATTTTATGTGTTTGGGCCAAAATTGGTATGATGGTACTAAAGAATTCAAAAGCAAGGGATAAAATATATGTACATCCATAAAATACAGACGAGCAAAAAGACACATCCTCCCATTTGATTTTGTCGACGTTGTCTCAATACAACAAAAAGAATTGTTTAACAACCATTTTAAGTGTAGTTTCACAGTAAATACACAATATCGCAGTAAAAACACGGTGTACCGTATGTAAATATGAAGCTCTAAACGAAGTGATCGATTACCTCGTTTAAGTTTACGGAAATATTGAATATAAAGAATTGTTTAACAACCATTTTAAGTGTAGTTTCACAGTAAATACGCAATATCTTAAAAGTAAAAACACGGTGTACCGTATGTAAATATCAAGCTCTAAACGAAGTGATCGATTACCTCGTTTAAGTTTACGGAAATATTGAATATAAAGAATTGTTTATCAACCATTTTAAGTGTAGTTTCACAGTAAATACGCAATATCTTAAAAGTAAAAACACGGTGTACCGTATGTAAATATCAAGCTCTAAACGAAGTGATCGATTACCTCGTTTAAGTTTACGGAAATATTGAATATAAAGTGACTATAGTTTTGTTAATAGTTTCGTAAAATAAAGGTGATATAAAAGATTGCTCCAGAAAAATACAAACTTTTATTAATTGGCACCAAAAAGTGCATACTAATAAATATTAGGGAAAATGTGTTCGTCTGTTCAATGGGTTGCCGCTCTAATTAGTCCCCGTCCACCCTCCGTCAAACTGGGCGGAAGAGGGTTGTTTGGGCTCTCAATTACTTAGTACGAGACCTGCGAATGAATATTAAGATAACGGAAGCATTTTCCGTCGTTAGACAGTATCCGAATAATGCGTTTGCGCGTTATGTAAATTACGATGCTTGGATATCGTGTTAACAATTCGTTTTATGTTTGTCTCTATATTAGCTTTACTAAAAGCATAATAAGCAACGGAGTTTAAATATTTTTATGGATATAGTTATGATCAATTGGTATAGTGGGAATAAGATTCATGTATATTCGTTTGCGATAATTAATTTGCTGTTAATGTATCAGCGAGATGCGAATTTGTAGGAATGATTTTTATTTTTTAAGTGTAATTGACAAAAAGAAGAAATTATTTAAATATTAAAGGCATACCAAATTATCTTTATTTTACTATTTATTGCAAAATAGACTTATAAATATAAATCCGCCAATTACGGATGGAATTACGCGTGCCGAGAATGCGTATTCAGAAACATTATGAATTGCGATGATTTTATTGTTCATTTACATGTCTTATCAATAAGCGCTTATTATCAATATTCAATTTGGGATAAAAATAAGTTAGGTAATATCTCCATAACTGACTGTATACACGTAGTATACAATTCTATTAGCTTATTACTTTTATTTTATTTTTAATTAAATATAAAAATATAAGTCAAAAATAATAATAGTAGATAATGAAAATATTTAAAGCAGTAAGGATTGCAACAAACTTTTGGAATGGCAATAAATTAAAAAAACGAGTGTGCTTTAGACCACACGACTAAAGTAAACCTTCAAATTCACAAAATATGGACTTTAAAATTAATTTACAATTTTATTCACTTTAAACGTAGAATATTTAATGTATTGAACAAAATAATAATTTATAAAATTGTTCAAGAACGAAATGAAATTACAAAATAATCAAAAAATCACCGTTCGCGTAACGATAACAAACTCGCATATATAAATATATATATATATATATATATATATATATATATATATATTTCATGCACTGGCTATGAGGGGAAGAGAGAAAGAAAATGTGCGCGCGCACCGCTCTCTCTTGCTCCTACAGTGTGATACAGACAATAGGCTTGCACTGTGTCTTAGATATACGAAAGATAACTGGCTATGGGAGAAAGAGAGAAAGAAAATGTGTGCTCGCACCTCTCTCTCTTGTCCCTACAGTAATATACGAATCGTAACTCTCTCTCTTTCTGTCTTCACTAAATTATATCTCCCTCTCAACTTCCCTTCGCCTCGCTCGATCACTTTTCGTAACTCTCTCGTCACGTATTCACCAGCTTACTCCCCAAGTCAAGCGTGCGTAAAGAAATTTTACTTCAAAAAAATAGTTCGCGCCTGACAGTCGACAAGACCTTCTGCCCTCAGACGTCTTTCTACGCTCAGATTGCTACTCGATCACATTTCCGTGCCTCTTGCTTACATGCAGCAGCTAATGCGTTTCCACTTCCACCCCATATACGACAATCGTCGGCAAATTCCATCATTACTCAAATTTGCTTTTTTCGTAAAAAAATTATTAATGTCTTGAATTTCGGTTTATTTTTCCATACATATATATATATATATATATATATATATATATGTATATATATGTATATATATTTCAAACCTTATTTTGAATTATATACAAATATTTAATTAAAACGCCGTGGCGTAACGGAGAGACAGACACCATATTCTCAAAATTACGTTTCTATTTTATCACACAAGGATGAAAAAAAATTATTAAATAAAATTACTCTTCATACGACTAATAAAATAGTTTTAAACTTCCTTTATCATTGGAAAGAAAATTCAAATAACAGTATAGTTTGAAATTCATAAAATATCATCAAATGTATAATTTGAATGAGTTGAGGGTTTTCTTATGTTATTATCAATTTCCTTTAAAAATTATTTAAATAAATATGGTATTTCGTTCGAGATATCTAATGTAGTTCCATAAATCATCATTAATATGATTAGAGTCTTAACAGATTTTCATTAATTTTTTATGTTTATATTCAAAATATAATTTAATTAAGAGAAAAAGAATTTATTTTTTTTATTACTGATATATATAATTTTAAACCGTAATAAAATTTTTTTTTCTGTAACTCATAAATTACATAAAAAATATTTGACTAAAAAACAAAGAGTTTTTATCGTTTTCTTTAAAAGATCTATCTGATAGGACTATGGTTTTCGAAAACATCATTTATATAAAAATTCGGTTAATAACAGCATTTAAGTTAAGAAACGCTTTTAAATTCTCAAGCAATGTATGGTTCATTTTATAAGAATTTAATCCAGATCAAAGTAGAAAATATATTTATAAATTAGAAAATGTAGTGGTCGACGTAATGTTACAATAAATTAATAAAACGTTTTGAAAACTTTGGATCAATATTGAAATTGCAAATTTAGACCGCTTGTCAATTCAGTTAACACGAGGATTGAAATTGATACTCGAAAGATACGAATGGCTCACTGGATTTTAAAACTGACGGGGAAAAAGAAGTACTACTAAGTAAGAAGTGAAAAAAATTAAATATATTCATATGTAATACGAATCAATGTTTTATACTTTCGAAAAACATGTTTTTGTAAAAATGGATCATTTTCCAATTGAAATTATTCCTTCAATCACTCAAAACTGGGTCATGGGATATTCCCGGTTTTGAGTGAACAACGAAGCAAATACAGTTCCCTATATTTGGGAGCACATTGCGATCTTTGAGCTACGTAAATCCACTGAAGCGTCGTGTACCCAATGCGAACGAGTATTGGCACAAAAGTCCGTTGATCAACCGGAAAGTTATTTTAAATTTTTATACTTTCTGGTGTCAGAACGGAGTTCAAATTACAAAGCATGGTACACAATGATACCCAGTATACAGCGAGATATTGTACATTTTGAATAATTTTTCTTATAGTAAGAAACTGTCAGCGTTATAATTCATGAAAATGGAACTTACCTTGAAAGGACTATAGCATAATTTTAAAAGCTTTACTTGAATATTTTGCATCAATTCCGCTTGCAAAATTGTGAGAGTTTAAATATACGCATGTATAGATATGAAATTGAAGGATATTTGCTTCATTAGTTATTACATTTAGATAGTTATTGTATCATTAATGGCATTTGTATCATAAATGTGGTATTTAGGAAGGTTAATTGTACTATAAAGAGAATTATATTTTATTTGAATTTTTTATAGAAATTAATAAAATAGAACAGAAAAGGAAGGAAGACAGTCACGCACGGAAGGAAGCACGTCATTTGGAATCGTGACCATTCATAAGGCTTAAATTTGAAAATGGAAATGGAACTCCAATTCCATTTTAGAAAAATCTGTTTGATTATACCCCACTTGACGCGACGAACGAAAATATCATGTTTTATTTATATACGCGAGAATGTATTTTTATATTTATTTCATATTTTACTACATATTAACTGACACCTTCAAATAAAATATCTGTGTGCAAATACCTTTTTGCACAGATTTCTTACTCCAATATGAAGCCCTAACGGTACGCACCAATTGGTTTTAACGGAACACTGACAGAAGACTAATTGTGAACTATTATGCAACTCAATCATCGTACCACTAAAATGATCAAGTGAATAAAATGAATTTATCAAGACTGAATGCCAAATCGTACGCTGCATAAAGTTAGTTCGCGCTTTGGGCAGAGGAAAAAAAATAAGGCTTTGTTAGTATTTAGCGGCATCAGATCCAAGTTTGAAAGAATATATGAGTAAAAATGTCCTTAAAGAGTTGAATAAAAACTTTTTTTCTGATATAACTAATAGCAATATGCCGTATCTTGAAACATGGAATAAAATATTTCTAAAATTATTGGCAGATATCTATAAGAAGCGTGCTAATGGGACAATTGTGGGTTGCGTCACTCTCATAAAATTTTTATTTCTTTACAATTTTTCTTTGGCATATAGCCTGTAATTCCTTCTAGTCTGAAACGTACAAAGTCCCGCTAAAAAAAATCTAAATAATCTAACACAATATTTGTCTAGATTCAAACTAATTAGAATCACCGACTAAAAGAGTCAGCGTTTACATTTACAAGTCGTTATATCATTGGTTACCTCTCGGAATTACAATGATATTATATACGCAAATAAATTAACATTCGTTGATCTGAAGATTTATACACGAGGTTGATCTCTGCACTCCCACGAACTCCTTAAAGATGAGAACTGGAAACTTCCACACTGGGGGCATTTGCGTCGATCAGGGTAACTCTTCTAATTATATTCTAACTCCAAAATGAAGTATTCCTCAACACGAAAAAGTTTTTGACTCGCCGGTTATATCCGGTACGATAAGGGCTGATTCAATTAATATTTTGATGGTTGCATTCAAATTAAACAAGACGAGTTTGAATCGATTGCACTTTTAACAGCTTCTTGATACAATAAAATTTAAAAACACTTTGTAAATGAAATTGCATAAGCAATTTAACAGCAAACATTATTTAATTAATAACTGCGGTTACCAAATACAAAATCTGATTCAACTTTAATTTAGTCCGATTACTTTTATCATCACGACTTGTTTCAGCAGAAACTCAAAGAAGAATGAATGCAAAAATTTAGTCTAAAAACGAGCTGCTCTTGTAAAAGTATCTAAAACAAAAAAAAAGAATGTAGAATTTTTAAAATAAAATCAGAAAATGTTAAATGAGTTACGCTAATGTCATTGTAATAAATTTCTTTTGCAAGCATAGACCAATGATAATCCCTGGTGCTAATCAAATCATTTTAAAGAAAAAAAATTATTATTATTTTTCAAATATATATTTATAAATAATTATAATTGATTTATTGTCTAAACAACGACTTTAAGTTTATTATGCTATACGCGTTTATTATCCTATACACGTCTAAATAAAAATATCAGCTTAAGACTTAAAAATAATGGTGTTAAGAAATAATGAATTTTAAGTGTTTCGTATTTCAAAATGAAGAAAAGCACAACCCTTAATACTCGACTGACTCGAGTGACTCGAGTATCGGTATGGCAGTCTGTCGGAGCCATTTTTTCCAAAAATTTGAATCTGAGGAAAATTTTTGAGGGGCAAAGGAAGTAGTATAGTAGTTTTTCAATTTCAAATGTATTCCCACGGAGCAACATATGAAAGAGTTAGTTAGAATGATCGCAAAAGTTTCAATTATTTTTTTTATAATTGTTCTAAAAATACTTCTGAGAACGGCCATAAAAATATGTTCTCTCACCATCTAAAAACTTCTGAGGTTAAAAGTGTGAAGCAATGGCATTTCTTTCAGTTTAACTAAAGTTTTCCCGGAAAATTATAGCGGTGACTCTGGTCTCATTAAGGTTTAAATACTCTGTACTCTTAAAGGTTTAAGTGAGTCTAAAAGTGTACCAAATCCTCAAAGTACGTGCTTACTTGTATTTATCGTATTTTATTCACTGGTATGTCGCTTAAGAACTATTTCCTATATTAATTCTTGTGATTTTTGATGTGGCAGTGCAATGATGTGCTAAATATCTATTTCGTTTTTAAAATGTGAGGATTGTATACAATTGAAGTTAAGAAATTTTAAATAATATGTATTTAACACTATGTCATTCCTTTAAATTATCCTTTATTCTCATGAAGGCGAGTGATATCAAGACGTGATACCATATCTTCCATGTACGAGTGGGGTATTTTTAATCTATTGAAATGACAAATTGACAGAAAAAATAGCGCTGTTAACAAAATAGTGAAAACCTGTCACATACTACAAAGTGAGAATAAGTACACATGTCTTATTACTGATAACAATGATGAATAAAAATGTCTTGGATAATGCAAAAGAAGTGTCAAAATAAACATCGAAAATTATTAAAATTTCAACAAAAACATTACGAAACATCTGCGGAAAATGTTTACGTGATCTAAACCGATCAAACCATTTTGGAGATAAATGGGGAAATACGTTTGCAACAATATGTTGCAGCGACCATTAATGAGCTAATATCATAACACTTATCTAAGAACAATTTCCGACTAGTCCCTATTTTACTTTGCCGAAAACCGTATATATATATATATATATATATATATATATATTTGTGAAAACCGTATCTAAATCGGTCGAACCGTTTGAATGAAAATTGGGAACATTCGTTTGCAATAAAATGTTTATTGCGGCGCCCCGTGATCTAAAAACGATTGCCAATGAATAATAAATATTTTTTTAGAAAACCGTATCTAAATCAATCAAACCGTTTGAAAGATAAATGGGACCATTCTTTTGAAAGAAAATGTTTATTGCGATACCCCCTTGTGAGTAATCACCGTAACAACTAAGCTGAGAACTATTGCCAATGAATCACAAACATTTTACAGAAAACCGTATCTCAATTGGTCAAACCGTTTTGGAAATAAATGGAAACATTTGATTGCGCATAAATAACCTCTCACCCTAAACGCATACACCTCCTCTGTTCCATCGTGGGTAATAAGACGAATTTATAATTATTAAACTATAGATAATTGATGAAATAACTTATACTTGTTGATATTAGTAACGGTTATAAAGAAACAAAAAAAATTGGTACTTAATATTTTTACCATCAATTATACCACCTGTTTATATCAATTGAGATTGAAAGTAATAGAATATAAATAGGAAACTGGTGAGAAGATGAAAAAGTTATAAGAACTGACAAATTGAGCATTACATTTGCGCTAGGAAGATTCGGTGCCTACTTTGTTTGAAGTCGCATGCATTGATACTATAATCTTTTTTTGTTTTGAGGAGAAATGTGTAAAAATAATAATTTGAGGTGCTGTCCTAGAATCGCAATAATGATAACTACCTAAATGTATGTTTGTGTTACTCATAACTTCCAATTTGTTATGAATATACCTAATCTAAATACTTGCTATTCAAATTAGGTATATTACAATTTTGAGTTACAATTCCAAAGATTTTGGTATCAAGATGGTTAACAAATTGTCCTAGTTTGTAAGACGTTATTTTTGATAGTGTCTAATGTTTTTTCTGGTTTAAAATATTTTCATTTTTAATTTAAAGAACTTTTCAATGATAGATCACACAAAGTTCTATTGAAATTTGTACAGTCATTTTTATTTGATGACGTCACTTATAAATATTTGATTATTCAACCTTTTCAACAAAGAAGTGATATTGTACCTACATAATTTTATTGTTGTAGAAGTACATTTTTGTTTTTAAAATTAATTAAAACATGTGCAAACCTAACAAAAAGGAAACTCAAATTGAATTGAGCTAACAAATGTAATAACGATCTCCGAATAAGCATCTTTGGGACGATAAAACGCGATGTACCGGCGGAGCGGAATAAAAACCATCCTCATAATGGCGTCCATTCGGTCCCCTTCGTTCTGAATAATCATTAGCAAACGACGCTCTCGCGGTAAAATTTAGCGCGATGAGACTCGGTGAAGAATGAAAGGTTTTGCGGTTATCTTATAGTTATATTCTGAATGACTTTACCATATTATGATACAACGAGGACTGAATGTCAATAAGTACCATCCAGATTAAATATGAACAAATAAGTCTTGTATTGAAACACGTTTTTCAACAGAAATTAATTTAGTTTTAGAAATCTAGTAAAGAAATAATGCGTGTCTGTCTGCATGTGTATTGGCCCGGTGGTCTAAGCTTACATTTCGTGAAAAAGTATGTGCAGCGTCGCTGAAAAAATTATACATGGTATTCTTACATAAAACTAACTTTCCTTATTAAATTTATTTTAAATGTATCAAAATTTATATACGTATGAATAAATAAAAATAGGCCAAAATATCTTTTATATTTCAATATTTTTTAATGAGAGTTTTGTTTGTCTGTTAATTTTCTTTTTGGATGTTCAATATTGTCAAATTTATGTACATGGAGAAAATTCAAGAGAAACGGTATTAAAGGTGAGTGAATATAAAATATTTGTTAATTTTTGGAGAGGTTAGAGTTACGAAGTTGTTAATTACACATATTCTTCTCTAAAGTCATATACGAGTATCTTATCGTATATTAAGTGCTGCACCTAAAAAGTATGTTGGGCATATCTTTGGGTGTCGAAATTAGAGAAACTGTAAATGACTGTGGGTGTAATACATGGGGGTATATTATAAGATTTTAGTTTATTTGTTCAAAATATTTAATTTTGAAAATTTTCTAAGTTTATATTAAAACCGTTTCTACTTTGGATTAAAAGTATAAACCAAATTAAATAGAAATAATGACGGTACATAATAATCATGGGCCACTCGAGTCAGGTATTCTGCTCTTTTACTTAAGAATGCGGTCAATTGCTATCATATAATGAAAAGGTTAAAAAATATTAGATTATAAGCAATCATTTTATTAAAGATATTACATAAATAATTTTTGTTTTTTGTACTCACCAAAATTTTATTTCGTTTTCTTATAGTTCATTATTTTAATGTAAAAACAGTCTTAATTTAATTTTTAAAAATAATAATTGTAATTTCGAAAGTGCCTAAAACTGTTGTAATTACAATTCTTTGGTTCATTTTGATCGATATATATTAATTTATTATTTTATTAACAAGTTTTTAACTCTTTTAAAAATTTCATAAATTTACGAACATTATCAGTCTTTCTGTAAATGTAGAATGATTAGTTTTTCCATTAATACTGAAGAAGGTAAGGTTGAAGTTATCGACAACAAAAGAGACGCAGACTAGATTCTTAATTCCGTTCCATTTCGAACATTTACCTTTTCGACCTTCACCATTAAAGTTATCTGCTTGCATCAGCTTGACTCTCAAGATATAAGTTAATTCGCATAATGGCAGTTAACACTTTATTTACATGTTCTTCTTCGCGACGTAAAGACGTTTGACAGTACTTGCGCATATATATTTTAGTATTGAAGATTTTAAACTTAGTTTTATTTACATTTCATTACTTTTTAGGAAATATATAATTAGGGAAAAGAAATTCTCCCATTTGCAATTTATGAAATAGAAAATACAGTGGAGTGTAATTAAGAAGCAGATACACCATATATAAACAAACATTTACAACAGCTAGAAATGCTACCTATATAGTGTTAGTCTTTTGAATGTTTGTTTCTCAATCATATCGAAACTCTTGAATTAGTTTTGATAAAATTAGGCACAAATTTTGTTTATATTTTTTTTAACGCTTAAGATACTTTGTGATAAACAACTGTCCTAATTTTTTAAGTTTTTTCCTAAATATCTAAATAAACTTCGACTTTTTCTAAAAACATCCCAAAATTTAGGCACTTGAAAGCCTCTAGTAAAGGGCAGAAACTAATAACATGGAGTAAATTTGTTATTTTAAATTTTAATATACTCACGTGATTGCAAAAATCATTGACTATGGACAATTGAAACAACAGCAAGAAGGTAAATAGAATTCGCCATCATAATAAACTTGCTATTGATTTCATATTTTCAGAAGGAAATATTTTCTATGAAAAAATTACGTAAAACTATGTGAATCACGACAAACAACATTTCTATATTGATCGATTATTACTTTTTTAACCTACTAAACTAAAAAAAACCTTGGTGTAAGTTAGCCAAAAATCTTTTTAGTTTTGAAACCCTGCACTATCACTTGCAAGTGAAATCTGAAATGCAATATTTCGGCTCATACAATTATAAAAGAAATAAGTCGAGTTGTTTATTATTTGTTTCAACTAATTGGAATATAGACGATATTGTGAACCAAGTTGAATGTAGACAGGCTAAATTGTCCTCAATATAATAAGTAATATTACTCTTTAACGGTTCTCAATCGTGCTTTATCTATAGTCAATCACAAGACATCATTCTCTCCTAAAAGCAATGGAAAACTTAGTAATTTTCCATCGTATGCAGTAATTAGTATGTAGATACATAGAGTCAGTAATTAGTTTGTATGAAGGTAGTTTTCCTTACCCCATTTTATTGATATAAGCAATTTAGAATAAAGTGTAACATTTTTTTGAGATTATTCCACTTCGAATAAAAATATATTTCTAAAGTGTTCACCTCATGTATGAAATACAATTTACCCTGACTCGTGATATTTTTAGAATTCATTTAAATCAAATTATTTTGTGTTTCTATGTAACATTCCGTTTCTATCCGCAAAGTTCCTATTGGAAAACATCGTTCTTTTTTTTTAAAAATATCTAATCTTCAATTGAAAAGCGGCACGATCAGTTAATGTTATCGCGCCGTAACTTGAAAGATATTTAACCTATTATGGTCTTGGTTGAGAAGATATTAGAACCCGAGACCATAATGAAAATACTCCCCAAAATAAATTATAGGAAAATTCAAAGCTGACATCATTACAGAAATAAAAGAGAATATTTCCGTAAATTAATGAAAATATTTATTTTGTCCATGTACATTTTGACTCTGGAGAAAGTTGTGAGCATTACAAGGTGTTTCCTGTGACAAAGTGGTCATTAGTCTCTGCACGAGATGTTTTGTTTGCGAACTTCAGATATTCATTTCGCTGGCGCCACTCTTGGCGCCCATAAAAGGGACGGGGGTACAAATTGTTTAATTTTTGTAGGCGCTTTTGTCTGTCTGCTTGTTTTGTTTGTTTTTCTTTTTTATCTTCGTGAGATTCAATTGTTTTCGAAGAACGGCTGGAAAAGTGTGAGGTTTTGTTTTGGATGTTATCGCGTTTTATGTGAAAATATATCGTTACTTTTCATAACCATAATTCCTTTGTCATAATTATTTCAAAAGGTAGGAATAATTCAAATAAATAAACGAAATTTATCACAAGTGTGTCTGTAAACTGATTTAATTTCTATGAAATATTTTATGAAGTATCGGTATGGCAATCTGTCGGAGCCATTTTTTCCAAAAATTTGAAACTGAGGAAAATTTTTGAGGGGCAAAGGAAGTAGTATAGCAGTTTTTCAATTTACACGAAGCAACATATGAAGGAGTTAGTTAGAATGATCGCAAAAGTTTCAATTAATTTTTTTTATAATTGTTCTAAAAATACTTCTGAGAACGGCCATAAAAATATGTTCTCTCACCATCTAAAAACTTCCGAAGATCAAATTGTGAAGCAATGGCATTCCTCTCAGTTTAACTAAAGTTTTCCCGGAAAATTGTAGCGGTGACTCTGATCTCATTAGCGGTGACTCTGTACTCTTAAAGGTTTAAGTGAGTCTAAAAGTGCACCAAATCCTCAAAGTACGTGCTTACTTGTATTTATCGTATTTTATTGACTGGTATGTCGGTTTTTGGAAGGAACTGTTTCCAATATTAACTCTTGCGATTCCTGATGTGGCAGTGCAATGATGTGCTAAATATCTATTTCGTTTTTAAAATGTGAGGATTGTATACAATTGAAGTTAAGAAATTATAAATAATATGTATTTAACACTATGTCATTCCTTTCAATTATCCTTTATTCTCATGAAGGCGAGTGATACCAAGACGTGACACCATATCTTCCATGTACGAGTAGGGTATTTTTAATCTATTGAAACGACAAATTGGCAGAAAAAATAGCGCTGTTAACAAAATAGTGAAAACCTGTCACATACTACAAAGTGAGAATTAGTTCACATTTCTTATTATTGATAACAATGATGAATAAAAATGTCTTGGATAATGCAAAATAAGTGTCTAAATAAACATTGAAAATTATTAAAATTTCAACAAAAACATTACAAAACATCTACGGAAAATGTTTACTTGATCTAAATCGGTCAAACCATTTTGGAGATAAATGGGAAAATACGTTTGCAACAAAATGTTGCAGCGACGACTGATGAGCTAATACCATAACACTTATCTAAGAACAATTGCCGATTAGTCCCTACTTTACTTTGCCGAAAACCGTATATATATATATATATATATATATATATATATATATATATATAAATGTGTGTGTGTGTGTGAAAACCGTATCTAAATCGGTCAAACCGTTTGAAAGAAAATTGGGAACATTCGTTTGCAATAAAATGTTTATTGCGGCGCCCCGTGATCTAAAAACTATTGCCAATGAATAATAAATATTTTATAGAAAACCGTATCTAAATCGATCAAACCGTTTGAAAGATAAATGGGACCATTCTTTTGAAAGAAAATGTTTATTGCGATACCCCCTTGTGAGTAATCACCGTAACAACTAAGCTAAGAATTATTGCCAATGAATCACAAATATTTTACAGAAAACCGTATCTCAATTGGTCAAACCGTTTTGGAAATAAATGGGTACATTTGATTGCGCATAAATAACCTCTCACCCTAAACGCATACACCTCCTCTATTCCATCGTCGGTAATAAGACGAATTTATAATTATTAAACCATAGATAATGAATGAAATAACTCATACTTGTTGATATTAGTAAGGGTTATACAGAAACGAAAAAAATTGTTACTTAATATTTTTACCATCAATTATACCACCTGTTTATATCAATTGAGATTGAAAGTAATAGAATATAAATAGGAAACTGGTGAGAAGACGAAAAAGTTATAAGAACCGACAAATTGAGCGTTAAATTTGCGCTAGGAAGATTCGGTGCCTACTTTGTTTGAAGTCGCATGCATTGACACTATAATCTTTTTTTCTTTTGAGGAGAAATGTGTAAAAATAATAATTTGAGGTGCCGTACTAGAATCGCAATGATGATAACTACCTAAATGTATGTTTGTATTACTCATAATTTCCAATTTGTTATGAATACACCTAATCTAAATACTTGCTATTTAAATTCAATAAATTTACAATTTTTACTTACAATTCTAAGGATTTTAGTATCAAGATGGTTAACAAACTGTCCTAGTTTGTAAGACGTTATTTTTGATAGTGTCTAATTTTTTTCCTGCTTTAAAATACTTTCATACTTAATTTTAAAGAACTTTTCAATGATAAATCACACAAAGTTCTATTGAAATTTGTAGTCATTTTTATTTGATGACGTCACTTATAAATATTTGATTATTCAACCTTTTGAACAAAGAAGTGGTATTGTACCTACATAATTTTATTGTTGTAGGAATTTATTTTTGTTTTTAAAAAGAATTAAAACACGTGCAAACCTAACACAAAGGAAACTCAAATTGAACTGAGCTAACAAATGAAATAACGACCTCCGAATAAGCATCTTTGGGACGATAAAACGCGATGTACCGGCGGAGAGGAATAAAAACCATCCTCATAATGGCGTCCATTCGGTCCCCTTCGTTCTGAATAATCATTAGCAATCGACTCTCTCGCGGTAAAATTTAGCGCGATGAGACTCGGTGGAGAATGAAAGGTTTTGTGGTATTTTTTGGTAGGTCTTGTCTGCGTATTCTGAATGACTTTGCCATATTATGCTACAACGAGGACTGAATGTCAATAAGTACCATCCAGATTAAATATGAACAAAGAAGTCTTGTATTGAAACACGTTTTTCAGCAGAAATTAATTTAGTTGTAAAAATCTAGTTAAGAAAGTATGCGTATCTGTCTGAATGTGCATTGGCCCGGTGGTCAATTATATGCAGCCTCGAGTATATGCAGCGTCGCTGAAAAAAATATACATCATATTCCTCCATAAAACTAACTTTCCTCATTAAATTTATTTTAAATGTATCAAAATTTATTCACATATGAATAAATAAATATACGGTAAAATATATTTTATGTTTCAATACTTTTTAATGAGAGTTTTATTTGTCTGATTATAATCTTTTTTCGATGTTCAATATTGTGAAATTTAAATACATGGAGAAAATTCAAAAGAAACCGTATTAAAGGCGAGCGAATTTAAAAGATTTGTTAATTTTTGGAGAGGTTAGAGGTACAGAGTTGTTAATTGACACATATTCTTCTTTAAAGTCTTATCTCTTATTGTATATTAAGTGTTGCACCTACAAAGTATGTTGGGCATAACTTGGGTGCCGAAATTAGAGAAACTGTAAATGACTGTAGGTGTAATACATGTGGGTATATTATAAGATTTTAGTTTATTTGTTCAAAATATTTAATTTTGAAAATTTTCTAAGTTTATATTAAAACCGTTTCTACTTTGGATTAAAAGATAAAACAAATTAAATAGAAATATTGACGGTACATAATAATCATGGGCCACTCCAGTCAGGTATTCTGCTCTTTTACTTAAGAATGCGGTCAATTGCTATCATATAATGAATCCGTTAAAAAATATTAGATTATAAACAATCATTTTATTAAAGATATTACATCAATCATTTTTTGTTTTTATACTCACCAAAATTTTATTTCGTTTTCTTATAGTTCATTATTTTAATTTAAAAACAGTCTTAATTTAATTTTTAAAAATCATAATTGTAATTTCGAAAGTGCCTAAAACCGTTGTAATTACAATTCTTTGATTCATTTTGATCGATTTATATTAATTTATTATTTTATTAATAAGTTTTTCACTCTTTTAAAAATTTTATAAATTTACGAACATTATCAGTCTTTCTGTAAATGTAGAATGATTAGTTTTTCCATTAATACTGAACAAGGTAAGGTTGAAGTTATCGACAACAAAAGAGACGCAGACTAGATTCTTGATTTCGTTCCATTTCGACCATTTACTTTTTCGACCTTCACTATTAAAGTTATGTGTTTGCATCAGCTCGACTCTCAAGTTATAAGTGAATTCGCATAATGGCAGTTAACACTTTATTTACATGTTCTTCTTCGCGTCCTAAAGACGTTTGACAGTACTTGTGCACATATGTTTTAGTATTGGAAATTTTAAACGTAGTTTTATTTACATTTCATTACTTTTTAGGAAATATATAATTAGGGAAAAGAAATTCTCCCATTTGTAATTTGTGAAATGGAAAATACAGTGGAGTGTAATTAAGAAGCAGATACACCATATTTAAAAAAAAATTATAACAGCTAGAAATGCTACCTATATAGTGTTAGTCTTTTGAATGTTTGTTTCTCAATCATGTAGAAACTCTTGAATTAGTTTCGATGAAATTAGGCCCAAATATTGTTTATATCTTGACTAAGGCTTAAGATACTTTGTCATAAACAATTGTCCTAATTTTGAAATTTTTTTCTTAAATATCTAAAAACTTCTACTTTTTCTAAAAACATTCCAAAATTTACGCACTTGAAAGCCTCTAGTAAAGGGCAGAAACTAATAACATGGAGTAAATTTGTTATTTTACATTTTAATATATTCACGTGATTGCAAAAAGTCGTTGGCTACGGACAATTGAAACAACAACAAGAAGGTAAATAGAATTCGCCACCATAATAAACTTGCGATTGATTTCATATTTTCAGAAGGAAATATTTTCTATGAAAAAATTACTTAAAACTATGTGAATCACGACAAACAACATTTATATATTGATTGATTATTACTTTTTTAAACTACTAAACTAAAAAAAACCTTGGTGTAAGTTAGCCAAAAATCTTCTTAGTTTTGAGACCCTGTACTATCACTTGCAAGTAAAATCTGAAATGCAATATTTCAGCTAATACAATTATAAAAGAAATAAGTCCAGTTGTTTATTATTTGTTTCAACTAATTGGAATATAGACGATCTTGTGAGCCAAGTTGAATATGGACAAGCTGAATTGTCCTCAATATAATAAGTCGTATTACTCTTTAACTATTCTCAATCGTACTTTATCTACAGTCAATCACAAGACATCATTCTCTCCTGAAAGCAATGGAAAACTTAGAATTTTCCATCGTATTCAGTAATTACTAGCTGTATGAAGATAGTATTCCTTACGCCATTTTATTGATACAAGCAATTTAGAATATTGTGTAACATATATTTCTAAATTATTAACCTCGTGTATGGAGTACAATTTATCCTGACTCGTGATATTTTTAGTATTCATTTAAATCAAATTATTTTGTGTTCCTATGTAACATTCCGTTTCTATCCGCAAAAGTTCCTATTGGAAAATATCGTTTTTATAAAAAAAATTATCTAATCTTCAATTGAAAAGCGGCACGATCAGTTAATGTTATCGCGCCGTAACTTTACAGATATTTAACCTATTATGGTCTTGGTTTAGAAGGTATTAGAACCCGAAACCATAATGAAAATACTCCCCAAAACAAATTATAGGAAAACTCAAAGCTGACATCATTACGGAAACAAAAGAGATTATTTCCGTAAATTAATGAAAATATTTATTTTGTCCATGTACATTTTGACTCTGGAGAAAGTTTCCTGCTACAAAGTGGTCATTAGTCTCTGTACGAGATGTTTTGTTTGGGCGAACTTTAGATATTCATTTCGGCGCCACTCTTGCAGCCCTTACAAGCCACGGGGGTACAAATTGTTTAATTTTTGTAGGCGCTTTTGTCTGTCTGCTTGTTTTTCTTTTGTATCTTCGTGAGATTCAATTGTTTTTGAAGAACGGCTGGAAAAGAGTGAGGTATTGTTTTGGATATTATCGCTATGGAGTTTTATGTGAAAATATATCGTCGCTTTTCATAACAATAAGTCCTTCATCATTATTATTTGAAAAGGTAGGAACAATTCAAATTTACATACAAAATTTATTACAAATGTGTCTGTAAACTGATTTAATTTCTTTGAGATATTTTATGACTGGTTTAAATTTATATAAAATTTAAATGTGAACTTTTGTCGTGGTTAAATTTAAATAAAATTGAAATGAAAATTTTTGTTGTGGTTAAATTAGCCTTAATTTAATTAAGTGAAAATAAAAATTTTATATCGGTAATAATAGGGAAATTTAAAGGAAAACTGAGTATCTTTATAAGATTTTTTATTCATATTGTTATACTTTGTTGATAAGTATTCTAATTTGTAACTTTAAAATAAATTTAAAACATGTTAACTGCGACTTTTTTCATGTTTTGAAGAATTCGTAAGTCATTTCCTATACGTGACATGCCGTATAAATGTCTTACGGAGAACCGCGTGTGGAAACAAATTTTTCTTATTTCTTCTAAGATCAGCAGCAAATATGGTAGCAGCCAATTATGAAATTAAATTTTATACATTTCTTGAAATATAATTTTAATAAAATAAGTATTACATGCACATCTTAAAGAAACGTCGAATCTTTTCTAAATACAATTACCGCTCTAGTTAACAATTTTATTATATCTAATTTAATTAATTCGTCAGAATTATTGAATAGCATTATCTATTATGTATTAAGTTTTACTATTGATATATTCAGAAATTAATAGAAAACCATTACGAAAAATAATACTTAAACGTTCATGACCACATTTTCTTACTGATGGAAATTATACATAATTTAGTCTATTGAAATTTGTAGTCATGTAGAAATTATGAAAATTAATTTATAATTGCCATCTTAGATTTTGATCAATCCGTAGGCCCAAGTTTTTAACAGTTTACGTATATATACCATATTGCACAATTTAACATTAACTTTGGCCAACTAGGTAGGTTTATTTTAGAAATTATTCTTTGACTTCCAATGATATCATCATAGCTTGAGACTTGCTTGGGTTAACCAAAAGTCCCATTTCATGAGCCCACTGACCAATTGAAGCGAGATCTTGGTTAAGGATATCTTTGTTTTTGATAAGGAATGGAGGTCCGAATGCACATAGATTTGTAGATCATCAGCATAGAGACGATAATTGCTACTAATTTTCTTAACAACATTATCAATAAATACTGAAAAAAGGAGAGGAGATTGAACTCTACCTTGAAGTACATAACCTGTAAGATCAGTCCACCCAGAATACATATCTGACGACTTAAGACATTACCTGCGTCCATGGAGATATAAGCTAAACCATTCCTAGTGAATGTTGGGATACATTTAGTTATTTCAAGCGGGCAAGAAGAATATCAAACTCAACAGAGTTTAACGCACCACTGAAATCAAGAAGCACAAGGACAATGATTTGTGTATTATCCATAGCCAAACGTATATAATCAAAAACCTTAACAGAGGCAGTTGAGATACTGTGACCAGCTTTAAAGTCAGATTGAAGTGGATTTAGAGACTTACCAATATTAAAGAAAGGAACAAGTTGACCATGAAAAATACGTTCAAAAACTTTACATTTCTATATTCATTCATTCTATTTCTAAGCACTCTAAAATTCTCCTAGGGATTGGGGCTGAAATCAGTCCTATGCTTCGTTTTAGCTTGATCAGGTTTGGCCATCATATTCTAGTGGAATCGTTTAGCCAAGGAGCATCTATCTGCTTAATTTTAATAAGTTTTAGGGAAGCATATATATCGAGCAATTTAGTGATACAACCGTTGAAAACAGTGAGCTTTTCATCCAATTCTTTTTATCGCAATTGTATCCCAATTAATTGATTTGGCATCTTCAAGAAAACATTTTAGTTCAATACTATTAAAGTCACTGAGGAAGATGTTTTTGGAGAGGCTTTAGGTCTACTTAATTTATAAGAAATATGAAGTAGATCATGATTGGAAAGACCGGGTGCTGGAAGTTGAACGTAAAAGGATACACTTTTATGGCAGGTTACTAAAATTATATCGAGAAGGGAATGACAATTATCAGCAGAGAGGCAACAAAGGACGGGAGTATGGTGAGATTACCAGCCTCGACGATGTCACAAAGCTCTTCGTTTCTAGCAGTATGCTTGCATAGGTAAGTGTTAAAATCACCCATAATCAACACATGGGGGTATGAAGGTAAGTAGTGGCCAACTATACTTTCAAAATCACCAAAATATGAAACATTAGGAGGATAAACTTGGTTTGTAGAAAAGTTACTTCGATAAAAGTATTCTATTATGGGCGTGCAGCCAGTGGAAGATTTTGCGATAATTTGAAAGGTAGGTCAGCCAGAAGATATACAGCAACACTACCGTTACGTCTGGAAGTACGATTGTAACATATTAAAACGTAACCTGTTCGATTATTACATATTAAAAAGTAACTCCTGGGAGTGAATACAAATTTGATGGGAGTGAAGTTGCTAACTAACAAGACAAGGGTTAAAATTTCAGGAATGTTAAAATTTTCGAAATAATTAATAAAATCAGAATAATGAAATACTCTGGGCATTGATGTGGCAGATCAGTGAAGATCTGATTGTGAGGAGAAAAAAGTTATGGGAAGTGTCAGGGAAAAAGTTATGGGAAGTAATTATGGGAAGTGTCGAAAAATATATCTTATTAGTGCAGACTCGAGCGAATCGTTAGAAGAAATGGAATGAAAGGAATTTGAGGACGATGTGGATGACATGTCAATATATTATATAGTTATATTAGTTTAATATTAACCAGTGACAAAAATGAGAAGTAGAAGCAAATTACAAACAATACAAGAAAAGAAATAATATATACATATATATATATATATATATATATATGTGTGTGTGTGTGTGTGTGTGTGTGTATGTATAAATATACTTAATTAAAAAAATTACATTTTTTGTTTAATTACATTTGATTTAACCTCTAACGAAAAAAAAAATTATAAACACGGCATTGATAAATTGCAAGAGTTTGTGATCTATGCGGCCAGGCGGCAGGCCCTCAATTACAACGTGCACGGCAGTAGACTCCTCGTATGGTCCCGACTCCTCGTCTGCCTCCTCGTCTGGTCTGATCCTCACTGGTGCCCGAAGTGTAATTAAATCTAATTAAATACTTAAATAAATTATCTGAGTGATACGTGAGAATAAATACATAAAAACTTAAAAATAATAAAGTAGTGAACAAAATAAATTAATTCAAGTTGAAACTCAATGCATTACATGGATCGTAACTGCGATTGAGATTTTGCAACAATCTAAAAATCAAATTTGTGCCCTTATTTTATTTTAGATTAAGTGACCGCGTGCGCAGTTCGTTGCTATTAGTGGTTTGGAAAGTCCATAATCTACTTTCGCCCATACTTCCCAATTACCATCATTTGCTAATTACAAAAATTACATCATTTACATCATTTGCTAATTACAAAAATTATCATCATTTACTAATTATAAAAATTACCATCATTTACTAATTACAAAAATTACAATCATTTACTAATTACAAAAATAACCATCATTTGCTAATTACAAAAATTACCATCATTTGCTAATTACAAAAATTACCATCATTTACTAATTACAAAAATTACATCATTTACTAATTACAAAAATTACCATCATTTGCTAATTACAAAAATTACCATCATTTACTAATTACAAAAAATATGAAGTCTGCATTTGTCGTTTTATTTATTTTTGTGCATGTATTTAGAATGCTGGTTTGGAATTTAGTAGATAATTATAAACGTAAACTGCTAGCACGAATTGTTCAATTTAAATGTCGTAAGAAGAAAAATACAATCTAATAAGTGAGTAGTTCATACATTATTCTGATATTCGAAATCTTTCATGGATATATATGTCTTTAACTCAATATACTCAACTAGCAACTGAGCCCTCGAAATTTTAATAAGTTGACGAGGTTTATCTTAATGTTCAACTAAATTTAACTTTATGGGACGATTTCAAATAATCAACATCCAAGTAGATCAATACGATGCGACCAATCCTTACGTCCAATATACGCCACCAAGATAGTAATAAGCATGCCGCTGACGGAGTGGGATAAAAACCGTCTTCATAATGGTGCTCATTAGGTCCCTCTTCGTTGGTTGCGATATAATTTTTCAAAAGATTCAAGCTATTGAGCTTAGTTTCACAGTTTTTTGGGTTTATTCACAGGTTTTATTACTTAGTGGATATTTAATTTGACATTATGTTTCTTTAGTTTAAAACAATTGAGTTGAGCAAACTGTGCATTACATATGCAGTATAATTTATGGTATGAATATAACTAGCAAATGGTATTTTTTAATTAAATACTCACAATTAAATGAAACTACGTGATGTATTACTATTTCTACTTTATTTAATTTTTTTACCACGACCCAGGTTGTATTACAACATGAATAATAAATTTCTACAAAATTAACGCCAAATATATTCAATAATTAAAGACTGTTTAGTCATGTCAATACCTGGACCATCATAAATCGAAAAAGACATTAGCATACTTTTAAAGCAGCCAACATATTTCTATAATACTAACACATTGGATTTTTTAGGTAAATAAGGCTACTAACCATATTTTAACGCGAAATGACGCCTGGTATATATGTAAGAGAGTTTTCCTTGTGCCCTTCGAACATAGGTCACGCTTGAGAGATAAATAAATAATGAGAGGGAAATCCTACAAAACTTTTCTCGGTCACACGAAAACACGTATTTTTTCGAAAATACGTTCACACATATTTGATTAAGAATTTTGTGGTTCCTGCCGCCGGGTAGTGTGTGGCGCCAAAAGAAACTTTTGTAACAATTGTTTACATCTGTGATTGAAGCTATTGTTTGTAGGACACTTATCACAGAATAATATAAAGAATTTATGCCTAATTCAAAAATATCGAATATATGTTTTTCATTATAAGTCTGTGAAAAGATATGTGCCACTAGTAAAAATTCTGTTAGGAATAAGCAAATTAAACACTTACGTGAAAATAATACATAATTCGATGTTTTACGTATCTCATTTGCCAAAATATGCCGAAATAAGATTATTTTGCGAAGACTTATTGAGAGAAAGGGTAAGTACGCATTTTATTTTAAATTAATATATTTAAACTCAGACTTAGTACCGTGTTAATATTAAACATTTGTTGTAAACGATTTATAAACGATATGATAAATATTGGCAACGTATACAAAATATTATGACGAAAAAATTGATCTGATTTTATCGCGAACAGGATTTCATAACTTAAATAATTATACAAAGAAATTAAGAAATATGTGAACGAAACGTCAAAATTTATTTTTCCATGAGGTAAAAAACAATGGTAAAAAACACAAATAAAAGATAAATTTGAGTGATTTTATTATTTAAATTGTACTAAATATGTACAAATGAAAGTACATACGTTTATGAACGGAAATTGTTTATTATTAAATAGGTTATTTATATTTCCTTTCGGTTCCCTCTGACACCGACGTTTTTCTTAGAAAACCTACGAAGTGAAAGTTTAAAATGGTTCATATGACAAGCCATATTTTTATTAAATACTCAAAAGTAATCAAATAGACATTTTAGAGCAGAGCAATAAATTTTTTTCATTTTCTTTGTAATGTGGGGTATCGTTTTGAAATGGATAGTTAGAAATAATATAAACATAGTTAAAATATTTTTTTCATAATTGTAAATATCGTTTCTCTAGAGATACACTGAAAAACAAATTAAAAATAAATTTCCCCTCCCTATTTCCGAATGTACTGAACATAAAATTATAAAAATAACATGATGTCTAGAGGCTATTTTAAAATTCACCGGAAAACTAAATCGATGGTTTCATATCTCAGTTTTCGAGAACTTCATGATCGTCTGTCAAAGATCTACTGGACAATGTATCTGCAGGGTAAAACATAATATCGACCTTTATTAATAGTTTAATAGAAACACGTTTTAGTTAAAACACCGTTAATAGTTTAAACATTTCTTTTATACTTTTATTGGTACGGAAACTTAATTTCTTTCTAATTTTCATTCACATTTATTTTACTTAGATATCACAAAATATGTGAATGGTTTGCAATATAAGTAAATTTGTAATAACAGATCGTGAAAAACGTAACCGCATATAAGGAATAAAAAAATACGGAAAATTTTACAATTAATTACAGTAATCTCTTCTGATGGAATATGCCGTAACACTATATCACTTGATATACATCCGCATATAATATAATATTCATTTGTTGTCACCGTGGTGTGTTGGGTTGATAGCAAGATATATGGCCATTGAGTGCGCTGCGCATCGCGGGGACTCGGGTTCAATTCCCGGCCGCTCATCAAGCGGGACTAGAAGAAGCTCTGGCAACTATTTTTCCATATGAAAAATTGGACACGACAACTACAAGTACAACAACATATAATATTCAAAAATTAAGTCAAACGAATAAATATACAACAAGAAGCGCAAACATAAAGCGTTATAATTTACGAAAAAAATTCTTGTAAAATTACGTTTCATAAAAGGTAAGCTATACGAAACACACGATACAAGTAAGAAAATTATAAGAGAGGAAATTCTGTATATTGAAAACATGTTTAAAAAGGTGATTGATTTAATGTATAAAATGATAATAGAAACCAGAAAATATTTTAGAATTTTTGTCTGTTTAACTGTATGTTAATTTGAGCGAGTATCACGCAAAAGTTTACTAGATGGATTTTGATTAAATTTGGTATGGCAATAGTATATACCCAAGTGCAACATATAAGAGAAAAAAAATTATTAAGTAATTTTTTTCCCAATTATATGTCAACGCAGTCATTGGCGTAGCTAGTACGAAATAATCGTAATCAGTAATTAAAAACAAACATCCTTAAAAAAATAATTAGCAAAGAATATTAGGAAACGTGCTTAATCTTCATGAAAATCGTTAAGTGTAACTAAATATACAGGTGCCCCACAAATCAACTTCTAGTCGGAAACGAGGGATAGACCAGCTTGTGGCAGCTCTCAGAAAAATCAGAAAAAAATCTAGGTCATGTAATTTTAAAATGTTTAGGTATTTTTAAAAAAGTCGCAAAATTGCCGTTCTGCTACATTCTTTTAAGTACTGTGTTTATAAATGTTTATTTTTCCTTATTCTAATTTTTAATATTTAATCCTGAATAATCATTACATTATCCATAGTCAAAAATAAAAACAAAACTGTCTTACTTGAAAAAAAAATCTTTTTTTATCGAACCATGTACTCAAAATGTTCCATCAACTAACTTTAAATGCTGGTACTGAAAAATTTTGGCAAGTTAGTTTAAAAGTTGGGGCATTTAGTCCAAATTACAATACGGTATGACACTTGCTATATTCTTTGTTAGATAAGGTAAAAGAATCCTAACGGAACCAGATTTTATTCCCTCTCATTTTATTTTATCTAGTCAAAATGATTCTATAGATAGATAGATAGACACGATATTTTTTTCCAATTGTGAGCGAGATAGAGAATGCCGCAATTTTTACCAAAATGAATGAGACGGATAGACACATCATTTCGACTAGTGTGACTGAAATGGATAGAGACGTCATTCAAGCCAAATAGTGACACGTAGGCTCATGTGTGCAATACAACAGTACGTTACTCATCTTTGTTTACTGCGCATTTTTCTGTATTCGCGTTAATTTCGTGCTTATAACTTTGGCTTCGTATATTGGACTCAATTGCATTGTGAATTAGATTTATCGTGTACTCATTTACGACTAACCTTGCTTTTTTTGGACTAAAGTGATAATCGTTGATTGTATATTATGAACGTTGCCATATCAACTCAGTACACTGTGAGAGAATATACTAACATGCATCTTATCTATGGGAAATGCAGATACAATACTAGTACTGCAGCCAAACTTTATCGTCAGTGATATCCCAACGCTGAACGTTCATCGCATATGTTTAAACACTCGTTATCGCCGAGTGTTTAAACATGTGCATAAGTAACTCTCTGATAGTCGATTTCCAAATGAAATGACTAGCGAGGGAAGACCCCTCAAGGAGGAAGTTTTATAAGAAGTCGCACAAGACCCGAGACCCCATTACGTAGAATCGAAGCAAGAATAGGAGTGCCTAAAATTATAAAACCGAATTTTACGAAAAAACAAAGTCCACTCGTATCATGCACAACGAGTATATAGTCTATTACCTCGCGATTACTCAGAAAGAGTTGCATTTTGTCGAACGATGTTGAAAAGGTACAGGAACGACCGGCGATTGTTGGAAAGAATTCTGTTGACCGATGAATCCTAATTTAAAAAAGACGGATACATGAACCTCCACAATTTACATGAGTGTCATGTAGAAAACCCACATTTGATGTGGAAAGACATACCACAGTATCACTTTATAATAAACACAGATTTTTTGCAAAACTATTTATCAAATTTTTTAGAAGATGTGCCACTTAATATTTATGGAATGTGTTTGTGGTTTCAACGTGATGACTGCCCAGCGCATTATGCTCGCCCAGTTTAGAGCATTCCTTGATCAAGAACACCCTAACAGGTGAATAGGGAGATATGGTACAATTTCGTGACCAGCACATTCACCTGTTTTAAATCCTTTAGATTTCTTTTATTGTAGAACGGTTAAAAAAAAGTGTGCTCCAAACTAATCCGAAACTCAACCGAACTGCCCCAAAAAATTGCGAAAATCGTCGAAAACATCTTGAGGTATACACCCGTTTAATAAGATATAGGGCTTACTTTGTGACTGGCGGCAAATAATATGAATATTTGTTGTAAATATACTTTTGATTCTTTTTTGATATTTTATAAATAAACTTTTGATTCCTTTTTTTGATGTATTGTTATTTTTTACCTTATCTAACAAAGAATATAGCAAGTGTCATACCATATAGTAATCTGGACTAAATGAAACAACTTCTAAAGTAACTTGCCAATATAATATATTTTTTTACAGTACAAGCATTTAAAATTAGGTCATGGAACATTTTGGGTGCATGGTTGAGTAAAGAAAGATTATTTTTTTTAAAGTAAGGCAGCTTGGTTTTTATTTTAGATTATGGTTAATGTAATGGTTATTCAGGATTAACTAACAAAAATTATAATAAAAAAATAAAAATTCATAGTCACAGTACTTGAAAGAACGTTGCGTGGTGGCAATTTTCTCGATTTTTTAAAAAATACCTATAATTTTAAAAGTACATGACCTAGATATTTTTTCGGTTTGTTGTGAGAACTATTACAAGCTGGCCTTTTTGGCTTGCTGTTGAATTCTGGGACAGCCTGTGGGATACGTAAGTACATCATATATATACATATGTATATATATATATATATATACATATATGCGTGTGGGTGTGTATATATGCAATTTATCCCTTATTTCATCATATATATGCATACAAATATTTTATCACGCTGCTCACTGTAAGTTGGTGACATTGGGCATTAATTATATGCAGTTGTAAAAGATGTTTTATGTTTGAATGACTTCAATAAACTTTTTTATGCCACTTATTTAGAAGGTAACATTGCGTCTTTTCTTATCTCTTTCCTACTTCTACTGTCGTTAGTACGAAAAACCTCCATCCCCTAAAATTTTTGAAAGATTTGACATTAATATTTTCACACTGTTGCTTGAAGAAATTTTATATTTTATGCTTTTACATCAAATTATTTGTTTTGCCTCAAATAAATAAATGAGAGCTCAGGAGCACAAACCGTTCGCTATACTACTGTCCCAAAAGAATCATATCGTACCGTGATCATTGAATCATATTGTATCATGGTATGAAACTCGTAAATTATATGACTGGCGAAAGTATTTATATGTGATACATTTTTAGTTAATGTGAATGTATTCGAGGCTCTATGAGTCAAGTTATTGACGTTGGGTTAGTTTTATTTTTAATTCGACTGTTTTCCCTTTTAGTTTTGCTTCAGGAATCTGAAATGAAGCGATAAATGTATAATAAATCAATCAGTTTTACAAAATGTTGATTAAGAAAAAATCTTGAAAACTTGAAGTAAATTAAGTGATGAAGGATAATCAAAACCATTGAAAAAAAGAAAACTAATTTAGTTTGTCCATCCTATATATTTATCCATGCTATACATTATCTATGGTATTACCTAGCTCTTATTTTAGTAAATAAAGCATTTCAAATCAAAATATTGATAAAAATAACCATGCGATGGGTAAACAAACAAGTTTCACTTTATTAAACCATATTTAGGACATATTTGCTATTCACATTCTGAAGAGTTTAGAAACACATAGTCACACTAAAATTAAAATAGAAATTCTATCATTAATTGCTATGAAACGTCTAATAATTATTTTAATAGGTTCTGGGGGAGAAAAGTAAAGAAAATCCTGTAAAAAAAATGTGACCCCACATTCACATTTCAGAAGTATCGTAGAAACTATGTAGAAACATAAGTATGTAGAAACCAGAATGGATAATGTTCGTAGCCCTTGATGTGATGACTTAGAAGTATAAAATTATATCAGTTCGTTTCTTTAAATTTCATAACAAATTTTGAATAAAATCATATTGCTCAACAAGGGCGCGGATATAACCTTCATTTATGAAACTTTAAATAACGTATTTAGTGAAGGGTAGAAACAATATTGTGAAGCGTTTTTGAAAATTATCAACTTTCTGAACTTATAAGAAACTCAAAAGTAAAATAAGCAACCTTGCGATTATCAATCATGTATTTTATCGTTTTCAACAATTTTCCATTAATAATGTGACAAATAAGAGCTTTGCTTGCGTAAGGGTTTGAATTTGGTAGTTAATTGCGACTCGCCCCCCTCCCTTCACCCCCATACCTGAACGCGAATGTTCAAGGATTCAGGATCCAGATGTTGAAAAAAGGTGCTTTAAAAGAAGAGGCGTTGTGTGAAAGTATTCTGTGAATTTATATTTGTTTTTCCGGAAATAGATAAACTACAGTATTTACAAATATTTCTTTCAAGTAAAACTTTATTTTTATGGATTTCAACTGACCTTTTATTTTGCTTGGAAGATTAAAAAAACTCAAAGAACTAACAATTGCATATTAAAATATTATACGTTTTTACTTTCTTTTACTTGCTAATGTTTGATTTGTAAATGGTAAGAAATATTAAGAATAGGGCGAGCCCCATAAAAGTACACTTTACACGAACTAATATTCTAATTATTAGTTCCTTATTCCTTTGTAAACATTTTCCGGAAAAACCTATAGCGATCTTTTTTAAATTGATGATAATTGTTAATTTGGAAACAAATCCAACAAAATTGATTGTAGAAAATCGATTTTTGAAATTTGGTGTGGTTTATAAATATGTTTTGGCAGCTAAACAAGAGCTAGTAATATTCACTTATGGTGTTTCTTTGAAAATATCGGAAATAAGTTCTATTTGTCAGTATAGGCACTAAATTGATCGATGTTAAAATATATATTTCTACGTCACTTTATTTGGTGTAAAAGTTTGAAAATTAATTAGGAACTCGAATTTAAAATATTTTAAATAAAAATACACATTTTTATATAGTTAGTTTTCATATAGTTAGTTTTCGAGAATAAGGTGGAATAAGAATTGAATATGTAAAGCATATTTTCATTGATATGAGTTCAGTTTATAGAGTTTGATATTTAAAAAAGCTATTAAAGAAATACAAATAATAAGTGAAAAATTTAATGACAAAGAAATTTAAGTTACTCTTTATCTTTGTTATTTTACTTCATTAATTCCTAGAAAAAAATAACAATTCGTTGGTTAATATTTTTTTTAAAGTCTAATATATAATCTTTCTTAACATTTACATATATATACCAGCATCATGCTCTTTCAACTGCCGCTTTCCCCATTCCTGCTGCTTGCTTCCGTAACATATTTTTGTACCGCTGCCTGAAGGGATCATTTTGTGATCTTTTATCATACTCATAACGTTTTATTTCAGTAAATATTTGCTCTTGATTGACTTCAAATAGGAGAAATATCACTAACATTATTTATTGACATTGTGACTATTACGAAATGTAGGTACAAATAGACGACACGTTTGGTCAACTCCGATTTATTCGATGATAACGACATTAGGAGATTTTATTATTCTTAAAGGCCTTTCTTTTCATTGGAAAAATGTATGATAACTAACATCCTCAGAATGTCCATCAGATACGTTCGATATTCTATTTATCAATATGGATCAGATTCAATGGAAGTTAGATCATTTCTTAAACCTTTATTCTTTTCGCATGGTGCCATTCCTTTATTACAATCATTATCCTGAATCAAGAGTTTATATAATATAGAAATTTCGTCATTAGGTAAAGAAAAGCTTGACATATTAATGATTATAAAGGGAATTCGGACTAGTAATTTGGTGCAAAATATTATTCATTGATTTAATGAAAATTAATGTTGGTCTCTGGATTTATATAATATAAAGACAACTGAAAATATTTGTAAAGGCTGTATGTCTTTATAAATATCGAATGGGAACGAGACCCACTTATTAATTTAGGTACTAAATCTAACGATGCTAATTCTAACACGCACGCGCATGTATACATATTTTCCTATATTCGTAATCGACCGAATAGTCGGTTCAATTATCGAAATTTTATCACGTAGGAAAACTCTTTCCTTTTATATTTTTTAATAATATATTATTTTTCAATGAATTCATATATATATATATATATATATATATATATATATGTAATATAAACACGGTTGCCAAATATACTTATAATAAAGCTAATATATAGATAAAACTAAAAAGTTTTTAATAAAAGTATATTCAATTTAATTTCAGTAATTCTGTAAACTTAGACGAGGTAATCAATTACACTGTTTAAAGCTTTATATTTATATACAAGATAGCTTGTTTTACTTCGATATGGTATATTTATTATGAAACTACACTTATATTGCAATGGTAATCAAACAATAATAATTAATATATATATATATATATATATATATATATATATGTATATATGTATATATATATCTATATATATATATATATATATATATATATATCTATATATATATATATATATATATATATATATATATATATATATATATATATTCACACATATCCATTTGCGATAATTAATTCATAGTGAGTGTACAAACGAGAGGGGAGTTTGTAAGACTGATTCTTATTTTTTAAATGTAATCGACAAAAAGAACAAATTAATTAAACATTAAAATCATCAAAAAATATCTTACTGAACGTAGTGTTATTTCAATTTATTATTTCTTTGAAAATAGACTTATAAAATATAAAGCGGTCAAATACGGATAGAACTCGCGCGCCGAGACGAAAATAGATAATTAGGGGTTCATAATATAAACACATATGGATATATAAACACACACGGGGATATATAAACACACGCACACGCCCACGCACGTGCCCATGCCCGCGCCCACGCTCACACCCATGACCACGCGCTCGCGCATGCACACACGAACACACACAGACCTTTTCAAAATATTTTAAAAATTGTTTCATCAGAAATACATGCAGACGAGAAAATTTAACCATTTTACAGTCTATAGAGAGTAAACACTGAGAAAAATAGCCATAATACACAAAGAATTTCTAAACACAAGTAAAAAATGAAAAATAAAAAATAGAGAAAATACTCTACATAAAGCTAATAAAATAATTTTAAAACTTCGTTGAATATTGGAATAAAATTCAAATAAAAGTATGTTTTTAACGTTAATAAAATATAATTGAATTTATAATTCGATTTAATTGAGATTTTTCTTGAGGTTATTTTCAGTTTCCTCGAAAAATTATTTAAATTAATCTAGTATTTCTACCGAAATATCTCTTTTAGTTCTATAAATTATCACTTGTTTTTTTAATACCGCCGTCTTAAACTGAATTTTTTTCATTTGTATTATTTTCAATGTGTAACTTATATACAAGAAAAAGAATTTAAAATTATTTCACTTTCTTTATTCATTATTAATGACATGCATAGTTTTGAAATTTGGGTGTTACGTATAAAAAATGTTTGAATAAATCGGAGAATTTTGATTGTTCCTTTGGAAAATCTATGCGATAGAACCATAGTTTTTGAAAAAATTGTTCATAAGGAAATTCAATTCATAATAGCATTTAATTTATCACGAGTTAAGTTAAGAAATACTTTGAAATTCTCCAGAAAATCATTTTGTAAACATTTAATCCAGACCAGCATGGGAAATATATTCGTAAATGAGAATAGGTATCGTTCCACATAAAGGTACTATAAATTAATAGAACATTTTGAAAACTTTTGAATCATTATTGAAAATATCACCGCTTGTTAATTCAATTAAGACGATTGAAATTAATAGCAGAAAATGTGAACGAAAAGAATTAAATATACCATATAATATGATAATATAGACCATCCAGTATTTTAACAAATCATATGAAATACCAATCAATATTTTGTACTAACTCAATAAAGCACATTTTTGTGAAGTAGGATCATTTTCCAATTCATAACTTGTCCTTCACTCACTCAAAATTGGGTCAAGGGATATAGATGCTTTTGAGTGAATAACGAAGCGAACACAGCTCGCTACATTTAGAAGCACATTGCGATGTTTAAGCTACTTAAATTCATTGAAGTGTCGTGTACACATTGTGAAAGAGCGTTTGCACAAAAATCCGTTGAGCAACCGGAAAGTGATTTTCAATATTTCTACTTCCTGCTGGCAGAACGCTGTTCAAATTACAAAGTACGGTACACAAAGGTACCTAGTATACATACGTTGTATACTAGGTACCTTTGTGTACCGGTGAGACGTTGGACATTTTAAGTAATTTTTCTTGTAGTAAGAAAATCTCAGCGTTATAGTTAGGTTAGGTTGTCCTTATCTTGGAAATGCTGTAATGAAATTTTAAATACTTTAGTTGAATATTTTGCATCAATTGGGCTTGATAGATTTTGAAGGTTTATATATGCACGTATAGATAATAAATTGAAGGATATTTGCTTCGTCCTTAATTTTATTTATTTATTTATAATATGATAAATGGCAATTGTATCATAAGTGCCGTATTTAGGAAAGTTTGCCATAAAAGAAATAAAATAATATTTTATTTGAAATTTTAAACCCAGGAATGTAAATTGTAGAAGTACGTCTAAATACAAAATCATCTTAGGACTTTTAAAAGTAGTGTTAATATATAAGGAGTTTTAAGGGTTTCATACTTCGAGACAAAAAAAAAACACAATACCCTTGATCGATGACTCAAGAGTCCGATGTCAGCATATCAGAGCCATTTTTCTCAAAAAACTTGAAATCGGACGTAGATATAGTGCACATTACCCCAATTATATCACAATAATAAGAACATTTTTGGGGGGAAAAGGAAGCACAGCAAATTTTTTTTCTATTTCAAATGTCTCCATGTGGAGTAACGTTGGAAAAAGCTAGTTATAAAGAATTTTCCGAAGAAATAGCGCTGTTAATAAAATGTGAAGGAACTATCACATACTACAAAATGAGAGAAAATAAACATGTCTTATTACTAACAAAAATTATGAAAAAAATATCTTGGACAATGCAAAAGAAGTGCAAAAATAAACTTTAAAAAATTATTTAAATTTTAGTAAAATCATTACTAAACATCTGCGGAAAATATTTACATGATATAATGAAAAATACAAATATTCGATGACGAAGCAAATGTAAAAGATTAAGAATGATGATACGAGTTAATTGGCAAATGTCTGAAAGGTATAATAACATATAAGACATATGTTATTATTATAACGTATATTATCACAATATGTTAGTGGTATATATAGGACAGGTCTTTTGTCAGCTAGCCCAGACTATTCGGTTTATGAAGCAACAACTAGTCTACGTATGAGGGTCATTTCGACGCCGATCGAAGTTCCACTGCATTATGAAATAATAAAAAAAATAAGGTATCACTTTTACTCTAGTAAAGTGGCAGCAGTTACATAACAGAAATCGATAGTTAAATACATTTTTGTTAATTAATTTCTGCTACTTTATTAGATTACGAAATACTAATAGTCTATGTATTTTTCAATAATAAATTTCATATTTTTCTATCGTTTCCAAAAAAATTATGATTGTTAAATTATCAGAAAGACACATGGTTTAATCAAAGGCAGAGTATACTTTAAACGAAGACGGTGTACATACATGAAAACAAGACTTTATAATTATTCGACTATAGGCCATGATTGAAGTAACTCATGCTATATACTGATGTTAGTAACAGTCACACAGAAACGAAAAAAAAAATAGTGCTTAACTGTTAAACCACTCATTATATCACCCGTTCATATCAATTCAGGTTGAAAGTAAAAGAGTATGAATAGAGAAATAATGGGAAGACGAAAAAGTTATAAAATCGACAAATTGCAAGTCAGACTTGCGCTAGGAGTATCCCGTAACTACTTTGTTTAAAGTCGTATACATTGGTACAATATAATATTTTTTCGTTTAAGGAGAAACATATGAAAATAGTGATGTTTAAAATGATATAAAATTGCAATGATGGTAACTACGTAATTATATGTTTATGTTATTCATAACTTACAATCTGTTATGGATAAAAGATAAAGTTTAGATACCAAGGTTTTAACAAATTAGGGTTAAGACATTTTTTCTGACGGTATCTTATTTCCTTCCTTTTTTAAAATACTTTTATACTTTATTTAAAGACCCCTTCATTGAAAACCCACACAAAGTACTATTGAAATTTCTATAGTAATTTTTATGTGATGACGTAAGTTATATATATTTGATTATATTTTAAACATAGAAGTGCTATTGTACCTAGATGATTTTACGGTTGTAGAAGTACACATTTGTTTTTGAAAAGAATTTAAAACACGTGCAATACGTGACAAATTTGTAGGAATAGAAACTACAATGGAAACTCAAATTGAACTGAGCGAACAAATGAATTAAGGACATCCGAATAAGCATCTTCGGGACCATAAAACGCGATCTACCGACGGAGCGGAATAAAAACCGTTCACATAATGGCGTCCATTAAGTCTCCTTTGTTCTGGGTAATCATTAGCAATCGACTCTCTCGCGGGAACATTTAGCGCAATGAGACTAGGTGGAGAAAGATAGGTTTTGCGGTATTTTTTAGTAGGTCTTGTCTGGATATTCTGAATGGTTTTACCAATTGTGATTCATCGAGGGGTGAATGTCAATAAGTGTTGTCCATATTCAATGAGTACCAAACGTAAGCAGTGAAACAAATCTTATCTTCAAACACGTGTTTCCAACAGAATTTAATTTAGTCTAAAAATACTAATTGAAAATGTATGCGTGGCTGTGTGTATGTGTGGTCGCCTAATAATTTACGCTTATGTTACGTGAAAACGTATGTGCTATATAGCTGTGTCGTTTATTTACCTGGAAAAAATTTTATACGCACACGTTTATGGAAATTCACGCACGTTGAATCTTAAAAAATAGTTCTTTCTTATTATTGGAATTAATTAAGAAATATTTAAATGATTTTACTTTTTGCATTCGTTATGTGGGTACAGGTTATAGAAGTATTTAATTACATTGGAATTATGAAGCTGTATCTTGTAGAAGTATTTAATTACATTGATATACGTTTAAAACATGGCTACTTTCTAAGGAGAGTTTGCACCTCAGATATTTAAGATTTATGAGCTGTGCTATTTTCATACGTTTATCTTTCTCTTCAATATTTAAATAAGTTCAAACCATGATCTCATTGGCAGATTCAAAGATGTACCTGCTCGTAGTCTTACGGTAGTTTTGATGACTCTTTCTTCCTTTATTCTGAAACGTGTAATTATCCAGACAGTGGTATCTTATATGAATATTTCTTTACCTACCCAAGCCATAAAACTTGGAAATCCATTGAATTTTTATAACAAAAATGGTCTCTGATTTTTTATTCAAATCGTAACATACCTTTTTTTGCAATTTATGGTCTATTCTATTCCATTAATTAATTATCTGTATTAAATCATATTCTTGTTAAAAATTTGTTTAAATACATCGAAGTTAATATGCATAAACAAATATGTTATGAGATATCTTTATATTTAAGTATTTTTAATTAGAATATTATTTTGTCTACTTTTTGGTAGACGCAACTTAATTATATTTCATCTATATGAATTTATTGTTCGATTGGAGTTTAGTACGGCAATGAAAGGGAGCATTCACTTACATGTTATCTTCTGCGTTGACCGATCCAATTTTTTAAGTTTTAATTTTTAAGCTTAGATAATTTCTATATATTGTTTTAATGAACGAATTTATCGCAGGAATACATTTATTACGGATTTGGTGGCTTTCAAATTCTGAAGTATTCTCACTATATTTTCCACGATCATGGCCATGGGTCAAAATACAGGGTAAGTATAAGTATCGACGATATTTACCTGGTAGTTTCAAAACAGCGGCAGTTTAAAGTTTAAAAAGTCGTTACATATTACTTTATAAAAAAAGTACGTACAAGAAATCATTTTAAAAAATGTCAATATTCTACGAATTTCCTGGAGAATATTTATTTCATTACCTAATAATTTAAAATTAATTAATACACTGATCATCTTTTTCGTACAGCGCGGGTAAGTACGATACTTATTAATATTTAATGTAAGATAATTAAAGTTTAAAGATTGGCACTCGCCCAAACTTAGGTTGAAAAGTGAAACTTGAGGTACCCGGGTCCAAAATCAAAATCGTACTGTTATTTGGGCACTGGACTTGAAAAGGAACAAAAGTATACATCTAAAAAATTACTGTCTTAGATATATTCGCTGAATATCTTTAATGCCCCGAGAAGCCATTTTACTTATTAGTTCCGACTGAACATGACATCCATCCATACCTTTACTTACGGAAAGAGAAAACACTACTTTCCGAAGTAGGACCGATGGGGGACTGTTTTAACGGAACGGGATAGTATAAGGAAGTTCTTGAATGAAGAAATATATGACGCACAGTGTTAGTCCTCGTGACCAAGAACCGTGAATTTCCATTGTGGACATAGGATATAAAAAAACCTCCCAAAAGTTGGTTTTTGGGTATTTTGAATGCAAAATATATCTTTCCCGTTGAAATATCGATTTTTTACGTAATTATTAATAGTACAAAACTGATTTGCTTTAGGCTAATAAGTAAATAGTTTTAATAAAGACTGTAGAAAAAAACTCTCAGTTAATTTAATTGAATTTCACTGAAAATTTCAAACTAAAAACGCTTAATGTTAGCTGTTGTACTTAAGTACATTTAATATATATATATATATATATATATATATATAAATATATATACATACATGCATATGCGTATATATATATATATATATATATATATATATATATATGCATATATATATACACTACCAGGAATTTCGTTGACAATCTTTTTATTGCCAATAATTCTTTCGAACATCCTTAATAGTTCAAGCAGCTTATGTGATAAAAAACACGTGAGCGGTTGTTTTTCGCCGATATACCAATTTTGCCGTAGCATATATTTACGTAACGTTACTTACGTAATTACATGCGGACGAAGTCATAGGCAGAGCTAGTATGAAATATTTTTTTCGCAATTGTGAGTAATTATATTAACAAACATTAATTGATAGAAACGTTAGAGTATATAAAGTACGCAGCAGTCGGTTTTCGTTTTAGTTAGAAACTGATTTTCGACCTTTCGAAACAAATTGGGGACCTTTCACGAAAAGAATTTAGACAGCCTTGCGTCATGAACTCTATGTAAGCTGCAGCGGTGCACAATATGTGCACAACGATGAACACACTACCATAATAAAGTAAAGAAATGCTTTTAATGACTTAAGGCTTTGGTTCCAAAGTTTTTTTACCGTTATCCTAATTCAAGGAGATATTACACCACCTACATTGTAATGTAACCTACATTTTATAAATGTAGTTCGGGAAATGACGAATTCTCATCCTTGTGGATTCCAGGTCAAGTTTTCGATTGTAATTGAGCGCTTCGCATATATTATTTGGAGCAGAAATGTGTATATACATTTATGAATCTCGTTTCCTATTTTATATATCGCAATTACTTAATCAAAATTTAAGTCTCAACTTTGGTTTACCGAAATCTTTAGTTAAATCGTGATCGACTCAATTTGTTCTGCAGTTTTAATTTATTAACTGAATTTTACTTTATTTTTGTATTTGCGAAAAGTTTTATATTTTCCGAATTTAATATTTTTAATAAATCTTCTTTTCTTGTTTGCTTAGATTTCAGAAAAACAATTGATTTAAAAAAATATACACGTCAGTAGAATATTATTGTACTCATTCCTAATATATTTATTTACTCCAAATATTTTAAAATTTTATCCGTCAACCAGATAAATAAACTGTGAGTAGATATAATTACGAATATAATGATTAAAGTTTTATAAGCAGATTTCAGCAGATTCAATAAAAACGAAATCAGCAAATATTATAAAAACAAAATTATTGGAATTGTATCTAAGTGCATAAAAATGGCATATAGATATTCAAAGAAAAGAAATAAAATATATACAATTATTCAAAATATATTCAGAAACAGAAACATTTTAAGACTTCAGAAATATACATTATTCTTAAATGACTTGCAAATATCTACTAATTATTATTTTTCACCACATGAATATATGACCTAGTGAAGTGTATTCACAAGCAAGAGGAAACAAAATAAAAAATTCTCGTCTTTGTCAAACAGTAATTACGCGTATTTTAAAATATGAAAGATTTCCCCAAGCTGAAATTATAATCCTCAAATATCCTTGGCTTAAAATGCTTACTCCAAAAATTCGTTTGCAAAAATTTTAATTTATTCATGATTTTGAGCCATCACATTACATAATCTATGCAAATTATATGCATTTACTGCTCAGAAGCCAGAAAAATTGTAACAGACGAACAGGAATGGACAACTGTGCGAGAGAAACAGGGTCCCATTTGGCTACTTTGGGTATGGAACCAGAAAAAGGGATTAGGATCCGATATAATTACAATAAAATATTTCAGAATTCTCAGCACTTCAATTCCAATAAAGTCTGATATATTTTTCATCAACTCTTCATCTATTTGTGGTTATTGTCACTTGCCACCTTTTTGACACTGTATGCGCCACTTGTTTTGTGGTTATCCATGGTGACTAAATTTTAGTATATCTATTTAAAATTATTAATTAAATTAAAGTATATTCAACCAAAGTTCTTATGTGATTTCAAAAAGACAATGTAAAATATAAAAAAAATTGGCAAAGAAAAGAAATTAACGTAGATTCAATAGGGGTTCACTTGTTTTGTGATTATCCATAGTAACTATATTTTGGAATTTATGATTAAAATGAATAATCAAATTAAATTATGTTCAACCAAAGTCTTGCATTATTTGGAAAAGACAAGGTAAAATTTAAAAAAAACTAAGAAAATAATAAGGACAGAAAGTTCAAAATGTGGTTGTCATATTTTAATGGATCTACATTATCAATAATTAATTATTGTCTAACAGGACCATGCACATGCACTAACTTAAAATTTTGAAAACCAAAGTATTTATTTTTCTTTTTTCACGTTTCAACGGAGCCACCGAACGACGTAATTTGTTGCGCAGCGATAATTGGTGTGTTGGAACATCTCGGAAAATCTCATGCTAAATATAAATAAAATTATAACCATAACCACTATGACCACGACAACAACGGTAACTGGAACCACAATCGAAGCGCAACCCCAACTACAAATGCGACTATAGCTGTAACTGTTATTGTAACTGTAACTATATAACAGTAACTATTTCAATGTTATAGCTTTTAACAGTTAACTATTAACTACTTAATTGTTAACTTTTACCTGTTAACTAGTGCCTACTAACTGTTAACTGTCAACTGTTAGCAATCAACCATTAAATATTGACTGTTGAAATATTTAACTGTCCACTATATAACTATATCTAATTTATAACAACTATTTACTGTAATATAAATTTTTGATTAATAATTCTGGATGGTGCTGCATGTTTTTATTTCTCCCTATAAGTTTGGCACTTTAACCACGTGAGTGAAGCCGCAGGTGAAACTCGTAATACAATAAATTAATATATTTTTAAAATATTTATACATTCATTGATTTTTCACGAATCTTGCCTAGTTTAATACAGCCCATTTCCTAACGATCATTATGAATATTCACAAATTCGTATCATTTTTTTATTATTTTATCTTTTTTATCCTTTCATCTTTTTTATTACATAATTATAAACAATATTATATCACATTAATTCCTGAGTGACTTCTTCAATAAAGTAAAGCGAAAATAATTTATCACCGTAGGATGTACTTTACTGCCGTCTTAAATCAGAATAAATGTACTTCGGTTTTGGTTTTATGACAACTTTGTGTACTTTTATATTTTATACTTTGATATCACCTTAAGCTATCATTAAATTCATAACTTCAAAAAATTTCATAATTCGATACCTATATAAGTATTACCATTACAACTTTGGAACCAAAGCCTTAAATCATTAAAAGCATTTCTTTACTTTATTATGGTAGTGTGCACCTTCGTTCATCGTTGTGCACATATTGTGCACCGCTGCAGCTTACATAGAGTTCATGACGCAAGGCTGTCTAAATTCTTTTCGTGAAAGGTCCCCAATTTGTTTCGAAAGGTCGAAAATCAGTTTCTAACTAAAACGAAAACCGAGTGCTGCGTACTTTATATACCCTAACGTTTCTATCAATTAATGTTTATTAATATAATTACTCACAATTGCAAAAAAAGGATTTCATAATCTCTGCCTATGACTTCGTCCACATGTAATTAGGTAAGAAATGTTTTGTTTTTTTTCATATGTTGCTCCCATAAATATATACTATACACCATTACCATACCAAATTTCACCAAAATCGTTTCAATACATTTTGTATTATACCCGCTCAAATGAATACACAGACAAAGAGACAAAGAATCTAAAAAAAGTTTTTAGGGCTTCTATTATCATTCTATACGCTAAATCAATTACTTTTTTTAAAATATGTTCCATGTATGGGATTTACTCTGTTCTAAGTTTATTATTTAAATAAAGGAACGATATGAAGCATAAATCCAAAACGACATCATAAGACATCAAATAAATACGCAAACCATTTTTATATGTTTTTATTTCCATAAAACTTATGGCTGGCACAAATCTAGTTACCTTGTTTGTTAGCAGAATGATTGCATTATTGGATAATAACGTTTTTGTTCGCTGTGGTGCAGCGAATGAAAACTGTGTTACACTATATATATAGTGGTATACCGCACTTTGAAACTAATAACAAGAGGTGGTATTTCAACTGTTACTTTTTTTGTTAAATCAGATAACTTATATGTTAATAAAAAATTCAGGTCCTCTTTGCGTTTAATTTTTTTAAGCCTCTTTTTATGTTTTTCCACTGAAAAACAACGATCTAGTGGACTAGAAAAATGGTAATTCTCAAAAATATCTTCACGTAAGAAGCTGTGAAGTGGTTTTAATAGTTATCATATACTCTATTTAAGCAAGAAGTAGAAAAATGGAATTATTTGCTTAAACATTTAATACGAAGTAGAAAAGTAATAAAATCAAAGCACACGTAATAACATTTTGAAAATTATATTACGTATTCTTGTGAAACACATATAATGAAATATATTTATACAGTAAAAGTATTGTCAATAATTGTAAACTAGCTGACCCGTGCGAAGTCTTCGCACTATATCGCCATCTAGCGTGTTCCAAGTATACAATTTGGCTAAGATATTTGATGTGTCGCCCATAGATGGCGCTCATGCCAATTGTTATAAAAATTAATTTTTTTATTAACAAAAATATTTTTTTCGTATTTTTTGTATTTTTCGCCCAAAGTAGAAAACATAAGCTTTAAGTGGATATTTTTTTTATTTTTTTTGGTGCAGTAGTTAAAGAGATCGAGCCGCTCGACCAAAAAACACCTTTTAGAAATAATATATTTAGATAATTTAATAGGAGTATTTACCCTTAATTAAATGCAAATGGAACGCTCGTAGTACAAATTCTGCAAATACTTGACAGATTCATTTATGTTTAATCGTCATGCCGTTCCAATTACTGGCACTAGAACAGTTAAGGATACTCCAAGTACAGTTTTTTATTAATTTACTATTTTTATTACATCTTTTTAAATAAATACATACTTTTATTTATTCTTGTATCTATAGCTTGTAACACTGCGAAATATTGAACTGTGAAAATATTACATATTTATCGACGAGATGGTTTTTAAAGCAGTTGTTATACTTCTTAACGGTAAATAAATATATAGACGTTAATATATTCTAAATGTTTCTTTATTTTCGATACTAATTAGATGTATCAATATCTATCTCTTGTTTTACCTATTGTTTTAACACTTAAATTTAATGTCATTAATAATAATTCTGTGAATTAGAATTAATTACATTAAATTTAAATGTTAAAATATTAAAAATAAGGTTAACACTCGATTATTTATTCATCAGTTGAGCCAATCATACCCTCAATCTTTAAATAAATAAACGGAATATTTCACGAATACAGAAATATGTTAAATTAGTTTTCATTACACTCTTTATGGCTAACGAACTTCAAGTTTTGATATAAATTATTTTATAAACATCAAATTAGTGTTCCTATGTAGCCGTTGATTATATTTAACAGCAAGCATAATACATTGGTTGAACCTCGCCTCACAAGAGCTGTGTTAATACAGCTCTCTTGAAGTCAATTGTCAATTGTCGAAATAGTAAAAGTATTGCAAGTTGTATAAAGTCTATTTTAGACCTACAAAATGAATAAATTAAGCATATAATGTAATAGTGCTCACTATCGTCAATAATAGTTTTAGAGTGCCAGCAAAATAAATTTACGATGTCTTTCATACAAATCATATGGGACACTGATGAGATTTAGTTTCCGCTGTTATTGTTCGCCCTCCATAATGTGTAAGTTCACATTCTTATGGAAGGAGATTGTTTTGTAATGGCATCGGATACTTCGTAGGATCAAGATGTAGAAAATAAATAAAAGCTATAGGTTTTTAATCGAGCCGATTCTGTTATAACCCTTTAATATTTTTGTGACAATCTTCGATATGTTTCAGATTTCAAATCGAAAGTCTTTACAACATTGCATGGGTAAGAAGTCGATGTATACAAAACCATATCTAATAGAATGTTCACTCGCCCAGTGGGCGCAGCGCTAATTAGGATCTACCCTCCCTCTGACTGCTGGGCGGCCGAGTATCGCCTACGTCTTCAATTACTTAGTACGAGTCCTGGGGATGGATATTAAGATAACGGAAATACTTATGCCTTTTACAGCACCGGAATAATGTTTTTGTGTTTGGCTGAGATTGCACTGAGTGTTGTGTGAATATAGGTTTCATGATGTTGCAGAGTCTCGTCAATATTATTTAAAATATTAATTAAAGAATACATTTTCTTTTCTGAAATTAAAAATTAAATTGCACAAAAGTTTTACAACCCACGACGCACGCAACCTTCTTTTCTTCGTCTTGTTTCCGTTGTTAAAACAAAATTTTCAGGACTATAAGGAAGAAAAAACATGTATGTGTACAAAATTTATGTCTGAACAGAGTTAAATAAAAATTTATACGGATACTAAGGAAACTATTCCCTTTTTCTGTTGCAAAAAACTAATCTGCTAATATTACGTATAAGCAAATAAAAGTCGCAAAGCACATAAAACTAAATTTAGGTGAATGGATAGAAATAAACACGAACTCGCCTAAATTTTAAAGGCTTTCACATAGCCATATTTTAGTTGCACAACTCCATTTAAGCGCCTAGCACACACGCTGAGAGAACCATTGTGCAATAGCTCACTAAGTGATCGGAAATTGACCCCTAACTTCCAAAACTTAAATTTCTGCTAGTAGCACGAAGTGTAGTGCTATAAAATTTTGAAACCATTTTCAGTGGAATATAATGTTACAATGTCTTGAATGGTGTACATGTATTTAGATGATATGAATTTAAATTATAATTTTAATTTATGTTTTGGAGAAATCTTAGAGAACTTTGAATTTCATTTCATTACGTTAAACGTGCATACAACTTTGCAAATGGATGCTTCATGTTATGATTTTATTTCACGTATAGAAAAATATTGAAATTAATTGTTAAATGTATTATGGGAGTGAATATTTTTGCCCATCCCCTCATGCAGCATACAACGAAAAAAGTTTTTTAAAATTAAATTACGGATTTATTTGTTTTTTTTTTCATTGTTAAGTGTTTGGGGAATATGAAGTAAAAAGTGAGTTCCAGTTGACACACACTCTTCTTTTAATTGTTAAATTATTCCTTAAACCTGAAAAATTGGTTTAACAGTTTCAAAAGATAAAACCTATAGAAAATTATACTATGCCTATTCTAGTAAGTATTTGGCTGTTTTTTATGTCCATTTCAAGAAGGTAGTGTGCTTCTTCTAAGTTATCTGGTCTGAATAAAATATTATTAAAAGAGATGTTTTATATTTAATGATAACAATTGAAAGTGGATATCTCTCTGTCTCACTCGCTCCCATGGAATTTAATGAGCCACAGTGTAGTATTAACATCCGTGCCTAAATGTTGAGCTCAAATGTCTATAACTCAACGAAGAAAGCCAACTACACTATATATTCTATTATTGCCTGACAACAGTAGTCCATAATTATTTGAGAGTACGGTCTGTTTACGTACATATTTATCTATTTACTTACTACATCATAATTTTAATTTTTCCCCTTAACATGTAAAATACATATTAAAAAATAAATAAAAAAGATTCCTTAAAAGCTGTTTGATTTTTTTTCATTTATACTTTTTAAACACAGGAAACAAAATTAAATATTATATTTTATTAATAAATATTTCTTTTTCTTAAGTACTAAAGCCTAATGCAAGCCATGGATCCCCAAGCCATCTCCATCTAACTTTATCCGACGCAGTAGCCTTCCTTCGGTTAGCTTGGAGCTTTCACGAGATGCCTTGGCGATTTCGACGATGTTGAGTTTACCATATTTCTTATATATTTCATGGGTATGCACAATCCCCCATACATTACTTTTTTTACTTCACCATAGATTTTTCTTAAAATTTCTCTTCAAGGATTAGTAGAATCTTCTTTGTTTATTGCCCATCAACAAGCTTTACCATTAAATCTTTATCTTTAACATAAACATTTAATTGGTAAATATTATCGAACTAGAACTGAATAAAAAACATATCCACATAACATTTTTGTGTTGAATTTCCACCAGACAAAAAATCTTGTTTAACTTACAGCTGATGAGTAATGCGTTGAATCAGTTGATATAAATGAAAAAAAGTACTTAGTTTAAACTAAAAATATTTATTATATTGGAGTAATTTTATGAACATTTTCTGTTTTCTCTTCAATATAAATACGTAAATTACCTTATATGGAGTTCGTGTTGTAGTCTTTTTCTACTTTTTTTAAAGTAAGTTAAATACACTTTTCATTATATTGGAGTAATTAAATGAATCTTTTCATTAAGTAGTTAAATGAATGTTTTCTCTACCCTAAAGATCTAATTTACCCCATATGGAGTTCAAGTGACTGAGTTTGTTTTCAATTTGCTATCCAATGTTAAAGAAAGATGGCCGAATTTAAGCTTTGGTGACACTGTATAGTATCTCAATAACAAAAGGATTTTTTTAAATATAGATAATAATCTCTTCTGTCACATCAAGTAAATTAGATTGATTTATTCATATATACCTAAGAATACACAGTATTTTCAATTAATGAAACTCCATGCAATTGTAAATCATCAATTTGTCTCTAGGGGTTAGTTATCTAAAGGGAGATAGGGAAGTTATCTAAACTTTGATGAACCTCGATTCAAAATAACGATAAGTCATTTATGTATACCGGAATAATAAAATAGTCTGCCTATATAACTTCAGCATGATAAGTTTTGATTAATATTTTAAAGCTTAATATAAAACTGTATATTAAGTAGTTTCTTCATATCTGAAAGAGATAAAACTTCAAAAAATAAATGCCCATTCCATTTAGAACGAAATCCTTTATAAGAAATAATTGTTTAATTTCATAATACAAGGGAGTAAGATTATAAAAACGCCATTTTGAATTATCATCAATTTAAAAAAAAATATTAGTGCGATCTTGAAAGAAAATCGTAAATTTAAAATAAACAGAATTCAGAGATAAACGGTTAAAAGAGACGATTGTTCGATTTTATTCACAATTACTTCCCCAAGTTAATGGCCATTACGCACGCCGTACAAGGCACTTAACGAGGGAAAATATTTAGCATTCTATTCCTCGTTACACCATCAAGTTTCATTTAAATTTTGCGAGTTGTAATTTTGTATCTTTACAAGTGCTAAACGTGACTCGAATGCCGGAGTCAACTGCGTCCGCCCAACAGCTGTCGTATGAAGCGCATTATTTATATATTTATAAAGTTTCTGCAGGTGATATTAAAACGATGTAAAATTTTTTTTTTAATATTGCTCGTAGAAAATTCGAGTGCATTCGTAACATTCATAAATGTTCAGAATGGTGTAACTTTCAAAGGTAATGAGGAAAATAAATTGTGAGAGTTTTCGAAAGATTGAAAATATAATTATCTACCAATTAAATCAATTAAATTTGTAAATCAGCACTCCCTTAAAAATTAATTTTTACGCAACTCTAAAGAGGTTTTCAAATTGGTGACACTTGCAAATGAATTGATTTTATTTCAATTCCGAGTTGAGGGTATCGCGCATGTTACCTGAAACATTCGTTTCACTATATATTATTACACAGCCATAATATTAAATTAAAATATTTGTATGCCACGAAAAAAATTACAACTCGTCACTCTTTCTCTTTCTCTCTCAATATGTGGAGAAATTAATTTGGTCGCTACTAGAATACTTACGTTCCTTTTTATTTAGAATATTACCTCACGTAAACTTTTATTTACTGCAGTTTACAAATATTGATAAAGGAGCACATGTAGTTAAATATTTTGATCAGGTACTGTTAATATTTATGTGTATAAAGTTAAATATCTAGATATTCGATTAAAATGCTTTTCGTTAACTTAACTAGAGCTTACGAGTTCCAAATTTCTGTATATTCTTACTAATAAAGAGCACAGTAAGAAATATTGGTCTGCAGTAAAAGATTAATTGGTGATTGCAATATGGTAATTGAATAATAATATTTTTTCTCTTTGTGACAAATTAAAAATATCATCTAAAAGTAAACTTATTACTAGAATTGTATTCCAGATCGGTTTCCGTCGAATATTTGAAACACCCCACAAACCATTTGATGGAGTTAAGTGGAAAATTTTCGTCGTCAATTTAATATTGAAAAAAAATATTAGTTACGAATTATGTATTGAAAATTATTCCCTTTTTTATAATTACCATCCAGGTGAAAGTTAGAAAAAAAATATTTGTGGAGTGTAAGCTGAATGGATGTGGAACTTTTTAAAAAGAAACAAACATTACACGATTTTTCCCTGCGGACGCTTATTCAAGTATTGACTGCGATCGAAGTTAATTTCAGCGATACCATTCTAATGGGATGACTTAACGGTTGTAATGTATTTCATAACAGCTAAGATTGCGATTTACGTATGTCGCGCATAAACAAAAAAATTAAAAAAAATCATTTAACAAAAAAACAGCTTAATATTTTTAAAAATGTTGTACTCCTTTTAAATTTCTCACAAAAAGCCCTAATACAACCATAGTGACCATTTGACCAATCTAGTGTAATAACTTGTATCGCAATACAGAAATAACATGTGTCGTAGCATCACATTTATAGCTTTTTATTAAGAACATTCAACAATATTACGTCGAACGTTGCATTCGAAAGCTTTAAGCTACTTTAAGCTGTTACGTCGTCAAAGTTTAACTTAATACCATACTTGCTAATATGTAACATGTAATAGCATTTTACAAAGTTTCATGCTCCCATGTGTAATAAAATCTTTGTGCTAATCACATGTTATATGCTAAATAATGCTAATTGTATTAATATGGCTTTGATATTTTTGTAAGATTTAGAATTAGTTAAAGAAATATGGGAATAAAAATTTTCATTTTATTAAGAGTATGTATCATATTTAATATTTCAAATTCGATTTTTATTATTATACTAATATTAAGAAGATATTGGGCCTTCAGCTATTTTGATTGATTGAAGATTTGCATGATATATTAGTAAATATATATATATATATATATATATATATATATATACATATATGTATATATATATATATATATATATATATATATATATATATATATATGTATATATATATATATATATATATATATATATACATATATATACATATATAATTATATCACTTGAAAAACAATAACTTGAATTAAACTTTTATTATCAGGGTGAGACACTTCTATAAATAAAATTGAAGCAGAATTTGTCTAATGTGACAAATGTCTACTGTGAAATATGTACCAATCTTTATATAACTAAATTAAAGGAAAGGCTCCAGCGAAAGAGGGAAGGAAAAAGAGGGAGGAGGGAGAGAAATTGGAACGACTTAGGAGACTACTTTCGTTTCGACCGCACATACCGAACGTAATATATGGAATAAAACTACAGCATGTTATTATAGAAACAGCAGAATATGGAATAAAAATATTTCTGACATTTGGTTCATGGGCTTTTTACAATGCAAACCTAAAGATTTATAAAACTGCCATTTATCTCAAAAGTTATTTATCCTACAAAAAAATTAAGTAAAAAAATAGAAAATTTAATACTATATATTACTGCAAACGAATTTTTGTGCCCGTTAAATATTAAATAATTTTATTGGGCTAATGATTAGTTATAAGAACAAATTACTCTTTGAGCAATGACTAGATTATGGTTTCATTTAGCCACAAGATTAAGTGATATACAGTTCTGAGTTTTGCGAGTATGTACATAATAAAATAAATTGAATAAATAAGAATTGAACAGAATTGGCAGTGAATTGTCTGGTGGACTAAACGAAGTATGTAATCAAGTATTCAATCTTTCTTAATGCTTCCTTTTTCGATTGTGAGCTATTCAGAGTCCATGAACTCTTTACTCAAATTTATATATTCACATATTTAATTTTCTTGGCCTGAATAGCCCTTTCTTTTCTGTGCCTAATATCTATATTTGACAAAATTTTTTTTTTTTATATGTCTCCTTTGTCAGCAGTGACTCAATGGTGATTTGTTTATGCATCAATTCGAGTAAATCTTTTAACCCGTTTGCCGAATATATAGGGAGTTGCTTAATGTGGAGCAAGTATTTTTGCGATTTCTTTTCGAGTTATATTTACATTTGAATCCTTAATAAGCATCAACAGTACAAATAAAAATAATTAGGCAAACCACTGAATTGCCAGATTTTATTTCAGCGGAATAATACACGCGTTGTTCAATATCGCATGCTAAATAAGGGGTCCGTCGCTTTGAGACGAATCGTTTCGTTATGTGTGCTCTGCACGAAACTTAGCCATAGGATTAACATTTTGTATCTATTATAAGCATCTTATTTTATTCTCAGAATTACATATAAACTATATAGTTAAAATAATTTGATATCTGTTTCTTTGTTTCTTTGTTTTTTTTATAAGCGCATATTTATTCCAGAAAATATTTTCATGGTATTTACAATATTGTGTAGTTTATGGTCTCTGAAATAAAGTGAGTCTATAAAATAATTTCAACATGTATTTTTACATCAATGTACACACAAAGGTCTGCATGTTTGTTTGATGTTTTTCAATCAAAGGAAAATCAATTTACTTTAATATTAAACGTTACGTAGCTAGAAGAATCTTTATTTAGTTTGAAAGGTAAAATGAAATTATTTATCTCGTAGTCGACATTTGATTGCTTCTCATGACTACGAATAAATTAATTGAGAATAATCTTCCCTTCTAATTCTAATAAAGTGAGAATAACCTGGCAATAAACCTAGCATTTTAAATTTAGTTTGCAAAGAACTGTTAAAAATACGTAAAATAAATCGGTAAAGTACATATCGGACTACGGATAAATTCATGTTTCGTGTAGTTTTACTAAATATTGAACAATACAAATTCTTAGGTCATGTTCATACGTGCCCACAGTCGATGGTAGTTGAATTAGAAACGGTATACCCCAACAGTGAACGTACTGTATTTTTTGTTATTTAGATATTACAAATCATATTTTAATAATTTATTACTTTATATATACTCCGAAAAGTAAGAAATATTCTTGAGTTGAAAACAATATTAATGGAGATCGTTATCTAAAGCACATACTTATAAAAAATCATACAAATCAATCTAAAACTGAAGGTACTACGTGAGTGCCATAGACAGACTGACATAACATCGTCATGACAAAATTATGAAAGTTTTTTTTGACTAAGTCACCATAAAAAATGTAAGGGTAACGATATTTTAATATCGTTTCCGAATGGCATTAATAGGTGGCGTGAGGTATTATTACCACGCGCAGTCGAAATTAGTTGATATGTCAATAACCCATGTTAACAAAGTCCAAAACAAAGGTACTCACAATTTCAAATGCAACTTAAACTTCGTTTACAGATTTCAAAGGAGATACACTGCCTAACAGAGTGCCATGTTGTCTATTTTCCTTTCGAATACAAGGCTGGATCTATTCACTCTGTCTTTTATTCCATCTATTTCTCTGTTAGTACAAGTAATTTGAGATTATTTGTAATGTAGTTAATGGAGTGAGTTAAAGATGGATTAAAGACGTGTGACACCTTTGTGCCGCATGAGTCGATTAAAGACGTATGACACTTTTGTGTCAATTTTAATATTTTAAGCTCGAGTCATGAAATGTAAGAAAAGTTCTCCTATATGCTTTTATTTTTATTTAGATATTTTATTTATTTTATCCAAATTAAACAGACGAATATTTTTGTAGTTTTTATTTATATATGTATAGGTGTAACTAAAGAATAAATAAATCTCTTTATACATTTGTTATTTTAAACGTACCTTATTACTTCAAAATCTTCGGCAACGTTATGAAATGGTTCTATTTTTATAGCTTGACGCAATTTTCCAATAAGACAAAAAGAATCCGCTTTCTTTTGAAGACGCCCAATTAGTTTTATTTCTCTGTCGTGTCATTTGTACAAAAAGCTATTCAATATTTTTTTAATATTTTTAAATTGATTTCGATTTAAATAACTGGAATTTTATTATTAACTAAACTATTAATACATACATATATATATATATATATATATATATATATATATGTAAAATATCACTGTGCGTCACGCATAAAATATATTATAATATATTTCATTTTTAATGTTTTTTTTAATAACATGCCAATTTTTTAATTAATTTTAAGAGGTTAGTTCTTTAGAACTAGAGGTCGTTGTTATCACTTCCTGTATTACTTACCTACAAACTGCTTCCACTAGTCAATGTTTGTATGTATCTTCCCATAAAGACGTTGTGAAATTTCAATATTTTCTTTTAGTTAACCTGACCGTTGGTTCGATGAGCGTACGAAATAAAATACATTTTCCTCTATTCATAAGTCAACCATTACACTATCATTTTTGCTGCTTAAAAATGGAAAAAAGTTCCATTTGTGTTTCCATTCCATTCCATTATGAGCTTAGTCTCATCATAATTGTGCGGTGTTTATTGACGTATTTTGATTAAACAGAAAGAAGTTTATTTAACATTTTTTTTGAAGGTTATTTAATTTTTTTATATGTCAATCTAAATCCATTAACAGTGATGTAATTTTGTATATTTCATAAATTTTTGAACCTATGAAAGGTATATTATTATTTACTTTTGTCGCTTTATAGCGCGCTGATTTCATAATTTTACCGGTATTAAACTGATCATGCTCGTTTATTTTTAATTATATAATTTCCTGATTAACATAAAAGTGAAATGACGCAGTTTTGACGTTTTCGGAAAGCTATTCTAACTACCTGTTAAGGATTTTACCAAGTGCAAAAGGGACCGCGTTTTGTTTTAGTCCCTTTTCGATATAATATTGTTCATAGTAAATTTACGAACTGTATTCCCCGTAATGTAAGGGTCATTTATATCGTCGTTTGGTCAAGCATAACTTGTAATATGAGAATGCTTATAATGATTTTTTTAATAAATAATCATAATATTGAACCTATTTTATGGTTTCAATATATATGTATATGTATATATATATATATATTTTATTTTTAATTATATAATTTCATGATTAACATAAAAGTGAAATGACGCAGTTTTTACGTTATCGGAAAGATACTCTAACTACCTGTTTAGGATTTTACCAGGTGCAAAAGGGACCGCGTTTTGTTTTAGTCCCCTTTTGATATAATATTGTTCATAGTCAATTTATGAACTGTATTCCCCGTAATGTAACGGTCATTTTTACCGTCGTTTGGTCAAGCATAACCTGTAATATACGAATGCTTATAATGATTTTTTTTAATAAATAATCATAATATTGAACTTATATTAGGGTTTCGTAACCAAACGTAGAACCCGGATTACGTTAGAGTTACGTGTCCCCACCATCTATCAGCTAATATATATATATGTATATGTATATATATATATATATATATATATATATATATATATATATATATACACGAACCATTGGACCATCTTTATATCATATCGATAATTAATCATATATTAATAGGGGAAGAAAGTCCACCTAAGTGCGTCCTGAATCCTCCCAGCGCAAATTATACTCGCACTTAACGAGTTGTGTAGATTATAATATCGCTTAAAATTCTTTCAAACATCATTTTGAGGTAGCTGTGAGCAATCAATATTGAGGTAGCTGCGAGTAAATAATTTTGAGGTAAACTCACAGCTACCTCACAGCTGTAGCTGTTAGCTTAGCTGTTGTCTAGCTGTAGCTGTGAATTTAGTTTATTTAACTGAGAAATGCGACAGCGGTAAGATTTTTCAAAACAGAATCAAGCAGACTTGAAAGATATCTTGTGTTAATTAGTAATATACAACGTTAAATTTTATGTAATTTTTTATTTAGACTAATATTTTTACCTGTTATTTATATGTTATCATCTTGTTACAAAAGTTTCATTGAAAAACGCAGCCGGCATACTTCGACGCCATTAATTTAAATCGTTATGAGTCGTTACCGAAACATTCCGAGAAGGCGTTATACAATATATTCTGTCCATTGGTATACTATTAACATTTACGATGATGACAATTTTATGTGTATCGTACAAGTAATTGTTTCGCTAAACTTTAAAAAACAAATAAAAATTTTCTATTCGAAGGAACTATGCTATGCTACGCATTATCACTATAACAATTAACGTAACTTTCATTGCACATTTGAAACGTATCATCACAGAACGAGGCCCGAAAAGTTTTAATTTGAATCGATATATTCATTCAAATATTATATCCGTACAAACGTAAAATCTGCCCTCGTAGCATCCAGAACTCCGTCCCTTTTTGACGTCAGTTGAAACAACGAATAAATGTTCGAGTGCTAAATTTCACAAACATTCAGTTATACCTTCGTAATTTTTAGTTTAACAACTTTCAGTTAAGCTTATCGCCCGACGGATAAACTTCGAATTTAATCCTATAAATTTAACTCTATTCAATTCATGGGTCACAAGTTTATGTACAGTATCATGAAATATTAAGCTTATTTTATAATTCTAAAGTCATATAAGTATAACCCGAATGGAAGCTAGTTCATTATTGGTAAAGAAATATAGGACTTTATATAAATTATTAAATACACAAGTAATCAAAATCAGATCGCAAGTTTTTCCCGGAAAGTCAATAGTCAGGTCGGCAGCGCGTGACGAGTGCTTTCCTGAAAGGGCTCAAAATTTGCTTAATGGACTTGAAACATCATTCATCGAATCAGCTGTTTTCACGGGCCGAGGGCGCGAATATTCAATTTATCAAATTAACGGAATCTTTCTGAAAGCTGGTGTTGTTTTTATCTTTTTCCCCCTTTATTTCCGTGTCAGTACTTACGCTCTCTATTTTGGCGAATATGGTGACCTAATGCTTATAAAGTTTATTTCTAATTATTGAAAAGGCTTTTGTTTTAAACTCACCCTCCATTTGAGGGTTTAGGGAGGAGATATTACAATATGCTTATTATTTAGGATATCGTAATAATTGTTAGCTAAATATAAATGAATAATTTTCCTTGCTATAACTGGACAACTATTTATAGGAAATCTAAGACTTCAAAGACATTCTCAGATTTCATTTTTTTATTTTGTTTAAAAACACCGATATAAATTACGGCTCTAGGTGAAGTGTTTGATATTTTTCACTGTACCAGACATAGTATTGTCATTATTGATTTATACTTTCTCGAAAACTTCCATTAGAAAAATTCATGATGATTTGCTTGAAATCATAAAAAGATTTTAATCTGAAAATTTTGTATCTCTATTTAAGCATCTTGGGCGCATGGAGAAGTGTGAGATTTAGCATTGTTAATGTTAATATGGATAAGGAATGCATAAAGCTAAAATTTACGTATAATATGTGTTACAAATATATTAAGTTATATATTACAAATACATAAAAATATTCAATGTTTACGTTAACACTGTCAATGTCAAATACATCACAATCTGTGGTCAAACAGTCGGACAGAGCAGAAATTGTCGCAAAGAATTTTAAAATGTCAGATTGACTGAATGAGTGCCCATCTGTAAATTATATATGAATTCAAATGTTACTTTTTCAATTGTCTGTGGAGTATATGTCAAGACAAAAAAGCGTTTATTTTAGATTTTGTGTACTAGATTTGTGTTTAAATATTAATGAAATACGGTTTGATTTATATACATTTAAACGAAGTGAGTGACACTTCATTCAGCATGAAGTTTGCATATGATTTGTGCTAGCTGTCACTTGGACATGTCGCCACGCCACAATAGAAAAATAGGTTATGTTCTTAGAAACGATCAATGAATTATAATATGATATAGTATAATATTTTAATACTTAATTGATACGAACTAGTGAAGCAATAGCTTTAAATGTTGTTTCTCTTTTCAGGTGAGTTTGTGATTAATTAATTAACGTTATAAATTGTTTTGTAAAAGTGTAAACATTTGTTTATGTAATAAATCTCTTTTCAGAGCAACTCAATGCTATAGTTTTACTGTTCACCATATTATCCAAGGATAAGAATTAGAAACACTTTATAAAACAACATTTCTACAGCTAATTCCCAAGAATAATGGACAAATTACAGTTCGAATTCGTAGTCAAGGCCAGTGAAGATGTGAAGACAAATATTAATTGTATAACAACAATTACCGATTTAGACGGCAATACCTTTGTGTTCCCGGATAAATTACAAACTACACGATGCAATAATAAAAACACAAATCTTTCAAAAAATCAAAGCTACTTTACAAAAACGGCATGACAAGCGACAGGTATGGATATACATGAGCCCAGAAACAAAGGCGGTTTATTGTGATGAAGATGGAAATAAACAGTTCATGGGATACCTTTTAGAGGAAAAAGAAACACCGAAAACTTCTACAGCAGGAATCTCTGAAGAATATCTAATAAAAATCATGGAAAGCTTCGCTGAAATGAAGAATGAATCATCAAAACCTGTTAATGTGGGAAAAATGGCAGAAAAATTTGTTATACAAAAATTTAGTAGTAAGATTACCAATGTGTCCCAGTGGATGACAATCTTTGAAGCGGAATGTGCACGTTTAGGCATAGAGGAGGATATCAAAAAAATTGAAATTTTTAGGTTATTTTTAGAAGATTCCTGTAAAGACTGGTATAGTTCTATGCTGATTAAATACACAATAAATTCAGAATGGGCTATGTGGAAACAAAACTTTAGTGAGACATATGCAGATAAGAGTTGGTCACCGATCAGGTATGCAATGTTATTTAAATATAGACAGGGCTCATTACTGGAGTATGCATTAAAAAAAGAGAAACTGCTATTAGAAATAAATAAATCCATAGATAAACATACTCTAATTGATCTAATCGCCACCGGATTACCGAATTTCATTGCGGATAAAATTTATAGAAATAGTTTAAAGGAAACTCAATATTTATTTAATAATATAAGAAGTTTAGAGCACATGGTAAATAAAAAAACATTTGATAAAAAGATAATAGCTTCCGAAAGTAAAATTAAAGATAAAAATGTAAGGCCCATGGTTAGTCCGTGTAAAATTTGTGAAAAAGAAAATAAAGGTACACGTTACCATCCCGAATCACAATGTTGGTTTAAGATAAATAATAATGATAGAAAAAAAAACGATCAGATAAGGAGTGTAAACAATTCAGAATTAGAGACTGAACTAAATGAAATTAACCAAAAAAACTGGTAGTGCCGCCATTAATTAAAATTAAATTACTAATAAATGACATTTTAGAAACATCCTGATGTTGATCTCCATCTCATCCTGTCTATGATTCAGGATCCAATGTGTCCTTAATAAATTCAAGGTTATTATCTTTAAAAAAAATACCAACTCATTATAAAAAAGCAGGTTTGAAAACAATTAATGGCGTAAAAAAATCAATAGGAATGGTAACTTTAAAACTAAAAATTTTTGAAATTGTAAAACATGTTGATATTTTTGTTATAGATGAAGAAAACTTCGACTATAATTTTCTAGTTGGATTAGATTGTATACAAAAATTTAAATTAACTCAAAATGAGAATTTAGAAATCATGCAAAATATCCACAACAATAACAATAAGACAAAATACATAAAAAACAAAGAAAAACAACCTATAATCACAAAACAAATTCCTGGCAGTACAGGTAGTGACATAGGGATAAATAAAAATGAAAAACAAGTTATTATCCACGAATATGAAATAAACTTTAATGAAAATATAAGGGTCAATGATTTTGATATTACGATAAATCATTTAGATCATAAAAAAAGATCTGATATTGATCAATTGATATGCAAATATAATTCAATTTTCGCTAAAGATAAATATGATATAGATACAGTAAAAGGTTACGAAGCACATATTGATCTGTTGATAGATAAGTACTGCAGTAAGAGACCATATAGGTGCTCTATTGAGGACATGAAAGAAATTGAACATCAAATATCAAAACTACTAGAAAATAATTTAATCGAGGAATCATATAGCCCTTTTGCGGCTCCGGTAACACTAGCATTTAAAAAAGAAGAAGGAAGAAGATCAAGGCTTTGCATAGATTTTCGAGAATTGAATAAGATGGTAGTTCCCCAATCGCAACCGTTTCCTCTAATCGAGGATTTAATGATAAAAACGAAAAAATGTACATTTTTTTCAACACTTGATGTGAACTCGGCATTTTGGTCCATACGTCTTAAGATTGAAGATAGAAAAAAAACTGCATTTGTTACCCAGAATGCACACTATCAGTGGACATGTTTACCTTTTGGTTTAAAAACTTCGCCCGCCATTTTTCAGAGAATCCTGAGTAGTATTATAAGAAAGCATAAATTGTCAGATTTTACTGTTAATTACATAGATGATATTTTAGTATTTTCAGAAACGTTTGAGAAACATATAGAACACTTATGCTTCTTATTGGAAGCAATCTTAAAAGAAGGGTTTAAATTAAAATTCACGAAATGTAACTTTGCACAGGACTCGGTAAAATATCTAGGGCATATAATAAAAAACAACACGGTAACTCCGCTAAAGGATAATTTAATTGCCATAAAAGAATTTCCAATTCCAAAAACACAAAAAAACGTTCGTCAATTTTTGGGAAAAATAAATTTCTATGGAAAATATGTACCAAATATGTCAATAACGCTGGATCCATTACATAATTTATTAAGAAAAGGAGAAAAATTTGTCTGGTCCGATAAATGTCAAGAATCATTTGATACTATAAAAAAACTACTTTGCTCAAAACCAATCCTAGCAATCTTTGATACAGATTTACCAATCAATATTTATACAGATGCTAGCATACAAGGCATAGCTGCAATCTTAAAACAAATTCAACCCAATGGTGATGAAAAACCTTGCGCATATTTTTCCAAAAAATTAAACAATTCCCAAAAACAGAGAAAAGCTATATATCTTGAGTGTCTGGCTATAAAAGAGGCGGTTAAATACTGGCAACATTGGCTTATAGGAAACACATTCACTGTTTTTTCAGATCACAAACCCTTAGAAAAAATGAATATAAAAGCCAGAACGGATGAAGAACTGGGAGATCTTACGTTTTATTTGTCGCAATTCAATTTTAAAATAATATATTCTCCGGGAAAATATAATATAGAGGCAGATACCTTAAGCAGAAACCCAGTGTTAGAACCAGATGAAAATGAAGAAAGTAGTTTAAAAGTAGTTAATTTTATCAAAATAGAAGATATACAACACGATCAAAATAAAAACGAAGATATAAAAGAGAATATAAATAAACTTATTTATAAAAATAATATATATTATAAAAAGATTGGAAAACATGAAAAGATTATACTAACTGAAGACTTTAGTAAACATATTATAAAACAAGTTCATCACTACTATTGCCACATAGGAAAACAACAAGTAGAAAAAAAAATAAAACCCTTTTATCAAGCTAAACATTTATTAGACAACATAAAAAAAATATGCGAAAACTGTGACGTTTGTATAAAAAATAAATCAAGAGGAGCATACAAGTTTGGACTAATGTCTCACTTAGGACCAGCCACACATCCGTTCGAAATAGTGTCTATAGATACCATAGGTGGATTTGGTGGTGCACGTTCAACAAAAACGAATTTACATCTTCTAGTAGATCACTTCACTCGTTACGCCTACATTTTGACATCCAAAACTCAGAATGCAAACGATTTTATAAAACTAGTCCAAAGAGTAACACAAGATTATAAAATAGACTTGATTCTGTCAGACCAATATCCGGGTATAAATTCAAAAGAATTTAAGTATTTTTTAGAAAAGGAAGGTATACATATAGTGTTCACTGCAGTAAATGCACCATTTTCTAATGGATTGAACGAAAGATTAAACCAAACATTGGTTAATAAAATTGGTTGTAAAATTAATGAAAAAAGAGATAAGATCGCTTGGACTACCATTGCTCACGAATGCACAAACAAATATAACGAAACCGAACATAATGTGGGTTCTCCCCAAAATATTTACTGCAGGGAAAAAGTGTGGACATTCTACCAAACGAACTGAAACAAAATAAATTACAGAATCAACATTTAATACGAGACCGGAAGATTGCCTTAGAAAATAGTATAAAATCACATAATTATAATAAAAAAAGATTTGATAAAAATAGAAAAAATTATGAATTTGAAGTCGGAGATTCAGTATATGTTGAAAACGGAAATCGGTTAAACCGAAAAAAACTAGATGAATTGAAAATTGGTCCATATCAAATTATAGAGAAAATATCTAATTCAATTTACAAAGTAAACACAGGACACAAAAAGGTACAGTCAAACCTTTTCCACATAACAAAACTCGTTCCAGTGGTAGTAATACGTTAAAATTTTGATAATTATCTATGGAGGGGGGGGAGATGTAAACGAAGTGAGTGACACTTCATTCAGCATGAAGTTTGCATATGATCTGTGCTAGCTGTCACTTGGACATGTCGCCACGCCACAATAGAAAAATAGGTTATGTTCTTAGAAACGATCAATGAATTATAATATGATATAGTATAATATTTTAATACTTAATTGATACGAACTAGTGAAGCAATAGCTTTAAATGTTGTTTCTCTTTTCAGGTGAGTTTGTGATTAATTAATTAACGTTATAAATTGTTTTGTAAAAGTGTAAACATTTGTTTATGTAATAAATCTCTTTTCAGAGCAACTCAATGCTATAGTTTTACTGTTCACCATATTATCCAAGGATAAGAATTAGAACCACATTATATACATTTGCTTCAAAAGGAAAATTTTGTAGCATCGATCTGAATTGACTTACTCTTGCTTGCCTATTAATGTTTTCAACAAAGTGAGTAGGTTAGTACATTGCGGTACGACCACTGGTCGACCATTAGTAGTTGTAGCTGGTTTGAATGTAATTATGTAACACTCCAAACGAGATTCTTAATAAATTTTTAATATGAATTTGATCAATTGATATATTATTTTTATTTTGTAGTAGATTTAACCTAGATAATTTTCCATTGATAATGAAGCGTAAGATTCAAATTGTTTATTGGTATTTTTTCCTAATTTTTACCACTTTTCGTATTCGTCATCTACTTGTGTTTACCCACTCTATTTCTTCACCATTTGCTACATATGTGTGGACAATGTTTTCTTGTTTTCAAGTTATATCCGCATTTAGGCGGGAAAAGCAACGAAAATGAAATATAACATTCAACTTTTTCTAGCTATGGCGAAGCGAAAAAGGGTTGCATTTTGAACAATCTATTAGCTTGTTTGTATGTGGGCGTACTAGTTTCCTTGTCAAATATCTATACAAGTTGACGTATATTACCACTGTTATAGATTAGAAATTATTAAAAAAATTCATCATATTAGCCTTGAGATGCAACATTACAAAAATGAGACACAATTCAAAAGTAAATACTAGCGGTTTGGAAGAAAATTCCAATGTATAAATGAATCACAATAACAAAAATATGTCGCATTCATCATTTAATACTTAATAAATCAACCCCGTATTATTTATTATATAAATATGTTTGGGCGATTCCGCAATATCCGTAAGATATAAACGCGCCCTAGGTAACCAGCGCCATTTAGTTGCTTAATTCGTTATACGAAATTATACTAGATGGCGTTCCTATTTACGCGAAGCGGGATGAATTAGTTAATGATTAATTAATTAACAGATAATTAAAATATGCTGATTTGAATACACTATTAATGTTTGTAACAATAAAATGATGTTATATAAAGGGGCGCTTATTAACAAACAATTAAAATACGAGTACACAAAAAACCACCCTTTGCGTCTTGAAGTAAATGTCCTCCGAATAAATTTTTTTTGATTCAGTAAGAAGAATTGCTCTTTATATATCACTTACACACACACACACACATATATATATATATATATATATATATATATATATATACATTAATAAATTGGTACTCAGTAGTCTTAGATAAAATAAAATTAGAACAATAATACGTAAAATCCTCAAATTCATATTTTGTGTACATTTAATGCAATGCAAATATTAAGCAATATCCGTCCATTTATAAATTATTCAAATGAAACACCAAAAGTAGTAATAAAAACAAAGGTATTGAGAAAAACTGGAGAGTAAAATGGTTTTATATTAAATACTTCGTTTTTCTTCAGTAATAAACTGAATCAAACAGTAATTTTAATCAATGGCCATCAATTTTGCTATTAATTTTTTTAGTATAATTTTGTCAAGTCGGGTTTTAATTAGTTTTTACTTTAGAGTAATTTTCAGAAATATTTTCTTTTTACCAGCTTTTGCCTTTTTATCACTGTGAAAAAGGTACATATATAATTTATTCGGTTTGTTCACTTATTTCTAAATCTAGGCTTCCTTCTTCCATTCACTTCTTTTATGTCACGTGTCCTGTTAGAATCAATATGCACACCTTTGGTATTTTCTTTTTGAGTTCCCTTTTGAGTTGAGTTGAAAGCCGCACATTCGAAACCTAGAATATCTTTGAGTTAACATCGACTATATGCACTACACGTTTTGCCAATACACAAAACATCTTAATTCTTTTTGTCTTGAAGATTCGCCTTCAGATTCAGATTGCAGAGAATGTTGAAACTACCGATAAACACATTCAATCTGATAATATTTTAATTATCGCTACTTATTTTTGGGAAAATATTATTTTTACATACTATTTACATATCATATTATAAAAAATATCATATTATAAGAAACTATGTACTATTATTAAATTAGGCAAATCGAAATTTTGCAACCAAAAATACATACATCTTTTCAATTAATACGTACTTTAGAGTAATAAGAAATATTTCAAGTGAAAACCAAATTTCCGTTGTATTTACTAATTTTAAATGTTTTAAAATGATTACATGAGAATTTTACAAATTATACATCGTAAATTTTTGGAAAACGTTTATGCCTTATAATGTGGTTAAAAATTATTTCCTTTAAAAATGCTAATAAAAGAAACGAATCATTTGATTAGCTAGTACTTATTAGTTCTTCTAGTATAAGCGGAGCTAATATGTTTGAGTAACTTAAACTTTAATAATAATAATTCTGAAAATCAAGAAAAATTGGTTCGTGTTTATTAATATTTTTACAGGGGTGCAATACTATCTAAAATCAAATAAATTATTTAAAATTAATTTATCCGTCTTGATATATTCTAGTAAATAATTAAACTGTAAAAAATTTGGCTATTTTAAAATGCTTATTCGTTACATTTTCTTAAATTGAGGGACAATGCCCAACGTATAATTCAGGGAAAAGGTGTTTTTACGTCGATTTTAATAAGAACAACATTACGTTAAGCCGAAATGTATCGTATTAATTGAGCATATCGGTTGTAAACTATGGATATTAATTCTGAATTTTCGGAAGACATTTACTTCAATTTGTTATTCAAGTACGTAATTGTGACAATGTAGTTTGAGGTCTCGTTTTTGTTTAAGATAAATATAACATTTGACGAGTTACCCAGACGTTAGTTAATACCATAGTGGATAAATTACTATCACAGCTTATCTCAATTATTGTTTCAGCATTAGGGTAGATGCTCATATTTTATACAATTACGTTGGATTGATAGAAATTGTGGTTATATTGTAGATCTATGAAGTAGTTATAGCTGAGCACTGTCTCATAAGGATACGTTTATCTCAGGAAATAGCCTTCAGTTTTACACCCAATTTTAAAATATGTCTTACCAAAATATGGTAAGCAGGGATTATGGCAGCATATATAGTACAGTATTATAATACATGTACTATACGATATGGCAGTGTATATGGTATAGTGTATGTATTTATATTTTCTTACAAGAAAGTGACATATTGGATGGAAGTTATAACGGCAAGAAATATTGAATTCCTTTTATTCCATATGGTCATTATTAATACCCATCCATCATACGGGGACGAGACAGTCACTCTCTTAAATTTTGCTATCACAGTGCAGAAAGCAGTATAACCTTTGAGGGAAATCGGTTTAAAGTTATGGGAGCCTGTAAACAATAATGACACGTATATGCATTTAGTTCGACATATGATGATTCTATAGTATTTATACAATTTAATTATGGTGAACGTTTCTAAAAAGATTGTTGTCTGTTAAATATTATTACATTTCATTATCCTGGTTTCTTTTTAAATGTTGCTAGATTATTCTTCTGACTAAATATAAGTCATCCGCTGCATAAAATGCTCCGTAAAAACAGGCCCGACCTTCCGTAAAAATGTATTGAATGCTGGTGAGTTTGAGATAAAATACAGGTTTTTGATTCTTTTTTTACAGACACGATCAACATCGATATTAGTGATAAAAGAAAAGAAAAATTATTTCATGTTTGAAATAATTCAATTTAAATTTATTGACAATTAAACAGATTCCAATTGAGTGGTGGTAACGCTCAACTGTATATTTATTATCGCAATAACTTTATAGGTTTTTATTCTTGTCATGCTTCCATTAATTTCAAAGGGTATTTCCCTAGTTCATATTTAAGACCGTCGTTTATGAGGAAAATAAAATTGCTTGAAATAAGTTATTGTGTGATATTTGGATAATTGTCTTGAACATGAACTTACAAATTTATCAGTCGAAAAATATATATAGTGACTATATTAATTCAATGCAGTTTTTTCTTTTATTTTTCTTATCTTTTGTAACTAAAAAAAATTTAAGTATGATTTGTTTGAAAACGATTTACTAGTATTTATTTCAAATTTTATTTTGAAATTTTTCTTTGCAGATTTTTTTTATTTAGTGCAGAAATAACTTCTTCGATATAGCTTAAACTCAGTATTCCCATACTACCTACATTTTTTTACCAGTGCTGGTATAAAAAATGTAAGTACAACACGTCTCGCATTTTGCCTAAGAAACCACCTTTTCGATGAATAGTCAATTTTTGCATGTAAAAAATAATATATATCTCCTATTTTGATATATTTTTCGTAAAAATTAGATGAATTCAACGATAGAGTTATTAATAATTATGTATCATTATGACTTGTTTTTTTAAAATTAATTTTTATTTCACTATCTAAATTTGTTTTAAATTTTTTTTTTTATTGCGTGTATTTTTTTTTAATTAGAACCTCTGGGACGTTTTACGAGAATTTGTATTTGTATTATTACGAAACTTGAAACTGAACTAACAATTGGAAACTTGGCTTTGGAAAAGTACATTAGTTGCTGATATCTGGACAGATATTATTAGCATTTCCACTTTATTATCACATAAAATTTCAACACATTAAAAAGTACGTATCGAGTACATATTTACTTCGTCAAGATTAAAGTTAGTCTTTGGTGTATCAGTAGTGTTTGAATCTGAAGTAATTAGTTTAACCATTTTATTAAAATTGTTCTATCATCTTGTTCGATCTTTAGATCAAAACGAAATATTTACCAAGTTATAATATCAGCACAGCTACGAAAACCAAAAAAACGTTCTTTTTATTAAAATCTGTTTTTCGAAATTATTCAAGAAATTAATAGTAATGTTCCAATTTCAGCGACAACTATAACATTCCAAAGGTCGTAAATTATTGGATCTAAAGAGCGGCATTTGTGCTTCAAAAGTCTGTAATACAGCACTAAAATTACATAATTCTATTTAGTGTTACTGAGTAAGTAAATTTTTATTGAATACTATATTTAATTTACTGTAAATGTACCTATAATATATCTGATCAAAGCGTGGATTTTACCTTACACAGTCAGTGAGATATATTGTTATTGGGTGATGGCAAAGTTAAATTTACATTTTAAATTTATATTATTTTTTCTAGTAGGATACCTTTCATTTAAAAACTAAATTGACCTAAGTTATAAACGACACAGTTTAAACAATTTCACCCAAAGTTTGCCGCTTCATATTTGGTGCGAGTTGGTTCCAGGGCGAAGCGTTAAGAAAAACATTTATTTAAGAAGACGTGTAGTCAGGCGGTTGCTGGAACAATCAAGCTGCCTACAAGGAGTGACTTTATTAAATTTATTGTCTTAAATCAACAGGAGCGTTGCGGCCGTAGAGTGGTCGACAAGCCTCAAGTGTCCTTCCGATCATTAATTACAACGCCTCGGTGGCAAAGCACTTTTCTTTTAAACTTCACAATTTCCCGAACGAAAACTTTTGGGAAAGCTCTAAAGATTGGTTTAAGTTTTTCACAGATGACATGGTTAACTGTTGGTAGTTATAGCGATTGTCTTTAGTTGGCCTAAAATTGTACAGGAAAGTTTAAAAGAGGATATTCCGATAAATGATATTATGTAAGTAAATTGAATTAAAATATAAGTTCATTGGGAAGAACTAACTATATTATACATAGATTATTAAGTCGATGTTAATGCAAGGGAAGATTTAGGTGGTTTTAATGTGAAAATGTATATTTATATTGAAATCATATACGAGTTGTTACTTATATATAAAGTAACATTTTTCGGACACCTAAAGAGAGTTAATTATGATTTGAACTTGATATTTTATGAAACTGGCCATTGACGATTATTTTTAAACACGATTTAATAAAAAAATATCTTATTATATTTTCAAAATATATTTGAAATACCATAAGCACGAAAACTAAAAAAGAACGCCATCCTATGTGTTGAAAGTGTTGAAAGTATTGTTTACTTATGTTTACAAAAAAACTTCAGAATTATAATAAGTTCGTAGAGATTTAGTAAAATACTTAGAAAGATAAAGAAATAATCCAAAAAAGACGAAGCTGAAAGAATACACAAATTATGGCAAATACAGGACTTAAATAATTTTCTTTCTGATTGAAATAAAACAGTTCAAAATGCATTTCAAATAAATACAAAATATTGGTAGTGTTTTGAATTATCTAACTCAGTTTCTCTATCCAACTTTATACTTATTGTCGATAAAGGAATTTTACACAAATGCAGTATACGAGCGTGTGGGCATGAGTGTTTTGTTATATCTAAAAAATACAAGTTACTCGTGTTATATTGATATATTTTAAAAAGTTACTTTTTAAATATTTATATTTTAACAAATCAACAGCACTAAAAAACGTTTAAAAAACATTCTTTCAATACAAAACTTTTTACAAATATATCATTAGAATATAATAATTTTCTATGGTTAAAAATTAGAACTTTCAAATTATAATTTTTGACTTGATGAACGCTTAAAATTTTGAAAATTCTGACGTATTGCGTAGTAAGTTTATTGAGGTACTAATTTTTGTCAGCGGCTTTGTTCGCGTAGACTTATTCATTTGTCAGCGGCCTGTATTATTTCCTTTGTCAGCGACTGTAATTTCCATACACAACGCTTAATCATCTCGTGTAGCAGGTTGACATTTTTTCATTATTCCTTAAGTTACCAAAGTATATTGGCCTATGCGCCATCGGTTTGTGCTCGGTGGTGTGTTGGGGTCCAGCAACTTAGATGGATGGTGCTAAGATTATAGCGTGCACTGCTACTGGTGCTGACCAAGGCCTACAGAACCTGCTCAACGGATGCGTCGCCGGTTTTGGTGGGTTTCTTGCCTGCCGACCTCGTGATCGTAGGACGCGTGGCGAATTTCATTTTAGCTCGAGGTAAGATTTTTGTTACGGGTCCGTTAAACTTTGAGCATCTGGCTAATGAATCTCCAGTTGCTGGAGAGAGACGCATTTTTGAGATCGTCGTTGCTCATTGGCAGTCCAGTGTTTTAACCCGATATTTCCCAGCGGTTACGACCTATGCCAGAAGAACTGGCTCGACTATTATAATTCTCAGTTTTTAACGGGACATGGCACATTTCGTGCCAGTCTGTATAAGTTTGCCCTTAGAGATAGCTTGGCTGTGGATTTGAGACGCAGGATATGAGTCACGTTTTGTTTGTGAGCACTGATGTGCTGAGACACTTTAGTGAGCACCATGATAAGCGTAGAGTTTTGTTAGAGAGCATGCGTCTAACTTTTAACGTAGAATCACGCGGAGCCTTAGAACGTGGTATCTTTAGTCACCGAGATTGGGTTGAAAATGGACCAATCTTTGAGTGATTTAGAGTATTCGCAAAGTGCGTTCTTGAAAAAATGGAGATCCTAAATTATTTATTGAGAAGGGACAGACTCTATCACTGTCGGGTGAAAGCGCTGAGACTGTAGATACGGGACACTATTAGGGGACTTTCGAAGTTTCCCTTTTTTATTAGGTAGGTCGTTATGGGTCCCACGAGGGACCCTGAGATAACCCGGGTGGAAATGCCGAGTATTATAATTTAAGTCTCTATATTTTGCCGAACTGGAATATATCAGGATGAAATTTTTTCTGGACTTTGAAAATTATAATAATAGATAGTATTTATAATTTAGTAGTAATTTTGATACCACTGATAGCAGTAAATAACCGCAAGCAACAAATATATTGAATATAACAACGATTTTAAAATTCTTATGAAATCAATAAGTTTACACATTAGTTTGCTTTTCTAAAAACATTCATTTATATCTGAATACAGTGTCATGTAGAAGGAGCTTATATATTACAAACCTAAACTTTATCGTCCTTAGCAAACATTTTTCCAGATTTCCAGTTGATTGGTCAAAAATTATATTGAAACTAAGAAAAACCCTAATCGAAAATGAATGTTGCTCGATTTAATTCTAGTGGCCGTCTGATTACTCCGGACGCCATGCCAAGCAAGGCTTTACTCATAAACTTTAATCTAAATAAAAAAATAAAAATGCTTTTAGACGTGGTAAAGATGTATTCTGGACAAAGACTTTTTAAATTTCATGTGGCGAAAACTTGATAAAAGTCGATTGAAATATCTTTTGATCGAGGCTTTAAAGAAATTTTAGAGAATTTTAATTTAGTTTGAGTTTATTAGATAATTATTTACTAAATTACATAAGCTCGCGTATCCAGAATTGAGAATTATCTGAGTGTTAATTTTGTATACTGCGAATAAATGTATCAAAATTTCGAATCGAATCTTTAAGGGATGAAATCAAAATTCCTTTTTTCAAACATAAGTATACTAGTTATAAAATAGGAAATTAATTTCCTCTAGTTCTTGCAAAATTTAATACACTTATAGCTTAAACTGCATATATTGTGAGTATGTGACAGAGAAACGGATGGACGAGCGGACATGACAAAATTATGGGAGTTCCTTGTTTCATCATGGAACGAGACTATTAATTTTAAATGCAATGATGTATATGTATATATATATATATATATATATATATATATATATAAATATATACATACATATAATCAGTTTATTATATAATAAATACATACATATATTACAATTTAAATTTAAAGAAAATAACAATAATGCGCACACATCTGGGATAGGAAAGCAACTCTTGATTTTAATGTTATGTTGAGTAGAAATTTCATGATTTAAAATAAATCAGGTTCCGCGTTTTGTGCAGTTAACTATTCCCATTATTCATTATTTACAGAAATTTTCTTTTGTGCTATCGTCATAAGTTTCATATATCTTTATTCACTGACTTGAATTTATTTGACGTCATTGATATTCTAGATAAAATATTTCACCGCATCGATATTCCACTACATTAGACTCACTTTCACATAAATAATTGTACAATCATATCGTTCAAAGAGAAGCTTGTATTTAAATAAACTGCTGCTGGGAAGTTTCATTTCATATATGTATGTCGATAGTTGTGATCAGTTATTATTATGAAATCACTTCCGAATAAATAAAGTATGAAATATTTGACACCCTCGACGATTGCATCAGACAATTTTTAAATTATTTCTCTCTGTCTTAAGTAGGGACCAATCTAAATAGGCCCCATGTCTTTTCTGCGTCAAACACCTCCTACCTCAATTATCGGCTTATAAAACAAACTTATTGGCATCAGGCAAATCAGATCATATTATTTCTTTTAAAGTTGTTATGACTGCATCCCGATGACTGAGAAAAGATACTCTATTTCTATATGAATGAAATGTTATTTCAGCAGAATTATTCATTAAGGGATTTTGAAGTAATTCCAAAATGCAATGAAACGTCGGACATCTCAACTTTTGCAAGTTGGGTAATTTTAGATAACTCTTACTTTTGTAAGATTTGAAAAAATTTCTTTTTATGACACAACGTTGACCGGATTTCAAATTTCCTTCTCTAAAGTTGACATAAATTAAAATTTATTTTTAAAGTTAGTTTGTTCAATCTTTCGAAAATTTCCAGTCCATTACAAAATATCTACGCAAAATAACAAGGTTGTCTAAATAAACGAAATATTTTTATGAGTGAGTACGGACCAAAGGTCAGATTCTGAGGGTCATTTAATGAGATAGAGAACGCATTTGAGAAATAGCATACCCTGATTTATTCAAAAGTAGATATTAAGTAAATTGGAGATAAAGTAAATATGCATTGTTTTAATATAATCAACAAATAGTGAATTTGGAGACATACACGGTCGGACTGAAAAGATATTTGCTAACATCCCACCTGAAGATGTTGTAATACAACGAAACCTAGGTCGTGGTAAAGAAACTAAAGAAAGTAGAAAGATTACTACATCACATAGTTTCATTTAACTGTGAAGAATTAATTACATTAAATTTAAATGTTGAAACCTTCAAAATAAGGCTAATACTCGATTATTTATCCATCGGTTGAGCCGATTGTACCTTCAATCTTTAAATATCGTTATATTTCACGGATATAGAAATATGTTAAATTAGTTTTCATTACGCTCTTTGTGGCTAACGAACTTCAAGTTTTGATATAAATGATTTTATAAACGTTAGATTAGTGTTCCTGAGTAGCCGTTGATTATATTTAACAGCAAGCATAATACATTGGTTGAAACTCGCCTCACAAGAGCTATGTTAATACAGCTCTCTTGAAGTCAATTGTCAATTGTCGAAATAGTAAAAGTATTACAAGTTGTATAAAGTCTATTTTAGACCTACAAAATGAATAAATTAAGCATGTAATGTAATAGTGCTCACTATCGTCAATAATAGTTTTAGAGTGTCAGCAAAATAAATTTACGATGTCTTTCATACATATCACAATTGTGTATTTTTTACGAATGGGACACTGATGAGATTTAGTTTCCGCTGTTATTGTTCGCCCTCTATACATTCTTATGAAAGGAGATTGTTTTGTAATGGCATCGGATACTTCGTAGGATCAAGATGTAGAAAATAAATAAAAGCTATAGGTTTTTAATAGAGCCGATTCTGTTATAACCCTTTAAAATTTTTGTGAGAATCTTCGATATGTTTAAGATTTCAAATCGAAAGTCTTTACAACATTGCACGGGTAAGAAGTCGATGTATACAAAACCGTATCTAATAGAATGTCCGCCCGCCCAGTGGGCGCAGCGCTAATTAGGATCTACCCTCCCTCTGACGGCTGGGCGGCCGAGTATAGCCTACGGCTTCAATTACTTAGTACGAGTCCTGGGGATGGATATTAAGATAACGGAAATACTTATGCCTTTTTACAGCACCGGAATAATGTTTTTGTGTTTGAGTGAGATTGCACTGAGTGTTATGTGAATATAGGTTTCATGATGTTGCAGAGTCTCGTCAATATTATTTAAAATATTAATTAAAGAATAAATTTTCTTTCCTGAAATTAAAAATGAAATTGCACAAAAGTTTTACAACCCACGACGCACGCAACCTTCTTTTCTTCGTCTTTTTTCCGTTGTTAAAACAAAATTTTCAGGACTGTAAGGAAGAAAAAACATGTATGTGTACAAAATTGATGTCTGAACAGAGTTACATAAAAATTTATACGGATACTAAGAAAACTATTCCCTTTTTATGTTGCAAAAAACTAATCCGTTAATATTACGTATAATCAAATAAAAGTCGCAAAGCATATAAAACTAAATTTAGGTGAATGGACAGAAATAAACACGAACTCGCCTAAATTTTAAAGGCTTTCATATAGCCATATTTTAGTTGCACAACTCCACTTAAGCGCCTAGCACACACGCTGAGACTACCATTGTGCAATAGCTCACTAAGTGATCGGAAATTGATCCCTAACTTCCAATACTTGAATTTTCTGCTAGTAGCACGAAGTGTAGTGTTATAAATTATGTTTGAAACCATTTTCAGTGGAATATAATGTTACAATGTCTTGAATGGAGTACGTGTATTTAGATGATATGAATTTAAATTCTAATTTTAATTTATGTCTTGGAGAAATCTTAGAGGACTTTCAATTTCATTTCATTACAAAAAGTGCATACAATTTTGAAAATGGATGCTTCATGTTATGATTTTATTTCACGTATAGAAAAATATTGAAATTAATTGTTAAATGTATTATGGGAGTGAATATTTTTGCCCATCCCCTCATGCAGCATACAACGAAAAAAGTTTTTTAAAATTAAATTACGGATTTATTTGTTTTTTTTTTCATTGTTAAGTGTTTGGGGAATATGAAGTAAAAAGTGAGTTCCAGTTGACACACACTCTTCTTTTAATTGTTAAATTATTCCTTAAACCTGAAAAATTGGTTTAACAGTTTCAAAAGATAAAACCTATAGAAAATTATACTATGCCTATTCTAGTAAGTATTTGGCTGTTTTTTATGTCCATTTCAAGAAGGTAGTGTGCTTCTTCTAAGTTATCTGGTCTGAATAAAATATTATTAAAAGAGATGTTTTATATTTAATGATAACAATTGAAAGTGGATATCTCTCTGTCTCACTCGCTCCCATGGAATGTAATGAGCCACAGTGTAGTATTAACATCCGTGCCTAAATGTTGAGCTCAAATGTCTATAGCTCAACGAAGTAAGCCAACTACACTATATATTCTATTATTGCCTGACAATAGTAGTCCATAATTATTTGAGAGCACGGTCTGTTTACGTACATATTTATCTATTTACTTACTACACAATTTTAATTACATAATTTTATTTTTTCCTCTTAACATGTAAAATATATATTAAAAAATAAATAAAAAAGATTCCTTAAAAGCTGTTTGGTGTTTTTTTAATTTATACTTTTTAAACACAGGAAACAAAATTAAATATTATATTTTATTAATAAATATTTCTTCTTCTTAAGTACTAAAGCCTAATGCAAGCCATGGATCTCTCCCCAAGCCATCTCCATCTAACTTTATCCGACGCAGTAGCCTTCCTTCGGTTTACTCCCAAACACTTTAAGTCTCTCTCAACCCCATGCAACCATCTGGCGGGTGGTCTCCCTCTTCGTCGTTTTACTTCTATTTTTGAAGAAGTAATTTACGTTTTTGGAGCTTTCACGAGATGCCTTGGCGATTTCGACGATGTTGAGTTTACCATATTTCTTATATATTTCATGGGTATGCACAATCCCCCATACATTACTTTTTTTACTTCACCATAGATTTTTATTAAAATTTCTCTTCAAGGATTAGCAGAAGATCTTCTTCTTTGTTTAATGCCTATCAACAAGCATTACCATTAAAGCTTTATCTTTAACATTAAACATTTAACGGGTAAATTTATCAAACTAGAACTGAATAAAAAACATATCCACATCACATTTTTGTGTTGAATTTCCACCACACAAAAAATCTTGTTTAACTTGCAGCTAATGAGCAATGCGTTGAATCAGTTGACATAAATGAAAAAAAGTACTTAGTTTAAACTAAAAATATTTATTATATTGGAGTAATTTTATGAACATTTTCTGTTTTTTCTTCAATATAAATATATAAATTATCATATATGGAGTTCGTGTTGTTGAGTCTTTTTCTAAACTTTTAATAAAATTTAGTTAAATACACTTTTCATTATATTGCAGTAATTAAATGAATCTTTTCTTTAAGTAGTTAAATGAATGTTTTCTCCACACTAAAGATCTAATTTACCCCATATGGAGTTCAAGTGACTGAGTTTGTTTTCAATTTGCTATCCAATGTTAAAGAAAGATGGCCGAATTTAAGCTTTGGTGACACTGTATAGTATCTCAATAAAAAAATAATTTTTTTAAATATAGATAATAATATCTTCGGTCACATCAAGTAAATTAGATTGATTTATTCATATATACCTAAAAATGCATAGTATTTTCAATTAATGAAACTCTATACAATTGTAAATCATTGCTTTTAGGGGTTAGTTATCTAAAGGGAGATAGGGAAGTTATCTAAAATTTGATGAACCTCGATTCAAAATAACGATGTATCATTCAAGTGTAGAGAAATATTAAAATAGTCTGCCTATATAACTTCAGCATGATACGTTTTCATAAATATTTTAAAGTTTAATATAAAACTGTATATTAAGTAATTTCTTCATATCTCAAAGAGATAAAACTTCAAAAACTAAATGCCCATTCCATTTAGAACGAAATCCTTTATATGAAATAATTGTTTAATTTTATAATACAAGGGAGTACGATTATAAAAACGCCATTTTAAATTATCATCAATTTAAAAAAAAATATTCGTGCGATCTTGAAAGAAAATCGTAAATTTAAAATAAACAGAATTCAGAGATAAACGGTTAAAAGAGACGATTGTTCGATTTTATTCACAATTACTTCCCCAAGTTAATGGCCATTACGCACGCCGTACAAGCCACTTAACGAGGGAAAATATTTAGCATTCTATTCCTCGTTACACCATCAAGTTTCATTTAAATTTTGCGAGTCGGAATTTTGTATCTTTACAAGTGCTAAACGTGACTCGAATGCCGGAGTCAACTGCGTCCGCCCAACAGCTGTCGTATGAAGCGCATTATTTATATATTTATAAAGTTTCTGCAGGTGATATTAAAACGAAGTAAAATTTTCTTTTTAATCTTGCTCGTAGAAAATACTAGTGCATTCGTAATATTCATAAATGTTCAGAAAGGTGTAACTTTCAAAGGTAATGAGGAAAATAAATTGTGAGAATTTTGGAAAGATTGAAAATATAATAATCCACCAATTAAATTTGTATATCAGCACTCCCTTAAAAATTAATTTTTACGCAACTCTAAAGAGGTTTTCAAATTGGTGACGCAAATGAGTTGATTTTATTTTAATTCCGAGTTGAGGGTATCGCGCATGTTACCTGAAACATTCGTTTGACTATATATTATTACACAGCCATAATATTAAATTAAAATATTTGTATGCCACGAAAAAAATTACAACTCGTCACTCTTTCTCTTTCTCTCTCAATATGTGGAGAAATTAATTTGGTCGCTACTAGAATACTTACGTTCCTTTTTATTTAGAATATTACCTCACGTAAACTTTTATTTACTGCAGTTTACAAATATTGATAAAGGAGCACATGTAGTTAAATATTTTGATCAGGTACTGTTAATATTTATGTGTATAAAGTTAAATATCTAGATATTCGATTAAAATGCTTTTCGTTAACTTAACTAGAGCTTACGAGTTCCAAATTTCTGTATATTCTTACTAATAAAGAGCACAGTAAGAAATATTGGTCTGCAGTAAAAGATTAATTGGTGATTGCAATATGGTAATTAAATAATAATATTTTTTCTCTTTGTGACAAATTAAAAATATCATCTAAAAGTAAACTTATTACTAGAATTGTATTCCAGATCGGTTTCCGTCGAATATTTGAAACACCCCACAAACCATTTGATGGAGTTAAGTGGAAAATTTTCGTCGTCAATTTTATATTGAAAAAAAATATTAGTTACGAATTATGTATTGAAAATTATTCCCTTTTTATAATTACTATCCAGGTGAAAGTTAGAAGAAAATTATTTGTGGAGTGTAAGCTGAATGGATGTGGAACTTTTTAAAAAGAAACAAACATTACGCAATTTTTCCCTGCGGACGCTTATTCAAGTATTGACTGCGATCGTAGTTAATTTCAGCTATACCATTCTAATGGGATGACTTAACGGTTGTAATGTATTTCATAACAGCTAAGATTGCGATTTACGTATGTCGCGCATAAACAAAAAAATTAAAAAATCATTTAAAAAAAAACAGCTTAATATTTTTAAAAATTTTGTACACCTTTTAAATTTCTCACAAAAAGCCCTAATACAACCATAGTGACCATTTGACCAATCTGGTGTAATGACTTGTATCGCAATATAGAAATAACCTGTGTCGTAGCATCACATTTATAGCTTTTTATTAAGAACATTCAACAATATTACGTCGAACGTTGCATTCGAAAGCTTTAAGCTACTTTAAGCTGTTACGTCGTCAAAGTTTAACTTAATACCATACTTGCTAATATGTAACATGTAATAGCGTTTTACTAAATAATGCTAATTGTTTTAATATTGCTTTGATATTTTCGTAAGATTTAGAATTAGTTAAAGAAATATGGGAGTAAAAATTTTCATTTTATTAAGAGTATGTATCATATTTAATATTTCAAATTCGATTTTTATTATTATAACTAGCTGACCCGTGCGAAGTCTTCGCACTATATCGCCATCTAGCGTGTTCCAAGTATACAATTTGGCTAAGATATTTGATGTGTCGCCCACAGATGGCGCTCATGCCAATTGTTATAAAAATTAATTTTTTTAATTACAAAAAGATTATTTTCGAATTTTTTTATATTTTTCGCCCAAAGTAGAAAACATAAGCTTTAAGTTGGTATTTTTTAAATTTTTTTTGGTGCAGTAGTTAAAGAGATCGAGCCGCTCGACCAAAAAACACCTTTTAGAAATAATATGTTTAGATAATATTAAAAAGATATTGGGCTTTCAGCTATTTTGATTGATTGCAGATTTGCATGATATATTTGTAAATATATATATATATATATATATATATATATATATATATATATATATATAATTATATCACTTGAAAAACAATAACTTGAATTAAACTTTCATTATCAGGTTGAGACACTTCCATAACATTTACGATAGTAATTGCTAACAATTATGCGAACCATCTACAGAATCCTCCTCGCTTGCGGCTGTCAATTTAATTTTATAAATATTCTAAGTATTAAAATCTGTATATTTTCTTCATCCACATCCGAATCGCTAAATTCTAGAATTCTTGGCATAAAATTGAAGCAGAATTTGTCTAATGTGACAAATGTCTACTGTGAAATATATACCAATCTTTATATAATTAAATTAAATGAAAAGCTCTAGCGGAAGAGGAAAGGAAAAAGAGGGAGGAGGGAAAGAAATTGGAACGACTTAGGAGACCACCTTCGTTTCGACCGTACATACCGAACGTAATATATGGAATAAAAATACAGCATGTTATTATATATATTATTATATGAACAACAGAACGTGGAATAAAAATATTCCTGATATTTGGTTCATGGCCTTTTTACAACGTAAACATAAATATTTATAAAACTCTCATTTATCTCAAAAGTTATTTACCCTAGAAATCAATTAGGTAAAATAATAGAAAATTTAATACTTTACATTACTGCAAACGACGAACGAATTTTTGTGTCCGATAAATATTAAATAATTTTATTGGACTAATGATAAGTTATAAGAACAAATTTATAAAACAAATTACCCTTTGAGCAATGACTAGGTTAGGGTTTTTTTAGCTACTAGATTACATCATATACTGAATTTTTTAGCTACTAGATTACATCATATACTGAATTTTTTAGCTACTAGATTACATCATATACAGTACTGAATTTTGCGAGTATGTACATAATAAAATACATTGAATATATAAGAAATGAACAGAATTGGCAGTGAATTGTCTGGTGGACTAAACGAAGTATGTATTCAAGTGTTCAATCTTTCTTAATGCTTCCTTTTTCGATTGTGAACTATTCAGAGTACTCAAATTGATATATTCACATATTTAATCTTCTTGGCCTGAATAGCCCTTTCTTTTCTGTGCCTAATATCTATATTTTATAAAAAAAAATTTTTTTAAATGTCCCCTTTGTCAGCAGTGACTCAATGGTGATTTGTTTAAGCATCAATTCGAGTAAATCTTTTAAACCGTTTGCCGCATATATAGGGGGTTGCTTAATGGGGAGCGAGTATTTTTGCGATTTCTTTTTGAGTTTTATTTACATTTGAATCCTTAATAAGCATAAACAGTACCTCGCGAAATAAAAATAATTAAGCAAACCACTTAATTGCCAGATTTTATTTCAGCGGAATAATACACGCGTTGTTCAATATTGCAAGCTAAATAAGGGGTCCGTCGCTTTGAGACGAATCGTTTTGTTATGTGTGCTCTGCACGAAACTTAGCCATAGGATTAACATTTTGTATCTATTATAAGCATCTTATTTTATTATTAGAATTACATATAAGCTAGGTAGCTAAAATAATTGGACAAGATGTTCTATGCGTAAAATATGTGTATTCATTATCTGTTTCTTTGTTTTTTTATAAGCACATATTGATTCCAGAAGATGTTTTCATGGTATTTACAATATTGTGTAGTTTATGGTCTCTAAAGTAAGGTGAGTCTGTACAATAATTTCAATACGTATTTTTACATCAATGTCTGCATGTTTGTTTGATGTTTTTCAATCGAAAGACAATAAATTTACTTTAATATTAAACGTTACGTAGCTACAAGAATCTTTATTTAGTTTGAAAGGTAAAATGAAATTATTTATCTCGTAGACTACATTTGATTGCTTCTCATGACTACGAATAAATTAATTGAGAATAATCTTCCCTTCTAATTCTAATAAAGTGAGAATAACCTGGCAATAAACCTAGCCTTTTAAATTTAGTGTGCAAAGAAATATTAAAAATACGTAAAATAAATCGGTAAAGTACATGTCGGACTACGGATAAATTTACACAATTTACGAATATTTCACTAAATATTAAACAATATTAATTCTTACGTCATGGTCGTACGCACCCATAGTCGATGGTAATTGAATTAGAATCGTTATACCCCAACAGTGAGTGTTCCGCATTTTTTGTTATTTAGATATTACAAATCATATTTTAATAATTTATTACTTTATCTTAAGTGTACTATTGAATATATTTGGCGTTAATTTTGTAGAAATTCATTATTCACAATTAAATGAAACTACGTGATGTAGTATTATTTCTACTTTCTTTAATTTCTTTACCACGACCTAGGTTTCGTTGTATTACAACATCTTCAGGTGTGATATTCGCAAAGGTCTTTGCTAATATCCCACCTGAAGATGTTGTAATACAACGAAACCTTGGTCGTGGTAAAGAAATCAAAGAAAGTAGAAATAATACTACATCACGTATTGTCAATTAATTGCCTTAAGTGTGCTAATTAGCTTAGTCGTTCAGTAATTTGCATCTACGTTATTTTCGGGTATTTGAGAGTTTTTTATAGTTCCAAGCTTGGGTTAATTGCACTTAGATTACTCGAAATAATTTTGTTTGAAAGTAATCATCAAAATCTACATTCGGGATTTTGGAAATAGGAGGTGAAGGAGCACATTCCAATAGACTTGAACAAATATAAATAAAATTGCATGTAATGATACCCTTCAAAACGGGGTACGTTAAAATTTGTTTCCTTTTATAATAAGAAGAGGTACTCCGAACAGTAGGAAATATTTTTGAGTGGAAAACAATATTAATGGAGATAGTTATCTAAAGCACGTACTTATAAAAATTCATACAAATGAATCTAAAACTGAAGGTACTACGTGAGTGTCATAGACAGACTGACATACATCGTCGTGACAAAATTATGAAAGTTTTTTTTGACTATGTTACCATAAAAAATGTAAGGCTAACGATATTTTAATATCGCTTCCGAATGACATTAATAAGTGGCGTGAGGTATTATTACCACGCGCAGTCGAAATTAGTTGATATGTCAATAACTCATGTTAACAAAGTTCAAAACAAAGGTACTCACAATTTCAAATGCAACTTAAACTTCGTTTACTGATTTCAAAGGAGATACACTGCCTAACAGAGTGCCATGTTATTCTCTGTTAGTACAAGCAATTTGAGATTATTTGTAATGTAGTTAATAGAGTGAGTTAAAGATGGATTAAAGACGTGTGGCACCTTTGTGCCGCATGAGTCGATTAAAGACATGTGACAGTTTTGTGTCACTTTTAATATTTTAAGCTCGAGTCATGAGATGTAAGAAAAGTTCTCCTATATGCTTTTACTTTTATTTAGATATTTTATTTATTTTATCCAAATTCCAAAGAAGAATATTTTTGTAGTTTTTATTTATATATGTATAGGTGTAACTAAAGGATAAATAAATCTCTTTATACTTTTGTTATTTTAAACGTGTCGTGTTACTTAAAAATCTTCGGCAACGTTATGAAATTCTTAATTGTTTCTATTTTCACAGCATGACGCAATTTTCCAATAACACAAAAAGAATCCGCTTTCTTTTGAAGACGCCCAATTAATTTTATTTCTCTGCCGTGTCATTTGTACAAAAAGCTATTCAATATTTTTTGAATATTACTAAATTTATTTGGATTTAAATTACTGGAATTTTATTATTTATTAAACTATTAATATATATATATATATATATATATATATATATATATATATATATATACATATATGTAAAATATCACTGTGCGTCACGCATAAAATATATTATAATATATTTAATTTTTAATATTATTTTTAATAACATGCCAATTTTTTAATTAATTTTGGGAGGTTAGTTCTTTAGAACTAGAGGTCGTTGTTATCACTTCCTGTATTACTTACATATAAACTGCATCCACTAGTCAATGTTTGCATGTATCTACATGGCGTTGTGAAATTTCAATATTTTTTTTAGTTAACCTGACCGTTGGTTCGATGAGCATTCGAAATAAAATATATTTTCCTCTATTCATAAGTCAACCATTACACTAATTATCATTTTTGCTGCCTAAAAATGGAAAAAAAGTTCCATTTGTGTTTCCATTCCATTCCATTATGACCTTAATCTCATCATAATTGTGCGGTGTTTATTGACGTATTTTGATTAAACAGAATGAAGTTTATTTAACTTTTTTTTTGAAGGTTATTTAATTTTTTTTATATGTCAAACTAAATCCATTAACAATTATGTAATTTTTTATATTTCAATAATTTTTGAACCTATGAAAGGTATATAATTATTTATTTTGGTCGCTTTATAGTGCGCTGATTTCATAATGTTACCAGTATTAAACTGATCATGCTCGTTTATTTTTAATTATATTATTTCCTGATTAACATAAAAGTGAAATGACGCAGTTTTGACGTTATAGGAAAGTTATTCTAACTACCTGTTGTGGATTTTAATGTCAATGTCAATGTATAAACTGTATTACCCGTAATGTAACGGTCATTTATACCGTCTTTTGTTCAAGCATAACCTGTAATATAAGAATGCTTATAATGATTTTTTTTAATTAATAATCATAATATTGAACTTATTTTAGGGTTTCGTAACCAAACGTAGAACCCGGATTACGTTAGAGTTACGTGTCCCCACCATCTATCAGCTAATATATATATATATATATATATATATATATATATGTATATATATATATATATATATATATATATATACAAGAACCATTGGACCATCTTTATATCATATCGATAATCAATTATATATTAATAGGGGAGAAAAAAAATATGAATATATGCAAATAGCTTTGTAGAAATACCATGCACGCTGCAATGTTTATATACACCTAATTGCGTCCTGAATCCTCGCAGCGCGAATTATACTCACACTTAGCGAGTTGTGTAGATTATAATATCGCGTACAATTTTTATCAGAAAGTTTTTTTAATTACCTGTTAAGGATTTTTCCAGGTGAAAAAGGGACCGCGTTTTGTTTTAGTCCCTTTTTGATATAATATTGTTCATAGTCAATTTATGAACTGTATTCCCCGTAATGTAACGGTCATTTTTACCGTCGTTTGGTCAAGCATAACCTGTAATTTAAGAATGCTTTTAATTATTTTTTTTAATAAATAATCATAATATTTAACTTATTAAGGTTTCGTAACCAAACCTATAAGCCGGATTAGGTTAGAGTTACATGTACCCACCATCTATCAGCTAATATATATATATATATATATATATATATATATATATATATATGTATATATGTATATATATATATATATATATATATATATATATATATATAAACGTATACACATATACATATATATTTATATACATTGGACCATCTTTATACCATATCGATAATCAATCATATATTAATAGGGGAAGAAAGTCCACCTAAGTGCGTCCTGAATCCTCCCAGCGCGAATTATACTCGCACTTAACGAATTGTGTAGATTATAATATCGCTTAAAATTCTTTCAAACATCATTTTGAGGTAGCTGTGAGCAATCAATATTGAGGTAGCTGCGAGTAAATAATTTTGAGGTAAACTCACAGTTACCTCACAGCTGTAGCTGTTAGCTTAGCTGTTGCCTAGCGGTAGCTGTGAATTTAGTTGATTTAACTGAGAAACGCAACAGCGGTAAGATTTTTCAAAACAGAACCAAGCAGACTTGAAAGATATCTTGTGTTAATTAGTAACGCACAACGTTAAGTTTTATGTAATTTTTTATTTAGACTAACATTTTTACCTGTTATTTATATGTTATCATCTTGGTACAAAAGTTTCATTGAAAAACGCAGCCGGCATACTTCGACGCCATTAATTTAAATCGTTACGAGTCGTTACCGAAACATTTTGAGAAGACGTTATACAATATATTCTGTCCGTTGGTATACTGTTAACATTTACGATGATGAAAATGTTATTTCTATCGTGCAAATAATTGTTTCCCTAAACTTTAAAAAACAAATAAAAATTTGAAGGAACTATGCTGTGCTATGCATTATCACTATAACAATTAACGTAACTTTCATTGCACATTTGAAACGTATCATCGCAGAACGAGGCCTGAAAAGTTTTAATTTGAATCGATAAATTCATTCAAATGTTATATCCATACAAACGTAAAATCCTCGTAGCATCCAGAACTCCATCCGAGTGTTTCTTTTTTTTTTTCCCTGCGGACGCTTATTCAAGTATTGACTGCCATCGAAGTTAATTTCAGCGATACCATTCTAATGGAATGACTTAACGGTTGTAATGTATTTCATAACAGCTAAGATTGCGATTTACGTATGTCGCGCATAAACAAAAAAATTAAAAAATCATTTAACAAAAAAATAGCTTAATATTTCTAAAAATTTTGTACTCCTTTTAAATTTCTCACAAAAACCCTAATACAACCATAGTGACCATTTGACCAATCTGGTGTAATGACTTGTATCGCAATACAGAAATAACATGTGTCGTAGCATCACATTTATAGCTTTTTATTAAGAACATTCGACAATATTACGTGGAATGTTGCATTCGAAAGTTTTAAGCTATTTTAAGCTGTTACATCGTCAAAGTTTAACTTAATACCATACTTGCTACTATGTAACATGTAATAGCGTTTTACAAAGTATCATGCTGCCATGTGTAGTAATAAAATCTTTGTGCTAGTCACATGTTATATTCTAAATAATGCTAATTGTATTAATATTGCGTTGATATTTTCGTAAGATTTAGAATTAGTTAAAGAAATATGGGAGTAAACATTTTCATTTTATTAAGAGTACGTATCATATTTAATATTTCAAATTCGATTTTTATTATTATACTAATATTAAGAACATATTGAGCCTTCAGCTATTTTGATTCATTGAAGATTTGCATGATATATTTGTAAATATATATATATATATATATATATATATATATATATATATAAATATATATAATTATATCACTTGAAAAACAAAAACTTGAATTAAACTTTTATTATCAGGGTATGACACTTCCATAAAATTTACGATAGTAATTGCTAACAATTATGCTAACCATCTACAGAACCCTCCTCGCTTGCGACTGTCAATTTAATTTTATAAATATTCTAAGTATTAAAATCTATATATTTGCTTCGTCCATATACGAATCGCTAAATTCTAGAATTCTTGGCATAAAATTGAAGCAGAATTTGTCTATTGTGACAAATGTCTACTGTGAAATATATACCAATCTTTATATAACTAAATTAAAGGAAAGGCTCCAGCGGAAGAGGGAAGGAAAAAGAGGGAGGAGGGAGAGAAATTGAAACTCTCATTTATCTCAAAAGTTATTTACCCTACAAATAAATTAGGTAAAATAATAAAAGAGGGAGGAGGGAGAGAAATTGAAACTCTCATTTATCTCAAAAGTTATTTACCCTACAAATAAATTAGGTAAGACGAACGAATTTTTGTGTCCGATAAATATTAAATAATTTTATTGGGCTAATGATTAGTCATAAGAACAAATTTATAAAACAAATTACTCTTTGAGCAATGACTAGATTAGGGTTTTTTTAGCAACTAGATTACATCATATATAGTTCTGAATTTTGCGAGTATGTACATAATAAAATATATTGAATAAATAAGAAATGAACAGAATTGGCAGTGAATTGTCTGGTGGACTAAACGAAGTATGTATTCAAGTATTCAATCTTTCTTAATGCTTCCTTTTTCGATTGTGAGCTATTCAGAGTACTCAAATTTATATATTCACATATTTAATCTTCTTGGCCTGAATAGCCATTTCTTTTCTGTGCCTGATATCAATATTTTATAAAAATTTTTTTTTTTAAATGTCTCCTTTGTCAGCAGTGACTCAATGGTGATTTGTTTATGCATCAATTCGAGTAAATCTTTTAACCCGTTTGCCGAATATATAGGGGGTTGCTTAATGGGGAGCGAGTATTTTTGCGATTTCTTTTTGAGTTTTATTTACATTTGAATCCTTAATAAGCATAAACAGTACCTCGCGAAATAAAAATAATCAAGCAAACCACTGAATTGCCAGATTTTATTTTAGCGGATTAATACACGCGTTGTTCAATATTGCATGCTAAATAAGGGGTCCGTCGCTTTGAGACGAATCGTTGGGTTATGTGGGCTCTGCACGAAACTTAGCCATAGGATTAACATTTTGTATCTATTATAAGCATCTTATTTTATTCTCAGAATTACATATAAGCTAGGTAGCTAAAATAATTTGACAAGATGTTCTATGCGTAAAATACGTGTATTCATTATCTATTTCTTTGTTTTTTTATAAGCGCATATTGATTCCAGAAGATATTTTCATGGTATTTACAATATTGTGTAGTTTATGGTCTCTAAGGTAAGTCACCTTAAATAATTTCATTGTAAAATAATTTCAATACGCATTTTTACATCAATGTCTGCATGTTTGATTGATGTTTTTCAATCGAAAGACAATAAATTTACTTTAATATTAAACGTTACGTAGCTGCAAGAATCTTTATTTAGTTTCAAAGGTAAAATGAAATTATTTATCTCGTAGACTACATTTGATTGCTACTCATGACTACGAATAAATTAATTTAGAATAATCTTCCCTTCTAATTCTAATAAGGTGAGAATAACCTGGAAACAAACCTAGCCTTTTAAATTTAGTGTGCAAAGAAATGTTAAAAATACGTAAAATAAATCGGTAAAGTACATGTCGGACTACGGATAAATTTATGTTTCGTGTAGTTTCACTAAATATTAAACAATATAAATTATTACGTCATGTTCATACGCGCCCACAGTCGATGGTAGTTGAATTAGAATCGTTATACCCCAACAGTGAACGTTCCACATTTTTTGTTATTTAGATATTACAAATCATTTTTTTAATAATTTATTACTTTATCTTAAGTGTACTATTGAATATATTTGGCGTTAATTTTGTAGAAATTCATTATTCACAATTAATGATGAAACTATGTCATGTAGCATTATTTCTACTTTCTTTAATTTCTTTACCACGACCTAGGTTTCGCTGTTTTACAACATCTTCAGGTGGGCTATTAGCAAAGGTCTTTGCTAATATTTCACCAGAAGATGTTGTAATTTAAGAAAGTTTTAATTAAAAATTAAAGATAATAGAAATAATATTACATCACGTAGTGTCATTTAATTGTCTTAAGTGTACTAACGAGCTTAGTCGTTCAGTAATTTGCATCTACGTTATTTTTGCGTATTTGAGAGTTTTTTATAGTTCCCAGTCTGGGTTAATTGCACTTGGATTATTCGAAATAATTTTGTTTTAAAGTAATCATCAAAATCTGCATTCGGGATTTTGGAAATGGGAGGTAAAGGAGCACATTCCAATAGACTTGAACAAATATAAACTAAATTTCATGTAATTATACCCTTCAAAACGGGGTACGTTAAAATTTGTTTCCATCTTCCTTTTAGAATAAGAAGAGATACTTCGAAAAGTATAAAATATTTTTGAGTGGAAAACAATATTAATGGGGATCGTTATCTAAAGCACATACTTATAAAAAATCATACAAATGAATCTAAAACTGACATACATCGTCGTGACAAAATTATGAAAGTTTTTTTTTGACTATGTTACCATAAAAAACGTAAGGGTAACGATATTTTAATATCGCTTCCGAATGGCATTAATAGGTGGCGTGAGGTATTATTACCACGCGCAGTCAAAATTAGTTGATATGTCAATAACTCATTTTAACAAAGTCCAAAACAAAGGTACTCACAATTTCAAATGCAACTTAAACTTCGTTTACAGATTTCAAAGGAGATACACTGCCTAACAGAGTGCTATGTTATTCTCTGTTAGTACAAGCAATTTGAGATTATTTGTAATGTAGTTAATAGAGTGAGTTAAAGATGGATTAAAGACGTGTGGCACCTTTGTGCCGCATGAGTCGATTAAAGACATGTGACCCTTTGTGTCACTTTTAATATTTTAAGCTCGAGTCATGAGATGTAAGAAAAGTTCTCCTATATGCTTTTACTTTTATTTATATATTTTATTTATTTTATCCAAATTAAACAGACGAATATTTTTGTAGTTTTTATTTATTTACGCACAGGTGTAGCTAAAGAATAAATAAATCTCTTTATACATTTGTTATTTTAAACGTACCTTATTATTTCTATATATTCTATATAAATTTATAGCATGACGCAATTTTCCAATAAGACAAAAAGAATCCGCTTTCTTTTGAAGATGCCCAGTTAATTTTTTTTCCCTGCCGTGTCATTTGTACAAAAAGCTATTCAATATTTTTTTAATATTTTTAAATTAATTTCGATTTAAATAACTGGAATTTTATTATTTACTAAACTATTAACTACAGTGATATTTTACATATATGTATATATAATTTTATATATATATATATATATATATATATATATATATATATATATATATATATATATGTATATATAATTTTATATATATATATATATATATATATGTATATATATATATATATATATATATATATATATATATATATATATAATATCACTGTGCGTCACGCATAAAATATATCATAATATATTTCATTTTTAATGTTTTTTTTCATAACATGCCAATTTTTTAATTACTTTTGGGAGGTTAGTTCTTTAGAACTAGAGGTCGTTGTTATCACTTACCTACAAACTGCTTCCACCAGACAATGTTTGTATGTATCTTCACGGCGTTGTGAAATTTCAATATTTTCTTTTAGTTAACCTGACTGTTGGTTCGATGAGCTTTCGAAATAAAATATATTTTCCTCTATTCATAAGTCAACCATTACACTAATTATCATTTTTGCTACCTAAAAATGGAAAAAAAGTTCCATTTGTGTTTCCATTCCATTCCATGATGAGCTTAGTCTCATCATAATTGTGCGGTGTTTATTCACGTATTTTGATTAAACAAAATGAAGTTTATTTAACTTTTTTTTGATGGTTATTTAATTTTTTTTATATGTTAAACTAAATCCATTAACAGTTATGTAATTTTTTATATTTCAATAATTTTTGAACCTATGAAAGGTATATAATTATTTATTTTTGTCGCTTTATAGCGCGCTGATTTCCTAAGTTTACCGGTATTAAACTGATCATGCTCGTTTATTTTTAATTATATTATTTCCTGATTAACATAAAAGTGAAATGACGCAGTTTTGACGTTATCGGAAAGTTATTCTAATAACCTGTTTTGGATTTTAATGTCAATGTCAATGTATAAACTGTATTACCCGTAATGTAACGGTCATTTATACCGTCTTTTGGTCAAGCATAACCTGTAATATAAGAATGCTTATAATGATTTTTTTTAATAAATAATCATAATATTGAATTAACTTTTGGGTTTCGTAACCAAACGTAGAACTCGGATTACGTTAGAGTTACGTGTCCCCACCATCTATCAGCTAATATATATATATATACAAGAACCATTGGACCATCTTTATATCATATCGATAATCAATTATATATTAATAGGGGAGAAAAAAAATATGAATACATGCAAATAGCTTCGTAGAAATACCCTGCACGCTCCAATGTTTATATGCACCTAAGTGCGTCCTGAATCCTCGCAGCGCGAATCATACTCACACTTAACGAGTTGTGTAGATTATAATATCGCGTACAATTTTTATTGGAAAGTTTTTTTAATTACCTGTTAAGGATTTTTCCAGGTGAAAAAGGGACCGCGTTTTGTTTTAGTCCCTTTTTGATATAATATTGTTCATAGTAAATTTATGAACTGTATTCCCCGTAATGTAACGGTCATTTTTACCGTCGTTTGGTCAAGCATAACCTGTAATATAAGAATGCTTTTAATTATTTTTTTTTAATAAATAATCATAATATTTAACTTATTAAGGTTTCGTAACCAAACCTATAACCCGGATTAGGTTAGAGTTACATGTACCCACCATCTGTCAGCTAATATATATATATATATATATATATATATATATATATATTTGTATATATATATATATATATATATATGTATATATACACAAGAAACATTGAACCATCTTTAAATCATATCGATAATCAATCATATATTAATAGGGGACGAATGTCCACCTAAGTGCGTCCTGAATCCTCCCAGCTAAATAATTTTGAGGTAAACTCACAGCTACCTCACAGCTGTAGCTGTTAGGTTAGCTGTTGTCTAGCGGTAGCTGTGAATTTAGTTTATTTAACTGAGAAATGCAACAGCGGTAAGATTTTTAAAACAGAATCAAGCAGAGTTGAAAGATATCTTGTGTTAATTAGTAATATACAACGTTAAATTTTACGTAATTTTTTATTTAGACTAACATTTTTACCTGTTATTTATATGTTATCATCTTGTTACAAAAGTTTCATTGAAAAACGCAGCCGGCATACTTCGACGCCATTAATTTAAATCGTTACGAGTCGTTACCGAAACATTTTGAGAAGACGTTATACAATATATTCTGTCCGTTGGTATACTGTTAACATTTACGATGATGAAAATGTTATTTCTATCGTGCAAATAATTGTTTCCCTAAACTTTAAAAAACAAATAAAAATTTGAAGGAACTATGCTGTGCTATGCATTATCACTATAACAATTAACGTAACTTTCATTGCACATTTGAAACGTATCATCGCAGAACGAGGCCTGAAAAGTTTTAATTTGAATCGATAAATTCATTCAAATGTTATATCCATACAAACGTAAAATCCTCGTAGCATCCAGAACTCCATCCGAGTGTTTCTTTTTTTTTTTCCCTGCGGACGCTTATTCAAGTATTGACTGCCATCGAAGTTAATTTCAGCGATACCATTCTAATGGAATGACTTAACGGTTGTAATGTATTTCATAACAGCTAAGATTGCGATTTACGTATGTCGCGCATAAACAAAAAAATTAAAAAATCATTTAACAAAAAAATAGCTTAATATTTCTAAAAATTTTGTACTCCTTTTAAATTTCTCACAAAAACCCTAATACAACCATAGTGACCATTTGACCAATCTGGTGTAATGACTTGTATCGCAATACAGAAATAACATGTGTCGTAGCATCACATTTATAGCTTTTTATTAAGAACATTCGACAATATTACGTGGAATGTTGCATTCGAAAGCTTTAAGCTATTTTAAGCTGTTACATCGTCAAAGTTTAACTTAATACCATACTTGCTACTATGTAACATGTAATAGCGTTTTACAAAGTATCATGCTGCCATGTGTAGTAATAAAATCTTTGTGCTAGTCACATGTTATATTCTAAATAATGCTAATTGTATTAATATTGCGTTGATATTTTCGTAAGATTTAGAATTAGTTAAAGAAATATGGGAGTAAACATTTTCATTTTATTAAGAGTACGTATCATATTTAATATTTCAAATTCGATTTTTATTATTATACTAATATTAAGAACATATTGAGCCTTCAGCTATTTTGATTCATTGAAGATTTGCATGATATATTTGTAAATATATATATATATATATATATATATATATATATATATATAAATATATATAATTATATCACTTGAAAAACAAAAACTTGAATTAAACTTTTATTATCAGGGTATGACACTTCCATAAAATTTACGATAGTAATTGCTAACAATTATGCTAACCATCTACAGAACCCTCCTCGCTTGCGACTGTCAATTTAATTTTATAAATATTCTAAGTATTAAAATCTATATATTTGCTTCGTCCATATACGAATCGCTAAATTCTAGAATTCTTGGCATAAAATTGAAGCAGAATTTGTCTATTGTGACAAATGTCTACTGTGAAATATATACCAATCTTTATATAACTAAATTAAAGGAAAGGCTCCAGCGGAAGAGGGAAGGAAAAAGAGGGAGGAGGGAGAGAAATTGAAACTCTCATTTATCTCAAAAGTTATTTACCCTACAAATAAATTAGGTAAAATAATAAAAGAGGGAGGAGGGAGAGAAATTGAAACTCTCATTTATCTCAAAAGTTATTTACCCTACAAATAAATTAGGTAAGACGAACGAATTTTTGTGTCCGATAAATATTAAATAATTTTATTGGGCTAATGATTAGTCATAAGAACAAATTTATAAAACAAATTACTCTTTGAGCAATGACTAGATTAGGGTTTTTTTAGCAACTAGATTACATCATATATAGTTCTGAATTTTGCGAGTATGTACATAATAAAATATATTGAATAAATAAGAAATGAACAGAATTGGCAGTGAATTGTCTGGTGGACTAAACGAAGTATGTATTCAAGTATTCAATCTTTCTTAATGCTTCCTTTTTCGATTGTGAGCTATTCAGAGTACTCAAATTTATATATTCACATATTTAATCTTCTTGGCCTGAATAGCCATTTCTTTTCTGTGCCTGATATCAATATTTTATAAAAAATTTTTTTTTTAAATGTCTCCTTTGTCAGCAGTGACTCAATGGTGATTTGTTTATGCATCAATTCGAGTAAATCTTTTAACCCGTTTGCCGAATATATAGGGGGTTGCTTAATGGGGAGCGAGTATTTTTGCGATTTCTTTTTGAGTTTTATTTACATTTGAATCCTTAATAAGCATAAACAGTACCTCGCGAAATAAAAATAATCAAGCAAACCACTGAATTGCCAGATTTTATTTTAGCGGATTAATACACGCGTTGTTCAATATTGCATGCTAAATAAGGGGTCCGTCGCTTTGAGACGAATCGTTGGGTTATGTGGGCTCTGCACGAAACTTAGCCATAGGATTAACATTTTGTATCTATTATAAGCATCTTATTTTATTCTCAGAATTACATATAAGCTAGGTAGCTAAAATAATTTGACAAGATGTTCTATGCGTAAAATACGTGTATTCATTATCTATTTCTTTGTTTTTTTATAAGCGCATATTGATTCCAGAAGATATTTTCATGGTATTTACAATATTGTGTAGTTTATGGTCTCTAAGGTAAGTCACCTTAAATAATTTCATTGTAAAATAATTTCAATACGCATTTTTACATCAATGTCTGCATGTTTGATTGATGTTTTTCAATCGAAAGACAATAAATTTACTTTAATATTAAACGTTACGTAGCTGCAAGAATCTTTATTTAGTTTCAAAGGTAAAATGAAATTATTTATCTCGTAGACTACATTTGATTGCTACTCATGACTACGAATAAATTAATTTAGAATAATCTTCCCTTCTAATTCTAATAAGGTGAGAATAACCTGGAAACAAACCTAGCCTTTTAAATTTAGTGTGCAAAGAAATGTTAAAAATACGTAAAATAAATCGGTAAAGTACATGTCGGACTACGGATAAATTTATGTTTCGTGTAGTTTCACTAAATATTAAACAATATAAATTATTACGTCATGTTCATACGCGCCCACAGTCGATGGTAGTTGAATTAGAATCGTTATACCCCAACAGTGAACGTTCCACATTTTTTGTTATTTAGATATTACAAATCATTTTTTTAATAATTTATTACTTTATCTTAAGTGTACTATTGAATATATTTGGCGTTAATTTTGTAGAAATTCATTATTCACAATTAATGATGAAACTATGTCATGTAGCATTATTTCTACTTTCTTTAATTTCTTTACCACGACCTAGGTTTCGCTGTTTTACAACATCTTCAGGTGGGCTATTAGCAAAGGTCTTTGCTAATATTTCACCAGAAGATGTTGTAATTTAAGAAAGTTTTAATTAAAAATTAAAGATAATAGAAATAATATTACATCACGTAGTGTCATTTAATTGTCTTAAGTGTACTAACGAGCTTAGTCGTTCAGTAATTTGCATCTACGTTATTTTTGCGTATTTGAGAGTTTTTTATAGTTCCCAGTCTGGGTTAATTGCACTTGGATTATTCGAAATAATTTTGTTTTAAAGTAATCATCAAAATCTGCATTCGGGATTTTGGAAATGGGAGGTAAAGGAGCACATTCCAATAGACTTGAACAAATATAAACTAAATTTCATGTAATTATACCCTTCAAAACGGGGTACGTTAAAATTTGTTTCCATCTTCCTTTTAGAATAAGAAGAGATACTTCGAAAAGTATAAAATATTTTTGAGTGGAAAACAATATTAATGGGGATCGTTATCTAAAGCACATACTTATAAAAAATCATACAAATGAATCTAAAACTGACATACATCGTCGTGACAAAATTATGAAAGTTTTTTTTTGACTATGTTACCATAAAAAACGTAAGGGTAACGATATTTTAATATCGCTTCCGAATGGCATTAATAGGTGGCGTGAGGTATTATTACCACGCGCAGTCAAAATTAGTTGATATGTCAATAACTCATTTTAACAAAGTCCAAAACAAAGGTACTCACAATTTCAAATGCAACTTAAACTTCGTTTACAGATTTCAAAGGAGATACACTGCCTAACAGAGTGCTATGTTATTCTCTGTTAGTACAAGCAATTTGAGATTATTTGTAATGTAGTTAATAGAGTGAGTTAAAGATGGATTAAAGACGTGTGGCACCTTTGTGCCGCATGAGTCGATTAAAGACATGTGACCCTTTGTGTCACTTTTAATATTTTAAGCTCGAGTCAGGAGATGTAAGAAAAGTTCTCCTATATGCTTTTACTTTTATTTATATATTTTATTTATTTTATCCAAATTAAACAGACGAATATTTTTGTAGTTTTTATTTATTTACGCACAGGTGTAGCTAAAGAATAAATAAATCTCTTTATACATTTGTTATTTTAAACGTACCTTATTATTTCTATATATTCTATATAAATTTATAGCATGACGCAATTTTCCAATAAGACAAAAAGAATCCGCTTTCTTTTGAAGATGCCCAGTTAATTTTTTTTCCCTGCCGTGTCATTTGTACAAAAAGCTATTCAATATTTTTTTAATATTTTTAAATTAATTTCGATTTAAATAACTGGAATTTTATTATTTACTAAACTATTAACTACAGTGATATTTTACATATATGTATATATAATTTTATATATATATATATATATATATATATATATATATATATATATATATATATATGTATATATAATTTTATATATATATATATATATATGTATATATATATATATATATATATATATATATATATATATATATATAATATCACTGTGCGTCACGCATAAAATATATCATAATATATTTCATTTTTAATGTTTTTTTTCATAACATGCCAATTTTTTAATTACTTTTGGGAGGTTAGTTCTTTAGAACTAGAGGTCGTTGTTATCACTTACCTACAAACTGCTTCCACCAGACAATGTTTGTATGTATCTTCACGGCGTTGTGAAATTTCAATATTTTCTTTTAGTTAACCTGACTGTTGGTTCGATGAGCTTTCGAAATAAAATATATTTTCCTCTATTCATAAGTCAACCATTACACTAATTATCATTTTTGCTACCTAAAAATGGAAAAAAAGTTCCATTTGTGTTTCCATTCCATTCCATGATGAGCTTAGTCTCATCATAATTGTGCGGTGTTTATTCACGTATTTTGATTAAACAAAATGAAGTTTATTTAACTTTTTTTTGATGGTTATTTAATTTTTTTTATATGTTAAACTAAATCCATTAACAGTTATGTAATTTTTTATATTTCAATAATTTTTGAACCTATGAAAGGTATATAATTATTTATTTTTGTCGCTTTATAGCGCGCTGATTTCCTAAGTTTACCGGTATTAAACTGATCATGCTCGTTTATTTTTAATTATATTATTTCCTGATTAACATAAAAGTGAAATGACGCAGTTTTGACGTTATCGGAAAGTTATTCTAATAACCTGTTTTGGATTTTAATGTCAATGTCAATGTATAAACTGTATTACCCGTAATGTAACGGTCATTTATACCGTCTTTTGGTCAAGCATAACCTGTAATATAAGAATGCTTATAATGATTTTTTTTAATAAATAATCATAATATTGAATTAACTTTTGGGTTTCGTAACCAAACGTAGAACTCGGATTACGTTAGAGTTACGTGTCCCCACCATCTATCAGCTAATATATATATATATACAAGAACCATTGGACCATCTTTATATCATATCGATAATCAATTATATATTAATAGGGGAGAAAAAAAATATGAATACATGCAAATAGCTTCGTAGAAATACCCTGCACGCTCCAATGTTTATATGCACCTAAGTGCGTCCTGAATCCTCGCAGCGCGAATTATACTCACACTTAACGAGTTGTGTAGATTATAATATCGCGTACAATTTTTATTGGAAAGTTTTTTTAATTACCTGTTAAGGATTTTTCCAGGTGAAAAAGGGACCGCGTTTTGTTTTAGTCCCTTTTTGATATAATATTGTTCATAGTAAATTTATGAACTGTATTCCCCGTAATGTAACGGTCATTTTTACCGTCGTTTGGTCAAGCATAACCTGTAATATAAGAATGCTTTTAATTATTTTTTTTTAATAAATAATCATAATATTTAACTTATTAAGGTTTCGTAACCAAACCTATAACCCGGATTAGGTTAGAGTTACATGTACCCACCATCTGTCAGCTAATATATATATATATATATATATATATATATATATATATATATATATATATATATATTTGTATATATATATATATATATATATATATGTATATATACACAAGAAACATTGGACCATCTTTAAATCATATCGATAATCAATCATATATTAATAGGGGACGAATGTCCACCTAAGTGCGTCCTGAATCCTCCCAGCTAAATAATTTTGAGGTAAACTCACAGCTACCTCACAGCTGTAGCTGTTAGGTTAGCTGTTGTCTAGCGGTAGCTGTGAATTTAGTTTATTTAACTGAGAAATGCAACAGCGGTAAGATTTTTAAAACAGAATCAAGCAGAGTTGAAAGATATCTTGTGTTAATTAGTAATATACAACGTTAAATTTTACGTAATTTTTTATTTAGACTAACATTTTTACCTGTTATTTATATGTTATCATCTTGTTACAAAAGTTTCATTGAAAAACGCAGCCGGCATACTTCGACGCCATTAATTTAAATCGTTATGAGTCGTTACCGAAACATTCCGAGAAGACGTTATACAATATATTCTGTCCGTTGGTATACTATTAACATTTACGATGATGACAATTTTATGTGTATCGTAGAAGTAATTGTTTCGCTAAACTTTAAAAAACAAATAAAAATTTCCTATTTGAAGGAACTATGTTGTACTACGCATTATCACTATAACAATTAACGTAACTTAGATTGCATATTTGAAACGTATCATCGCAGAACTAGGCCCGAAAAGTTTTAATTTGAATCGATAAATTCATTCAAATGTTATATCCAAACAAACGTAAAATCCGCCCTCGTAGCATTCTGAACTCCGTCCCTTTTTGACGTTACTTGAAACAACGAATAAATGTACGAGTGCTAAATTTCACAAACATTCAGTTATACTTTCGTAATTTTAAGTTTAACAACTTTCAGTTAAGCTTATCGCTCGACGGATTAACTTCGAATTTACCTCTATAAATAGTCAATGTTTAAACATTCTACTAAATTTTCCTTATTCAATTCATGGGTCACGAGTTTATGTACAGTATCATGAAATATTAGGCTTATTTTATAATTCTAAAGTCATATAAGTATAACTCGAATGGAAGCTAGTTCATTATTGGTAAGGAAATATAGGACTTTATATAAATTATTATATACACGAGTAATCAAAATCAGATCGCACGTTTTTCCCGGAAAGTCAATAGTCACGTCGGCAGCGCGTGACGAGTGCTCTCCTGAAAGGGCTCAAAATTTGCTTAATGGACTCGAAACATCATTCATCGAATCAGCTGTTTTCACGGGCTGAGGGCGCGAATATTCAATTTATCAAATTAACGGAATCTTTCTAAAAGTTATTGTTGTTTTTATCTTTTTTCCCCCTTTATTTCCGTATCAGTACCTACGCTCCCTATTTTGGCGAATATGGTGACCTAATGCTCTAAGTTTATTTCTAATTATTGAAAAGGATTTTTTTTAAACTCACCCTCCATTTGAGAGTTTAGGGAGGAGATATTACAATATACTTATTATTTAGGATGTCGTAATAAATTTTAGCTAAATATCAATGAATAATTTTCCTTGCTATAACTGGACAACTATAAATAGAAAATCTAAGACTTTAAAGACGTTCTCAGATTTTATTTTTTAATTTTGTTTAATAACACCGATATAAATTACCGCTCTAGATAACGTGTTTGACATTTTTTACTGTACCAGACATAGTATCGTCATTATTGATTTATACTTTCTCGAAAACTTCCATTAGAAAAATTCTTGATGATTTACTTGAAATCGAAAAAAGATTTTAATCTGAAAAGTTTGTATCTCTTTTTAAGCATCTTGGGCGCATGAAGGAGTGTGAGATTTGGTATTGTTAATGTTAATATGGATAAGGAATGCATAAAGCTAAAATTTATGTGAAATATGTGTTACAAATATATTAAGTTATATATTACAAATACATAAAAATATTCATTGCTTACGTTCACACTGTTAATGTCAAATACATTACAGTCTGTGGTCAAACAGTCGGACAGAGCAGAGATTGTCGCAAAGAATTTTAAAATGTCAAATTGACTGATTGAGTGCCCATCTGTAAATTATATATGAATTCAAATGTTACTTTTTCAATTGTCTATGGAGTATATGTCAAGACAAAAAAGCGTTTATTTTAGATTTTGTACACTAGATTTGTGTTTAAATATTAATGAAATACGGTTTGATTAATATACATTTGCTTCAAAATGAAAATTTTGTAGCATCGATCTGAATTGACTTACTCTCGCTTACCTATTAATGTTTTCAACAAAGTGAGTAGGTTAGTACATTGCGGTACGACCACTAGTCGACCATTAGTAGTTGTAGCTGGTTTGAATGTAATTAGGAAACACTCTAAACGAGATTTTTAATAAATTTTTAATATGAATTTGATCAATTGATATATTATTTTTATTTTGTAGTAGATTTAACCTAGATAATTTTCCATTGATAATGAAGCGTAAGATTCAAATTTTTTATTGGTATTTTTTCCTAATTCTTACCACTTTTCGTATTCGTCATCTACTTGTGTTTACCCCCTCTATTCCTTCACCATTTGCTACGTATGTGTGGACAATGTTTTCTTGTTTTCAAGTTATATCCGCATTTAGGCGGGAAAAGCAACGAAAATGAAATATAACATTCAACTTTTTCTAGCTATGGCGAAGCGAACAAGGGTTGTATTTTGAACAATCTATTAGCTTGTTTGTATGTGGGCGTACTAGTTTCCTTGTCAAATGTCTATACAAGTTGACGTATATTACCACTGTTATAGATTAGAAATTATTCAAAAAATTCAATATATTAGCCTTGAGATGCAACATTACAAAAATGAGACACAATTCAAAAGTAAATACTAGCGGTTTGGAAGAAAATTCCAATGTATAAATGAATCACACTAACAAAAATATGTCGCATTCATCATTTAATACTAAATAAATCAACCCCGTATTATTTATTATATAAATATGTTTGGGCGATTCCGCAATATCCGTAAGATATAAACGCGCCCTAGGTAACCAGCGGCATTTAGTTGCTTAATTCGTTATACGAAATTATACTAGATGGCGTTCCTATTTACGTTAAGCGGGATGAATTAGTTAATGATTAATTAATTAACAGATAATTAAAATATGCTGATTTGAATACACTATTAATGTTTGTAACAATAAAATGATGTTATATAAAGGGGCGCTTATTAACAAACAATTAAAATACGAATACACAAAAAACCACCCTTAGCGTCTTGAAGTAAATGTCCTCCGAATAAATTTTTTTTGATTTAGTAAGAAGAATTGCTTTTTATATATCACTTATACACACACACACACACACACATATATATATATATATATATATATATATATATATTAATAAATTGGTACTCAGTAGGCTTAGATAAAATAAAATTAGAACAATAATACGTAAAATCCTCAAATTCATATTTTGTGTTCATTTAATGCAATGCAAATATTAAGCAATACCCGTCTATTTATAAATTATTCAAATGAAGAAACCAAAAGTAGTAATAAAAACAAAGGTATTGAGAAAAACTGGAGAGTAAAATGTTTTATATTAAATACTTCGTTTTTCTTCAGTAATAAACTGAATCAAACAGTAATTTTAATCAATGGCCATCAATATTGCTATTAATCTTTTTTGTATAATTTCGTCAAGTCGGGTTTTAATTAGTTTTTACTTTAGAGTAATTTTCAGAAATATTTTCTTTTCACCAGCTTTTATCTTTTTATCACTGTGAAAGAGGTACATATATAATTTATTCGGTTTGTTCACTTATTACTAAATCTGGGCTTCCTTCTTCCACTCGCTTCTTTTATGTTAGGTGTCCTGTTAGAATTTCAATATACCTTTGGTATTTTCTTTTTGAGTTCCCTTTTGAGTTGAGTTGAAAGCCGCGCATTCGAAACCAGGAATATCTTTGAATTGACATTGGCTATATGTACTACACGTTTTTGCCAATTCACAAAACACCTTAATACTTTTTCTCTTGAAGACGAATCGCGGTTCTTCATAATACTGAAACTGAGGACAAAACATATTCAATGTGATAATATTTCACTTATAGTTTCTTATTATTTGGAAAATATTATTTCTACATACTATTTACATACCACAAAATAATATATTATAAATAGCTATGTACTATTATTAAATTAGGCAAATCAAAATTTTGCAACCAAAAATACATACATCTTTTCAATTAATACGTACTTTAGAGTAATAAGAAATATTTCAAGTGAAAACCAAATTTCCGTTGTATTTACTAATTTTAAATGTTTTAAAATAATTACATGAGAATTTTAAAAATTATGTATCGCAAATTTTGGAGAACGTTTATGCCATATAATATGGTTAAAAAATTAAATCCTTTAAAAATGCTAATAAAAGAAACGAATTATTTGATTAGCTAGTACTTATTAGTTCTTCTAGTATAAGCTCAGGTAATATGTTTGAGTGACTTAAAATTTAATATTAATAATTCTGAAAATCAAGAAAAATTGGTTAGTGTTTATTAATATTTTTACAGCTGGTGTATATTCTAGTAAATAATTAAACTGTAAAAACTTTGGCTTTCGCCATACAGAAATATCTGGTATTTTTAAATGCTTATTCGTTACATTTTCTCAAATTGAGGGACAATGCGCAACTTATAACTCAGGGAGAAGGTGTTTTTACGTCGATTTTAATAAGAACAACATTACGTTAAGCCGAAATTTATCGTATTAATTGAGCATATCGGTTGTAAACTACGGAGATCAATTCTGAATTTTCGGAAGACATTTACTTCAATTTTTTATTCAAGTGCGTAATTGTGACAATGTAGTTTGAGATGTCGTTTTTGTTTAAGAAAAATAGAACATTTGACGAGTTAACCAGACGTTAGTTAATACCATAGCGGATAAATTACTATCACAGCTTATCTCAATTATTGTTTCAGCATTAGGGTAGATGTTCATATTTTATATAATTACGTTGGCTTGATAGAAATTGTGGTTATATTGTAGATCTATGAAGTAGTTATAGCTGAGCACTGTCTCATAAGGATACGTTCATCTCAGGAAATAGCCTTCAGTTTCACACCCAATTTTAAAATATGTCTTACCAAAATATGGTAAGCAGGGATTATGGCAGCATATATAGTACAATATTATAACACATATACTATACCATATGGCAGTGTATATGATATAGTGTATGTATTTATATTTTCTTACAAGAAAATGACATATTGGATGGAAGTTATAACGGCAAGAAATATTGAATTACTTTTATTCCATATGGTCATTATTAATTCCTATCCATCATACGGGGACGAGACAGTCACTCTCTTAAATTTTGCTATCACAGTGCAGAAAGCAGTAGAACCTTTCAGGGAAATTGGTTTAAAGTTATAGGAGTTTGTAAACAATAATGAAACGTATATGCATTTAGTTCGACATATGATGATTCTATAGTGTTTATACAATTTAATTATGGTCAACGTTTCTAAAAAGATTGTTTTCTGTTAAATATTATTACATTTCATTATCCTGGTTTCTTTTTAAATGTTGCTAGATTATTCTTCTGACTAAATATAAGTCATCCGCTGCATAAAATGCTCCGTAAAAATAGGCCCGACCTTCCGTATAAAAATGTGTCGAATGCTGGTGTGTTTGAGATAAAATACAGGTTTTCGATTCTCTTTTTACAGACACGATCAACATCGATATTGGTGATAAAAGAAAAAAAAATTATTTCATGTTTGAAATAATTCAATTTAAATTTATTTACGATTCCAATTGAGTGGTGGCAACGCTCAACTGTTTATTTATTATCGCAATAACTTTATAGGTTTTTATTCTTGTCATGCTTCCATTAATTTCAAAGGGTATTTCCCTAGTTCATATTTAAGACCGTTGTTTATGAGGAAAATAAAATTGCTTGAAATAAGTTATTATATGATATTTGGATAATTGTCTTGAACATGAACTTATAAATTTATCTGATGAACTTATAATATATTAATTCAATCCAGTTTTTTCTTTTATTTTTCTTATCCTTTGTAATTAAAAAAAATTAAGTATCATTTGTTTGAAAACGATTTACTAGAATTTATTTCAAATTTTATTTTGAAATTTTTCTGTGCAAATTTTTTTTATTTAGTGCAGAAATAACTTCTTCGATATAGCTTAAACTCAGTATTTCCATACTACTTACATTTTTTTTACCAGTGCTGGTATAAAAAATGTAAGTACAACACGTCTCGCATTTTGTCTAAGAAACCACCCTTTCGATGAATAGTCAATTTTTGCATGTAAAAAATAATATATATTTCCAATTTTTATATATTTTTCGTAAAAATTAGATGAATTCAACGATAGAGTTATTAATAATTATATATCATTATGACTGCTTTTTTAAAATTAATTTTTATTTCACTATCTAAATTTGTTTTAAAATTTTTCTTTTATTGCGTGTAATTTTTTTAAATTAGAACCTCTGGGACGTTTTATGAGAATTTGTATTTGTATTATTATGAAACTTGAAACTTAACTAACAATTTGAAACTTGGCGTTGGAAGAGCACATTAGTTGCTGATATCTGGACAGATATTATTAGCATTTCCACTTTATTATCACATAAAATTTCAACAAATTAAAAAGTACGTATCGATTATATATTTACTTCGTCAAGACTAAAGTCTTTGGTGTATCAGTAGTGTTTGAATCTGAAGTAATTAGTTTAATCATTTAATTAAAACTGTTCTATCTTCTTCTTCGATCTTTAGATCAAAACGAAATATTAACCAAGTTATAATATCAGCATAGCTACAAAAACCAAAAAAACGTTCTTTTTGTTAAAATTGGTTCTTCGAAATTATTTAAGAAATTAGTAGTAACGTTCCAATTTCAGCGTCAACTATAACATTCCAAAGGTCGTTAATTATTGGATCTAAAGAGCGGCATCTGTGTTTCAAAAGTCTGTAATACAGCACTAAAATTACATAATTCTATTTAGTGTTACTGAGTAAGTAAAATTTTATTCAATACTAAATTTAATTTACTGTAAATATAATTATAATATATCAAATCAAAGCGTGGATTTTACCTTACACAGTCAGTGAGATATATTTTTATTGGGTTATTGGGTTAAGGTTAACTTTTCGTATTAAATTTATATTATTTTTCCTCGCAGAATGCATTTCATTTAAAAACTAAATTGACCTAAGTTCTAAACGACACAGTTTAAACAATTTCACCCAAAGTTTGCCGCTTCATATCTGGTGCGAGTTGGTTCCAGGGCGAAGCGTTAAGAAAAACATTTATTTAAGAAGACGTGTAGTCAGGTGGCTGCTGGAACAATCAAGCTGCCTACAAGGAGTGACATTATTAAATTTATCGTCTTAAATCAACAGTCGTCAGAGTGGTCGGCAAGCCTCAAGTGTCCTTTCGGTCATTAATTACAACGCCTCGGTGGCAAAGCACTTTTCTTTTGAACTTCACAATTTCCCGAACGAAAACTTTTGAGAAAGCTCTAAAGATCGGTTTAAGTTTTTCACAGACGACATGGTTAACTGAGGTCAGTTATAGTGATTGCCTTTGGTTCTAAAATTGTACAGGAAAGTTTAAAAGAGGATATTCCGATAAATTATATTATGTAAGTAAATTGAATTAAAATACAAGTTCATCGGGAAGAACTAACTATATTATACATAGATTATTAAGTCGATGTTAATGCAAGAGAAGATTTAGGTGGTTTTAATGCGAAAATGTATATTTATATTGAAATCATATAAGAGTTGTTACTTCTATATAAAGTAATATTTTTCGGACACCTAAAGAGAGTTGATTATAATTTGAACTTGATATTTTATGAAACTGGCTATTGACGATTATTTTTAAACACGATTTAATAAAAAAATATCTTATCATATTTTCAAATTACATTTGAAATACCATAAGCACGAAAATTATAAAAGAACGCCATCCTATAACAGTGTTGAAAATATTATTTACTTAAGCTTACAAAGAATTTCAGAATTATAATAAACGCATAGAGATTTAGTAAAATACTTAGAAAGATAAAGAAATAATCGAAATGGTATATCTCAAAAGACGAAGCTGAAAAAATATACAAATGATGACAAATAGAGGACTTAAATAATTTTCTTTCTGATTTAAATAAAACAGTTCAAAATGTATTTAAAACAAATACAAAATATAGGTAATGTTTTGAATTATCTAACTCAGTTTCTCTATCCAACTTTATACTTATTGTCGATATAGGAATTTTAGACAATGCAGCGTACGAGCCTGTGGCCATAAATGTTTTGTTATATCTAAAAAGCACAAGTTACTCGTGTTATATTTAAAAAAATTACCTTTTATATATTTATATTTTAACCCGGCAAACATCACGTAAAAACGTTTAAAAAACACTCTTTCAATACAAAACTTTTTACAAATTTATCATTAGAATATAATGATTTTCTATGATCGAGAATTAGGACTTTCAAATTGTATATTTTTGACTTGATGAACGCTTAAAATCTTGGAAATTCTGACGTACTGAGTAGTAAGTTTATTCAGGTACTAATTGTTGTCAGCAGCTTTGTTCGCGTAGACTTATTCATTTGTCAGCGGCGTGTATTATTTCCTTTGTCAGCGACTGTAATTTCCATAGACAACGCTTAATCATCTCGTGTAGCAGGTTGACATTTTTTCATTATTCTTTAAGTTACCTAGGTATATTGGCCTATGCGCCATCGGTTTGGGCTCGGTGGTGTGTTGGGGTGCAGCAAGTTAGATGGATGGTGCTAAGATTGCAGCGTGCGCCGCTACTGGCATTGACCAAGGCCTACAGAACCTGGTCAACGGATGCGTTGCCTGTTTTGGTGGGTTTCTTGCCTGCCGACCTCGTGATCGTAGGACGCGCGGCGAATTTTATTTTGGCTCGCGGTAAGGATTTAGTCTGGCTAATGAATCTCCAGTTGCTAGAGAGAGACGTATTTTTGAGATCGTCGTTGCTCATTGGCAGTCCAGTGTTTTTTCCCGATATTTCCCAGCGGTTACAACCTATGCCAGAAGAACTGGCTCGACTATTATGATTCTCAGTTTTTAACGGGACATGGTACATTTTGTGCCAGTCTGTATAAGTTTGCCCTTAGCATGAACTAAGCAATTTCACGTTCTTATTAGAAACTCGAAATAAACCGAGTATCGCTCGGTCACCTGGTACTATCTATATACACGTATATATATATATATATATATATATATATATATATATACATATATATATATATATATATATATATATATATATATACATACATACATATATGTATATACACCGTTGCATTTAAAATTAATAGGCTCTTTCCATGACGAAACAAGGAACTCCCATAATTTCGTCATGCCCGCTCGTCCATCCGTACTCTGTCACATACTCACAATATATGCAGTTTAAGCTATATGTGTATTTAATTTAAATGCAACGGTGTATATACATATATATATATATATACACACACACACAAGTGTATTTAGATAGTACCAGGTGACCGAGCAATGCTCGGTTTATTTCGAGTTTCCAATAAGAATGTGAAATTGCTTAGTTCATAGTATTAGATTTTCTTCTCTTTCCCCGTTCCTTTCCCTTCCCCTTTGCCTTTGCTTTCTTTTTCGGTCTCGCCTTCCCCCTCACCTTCCCGTTCGCCTTCCCGTCCGATCTCGCGTTCACCTACGCGTTCGCGTTTGCCTTCCACTTCCCCTTCACCTTCCACTAAATCTTCTTATTCTCCTTCCCCACTCCTCATCTTCACCTCCCCTTCCCATCCATTTTCATATACCCCTTCAACGTGCTCCTCTCAGCCACCCTTTCGCCTCCCCTTCAAACCCTCACCACACCCTTCTCCGTTTCTTCTTCCTCTTCCCCTTCCCCGTCACTTTCCCTTCACCTTCCCCTTAACTGCATCTCACCCTCCCCCTTCCCGTCCACTTCCCTTCCGCTTCCCCGTCCCCTTCCCTTCCGCTCCCTTTTCGCCTTCCATTCCACTCCCCTTCCCTTCCCTTCCGCTCCCCCTTTCCCTTCCCTTACGCTCTCCCTTCCCCATCCCTACCGGCACCCCTTTCCTTCCGGTCCCCATTCCCATCCTTTACGCTCCCCCTTCCCTTCCGCTTACCCTTCCTCTTCCCTTCCGCTACCTTTCCCTTCTGCTCACCCTTCCTCTTCCCTTCCGCTCCCCTTCCCCTTACCTTTCCTTTCCCTTACTTTCCACTTCCTCTTTACATCCCCCTTTCCCACCCCTCTCACCACCCCCTTCCCCTCACCACACCCTCCTCCTCTTCCCCCCTCTACTTCGATTCCCCAACCCCTCCTCTTGCCCTCCCCCGCCCTTCTCCTTTCTCTTCCCCTATTCTTTCCCTCCCCCTTTGCGTCAAACACCTCCTTCCTCAATTATCGGCATGTAAAACAAATTTATTGTCATCAGGCAAATCAGATGATATTATTTCTTTTAAAGTTGTTATGACTGCATTCCGATGACTGAGAAAAGATACTCTATTTCTATATGAATGAAATGTTATTTCAGCAGAATTATTCATTAAGGGATTTTGAAGTAATTCCAAAATGCAATGAAACGTCGGACATCTGAACTTTTGCAAGTTGGATAATTTTGGATAACTCTTACTTTTGTAAGATTTGAAAAAATTTATTTTTTTAACACAACGTTGACTGGATTTCAAAATTTCCTTCTCTAAAAGTTGACATAAATAAAAATTTATTTTTAAAGTTACTTTGTTCAATCTTTCGAAAATTTCCAGTCCATTTCTCTTATGAATTACAAAATATCTACGCAAAATAACAAGGTTGTCTAAATAAACGAAATATCTTTATGAGTGAGTACGGACCAAAGGTCAGATTCTGATGGTCATTTCAGGGCCGAATTTGAGAAATATCATACCTTGATTTATTCAAAAGTATATATTAACTAAATTAGAGATAATTGAAGTGAATTTGGAGACATACACGGTCGGACTGAAAATATTTTTGCAAATAGCCCATCTGAAGATGTTGTAATACAACGAAACCTAGGTCGTGGTAAAGAAACTAAAGAAAGTAGAGATAATACTACATCACGTAGTTTCAAACCTTCAAAATAAGGCTAATACTCGTTTATTTATCCATCAGTTGAGCCGATTGTACCTTCAATTTTTAAATAAATAAACGTTATATTTCTCGGATATAGAAATACGTTATTCCGCTGTTATTATTCCCCCTCCATACTAAGTACGTTGATGTTTTTATGAAAGGAGAGGGTTTTGTAAGGGCGTCGGATACTTAGTAGCGTCAAGATGGAGAAAATGAATAAAAGCTAAAGGTTTTTAATAGAGTCGTTTCTGTTATAAACCTTTGTCATTATTGTGACTACTTTCAGTAGGATTCTGATTTCAAATCAAAAGCTTCACAGTATTGCCCGGGGAAAAATTAATGTATACAAAACCGTATATAATAGAATCTTCTCCTGCTCAGTGGGTGTAGCACTAATTAGCACTTACCCTCCCTCTGAGGGCTGACTGGTAGAGTGTCGTCTACGTCGTCAATTACTTAGTACGAGTCCTGGAAACGGATAATAGGATAGCGGAAATATTACGCCTTTTTGCAGCACCGGAATAACGTTTTTGTGTTTGACTGGGGTTGTTCCTAGTATTGTGTGAATATAGATTTCATCATGTTACAGAGTCTCGTCAATGTTATTTAAAATCTTTAGTGGAGTATAGATTTTCCTTACTGAAATTAATAATGAAATAGCACAAAAGTTTAATAACACACGACGTCCACAACTTTCTTTTCTTCGTTCTTAAAACTATATTTTCTGGACTGTAAGGAAAAAAAGTCATGTATGCGTTAAAAATTTGTATCAGAATAAAGTTAAATCAAAATTTAAACGGTTTTACTACGGAAACTACTCCCTTTTCACTGTTGCAAAAAATGATTCTGCTAATATTACGTATATTCAAATAAAAGGCGCAAACCATATAACAGTAAATTCAGGTGAATAGACAGAAATAAACACGAACTCGCCTTAATTTTAAAGGCTTAAACATAGCTTTAATTTAGCTGCACAACTCCACTTAAGCGTCTAGCATACACGCAGAGAGGATCATTGTGCAATCGGAAACGCTCATTGAGTTATCGGAAATTGGCCTCTAACTTCCAATATTTGAATTTTCTGCTAGTAGCACGCAAGCAAGTGTAGTGTTGTAAATTGTATTTGAAACCATTTTCAATGGAATATAAGGTGGCAATGTTTTGAATCATGTACGTGTATTTAGATGATATGAATTTAAATTCTAATTTTAATTTATGTCTTGAAGAAATCTTAGAGAACTTCGAAGTTCATTTCGTTATTAAAAGTGCATACAATTTTGCAAATGGATGCTCCATTTTATGATTTCATTTCACGTATGAAATTAATTGTATAATGTATTGTGGAAGTGAATTTTTTTGCGCATCCCTCATGCAGCGCGCCATTGAGAATGTTTTTTAAAATGAAATTATGAATATATTTTGTTTTCTTTTAATTGTTAAGCGTTTGAAGAATATTAAGTAAAAAGTGAGGTCCAGTTGACACAAACTCTTCTTTTAATTATTCAACCATTCCTTAAACCTGAAAAATTGGTTAAATAGTTTCAAAAGATATAGGTAAATATCTGTTAAGTTTAAATGTTTACAGCTCAACGAAGAAAAAATGGCCAAATACACTATTGATCCTATTATTGCCTGACAATGGTAGTCTATAATTATTTGAGAGCACGGTCTGTTTACGTACATATTTATCTATTTACTTACTACGTCATAATTTAAATTTTTCCCCTAGACATATTAAAAAATAAATAAAAAACATTCTTTAAAAGCTGTTTGGTTTTTTTTTCATTTATACTTTTTAAACACATGAAAGAAAATTAAATATTGTATTTTGTTATTCAATATTTCTTCTTCTTCAGAATTACAGCCTGATGCAGGCCAAGGCTCTCTCTCCCTAACTGGCCCTATCCGGCGCAATAGCTTTCCATCGGTTTACTCCCAAAAAGTTTAAGTCTCTCTCAACCATATGCAACCATCTGGGTGGTGGTCTTTCCAAAGTACCACCCAAAATCTTGTTTAACTTACAACTGATGAACAAAATCACTTAATTTAAATTTAAAATATTGATTATATTGGAGTAATTTTATGAACATTTTCTGTTTTCCTTTCAATATAAAAATATAAATTACTTTATATGGAGTTCGTGTTGTTCAGTCTTTTTCTAAACGTTTAATAAAATTACTGAATTGGAGTATTTAAATGAATCTTTTGTGTTTTCTCCAACCTAAAGATCTAATTTACCTCATATGGAGTTCAAGTGACTGAGTTTGTTTTCAATTTGCTGTCCGACGTTAAAGAATGATTACCAAATTTAAGCTTTGGTGACGCTGTATAGTATCTCAATGACGATTGATACTAAAAGAGGCGATTTTTTTTTAATAACGATAATAATGTAAAACATATCAAATAAATTAGATTGATTTATTATTATATACCTAAGAAATGTCCTGTATTTTCAATTAATGAAACTAAGAAAACGTTAATATATTAATAAAAGTACTTGAAACTGTATATATTTGTAAATCATAGCCTCGTTAACTTTTTCATTACGTGTTCACTACTAAATTTTAGGAGTAGATAACTTTGGTGAACCTAGATTCAAAATAACGATATGTCAATTATGTATACCGGAATAATAAAATAGTCTCATATATAACTTCAGCACGATAAGTGTTGATTAACATCTTAAAGCTTAATATAAAACTGCGTACTAAGTAGTTTCTTCACATCTCAAAGAGATAAAAATTCAAAGACGAAATTCCCATTCCATTTAGAACGAAATCCTTTATATGAAATAATTGTTAAATTTCATAGTACGAGGGAGTACGATTGTAAAAATGCCATTGTAAATTATCATTAACTTTAAAAAATATTCGTCCGATCTTGAAAGAAAATCGTAAATTTAAAATAAACAGAATTCAGAGGTAAATGGTTAAAAGAGACGATTGTTTGATTTTATTCACAATTTGTCACCCAAGTTAATGGCCCATTAGCGCGCGCCGTACAAGCCACTTAAACGAGGGAAAATATTTTGATTTCTATTCCTCGTTACATCATCAAGTTTCATTTAAATTTTGCGAGTCGGCGTTTTGTATCTTTACGAGTGCTAGACGTGACTCGAATGCTGGACTCAACTGCGTCCGCCGAACAGCTATCGAATGAAGCGCATTCTTTATATATTTATTTCCTTTTTTTTACATTTTGCATCAACGCGTCTCAAAGTTTCTGCTGGCGATATTAAAGAGATGCAAAATTTTCTTTTTAATATTGCTCGCGGAAAATACGAGTGCATTCATAATATAGCTGCAGTCCCAAATATTAAAAACGGTTTAACTTTAACAGATAAGGAAAATAAGTTGCGAGCATTTTGGAAAGACAGAAAATATAATTACACAACTATTAAATTATTTTCATTTTTTTATGAGCGCTCCATTAATAATTAATTGTGAAGCAACTCCAAGCAGGAGATGTTGCAATTACTTCTTATTTGTTATCCTTCTTTCTTACTAATAAAGGCTGTCAAATTGGTTCGACCAGCAAATGAGCTAATTTGATTTCAATTCCCCATTGAGGGTGTCGCGCATGTAATGTTAAGTATTTGTTTCGCTATATATTATTACACAGCCATAATATTAAAATAAAATATTTTTATTCCACGGAAAAAAATTACAACTCGTCACTCTTTCCCTTTCTCAATATGTGGAGGAATTAATTTGGTTGCGACTCGAATAATTAAGTTTCTTTTTATTCGGGATATATATTACCTCATATAAACTTTAATTCACTGCAGTTTACAGATATTGATCGATTAAGGAGCACTTGCAGTTAAGTATTTTGATTTGACACTGTTGATATTTATATGTTTAAAAGTAAAATATCTATGTATTAGATTAAGATGCTCTTGGCTAATTTAACTAGAGCTTACGAGTTCCTAATTTCGGTATATTCTCACAAATAAACAACAGAGTAACCAAGATTGGTCCGCATACTATATTTCAATAAAAAATTATTAGTGATTGGAATATGGTAATTCAATAGCTATATTGTTTTTTTCCTTTGTGATCCATTCAAAAATATCATCTTAAAGTAAACTTGTTACTAGAATAGTATTCCAGATCGGTTTCCGTCTAAAATTTGAAACTCCCTATAAACCGTTTTGTCGAGTTAGGTGTAGAATTTTCGTCATGATAAAATTTAAACAAAATATTAGTTACGAATCATATATTGAAAATTAGTTCGTTTCATTAAAATCATTTAAACAATTTAGAAACTGACTAATCTGAAATTTTTATACATCGTAATTGTTTCACATTTTAGGGTTACTAAATTTAATCCACACTAAAATTTTAGTTGAAGATAAATGGGAAAAAATTAAACAAACAGAAATTATTCACTGGGTAAAATGGGATTGACTGATATAAACAGAACCTATGTTCTGCTTATATCAGTCAAGCAATGCTATCATTGCTATGTAGAAGGTAAAAAACAATTTTACATGCGATTCTATCCGTTAAGTATAAGAATAAAAGTAGGCAATAAAAAAAAAATGTCACTTGTGATGGCTTAGTTGAGCCTTTGTAAATTTAAATTTAAAACTGTGAAATTAACTTGATCGTGATAAAGAAGAAGTCTTTAAAATAGAAATGTTTCCTATAGTAAAAGACAATGGAGCTACGACACAGTACCGTTGTCGCAGATAATAATCGTGGTACATAATTTTTGTTCATTTTTATATACCAACGCTTTCTCTAACTTTTCAGCGTATAGCTTTGAAATATAAATATAAATATAAAGTTAAAAAAAAATCTTTGTGGATTGTAAGCTGAATGGATGTGGAACGTTTTAAAAAGAAACCAACATTACGCAATATTTCCTTGCGGACGAAGATTCAAGTAATGACTGCGCTCGAAGTTCGGCGCTTCGATTCTAATGGGATGACTTAACGGCCGTAAAGTATTTCATAACAGCGAAGATTGCAATTTACTTATGTAGCGAATAAACAAAGAAATTTAAAAAAATCATTTAACAAAAAAATAGATTGATATTTTTAAACATTTTGTACTCTTTTTATATTTCTCACAAAAAGCCCCACTATATTCATAGTGGCCATTTGACCAATCTTCCGTAATAACTTCTGTCACAATATAGAAAATACATGTATCGTAGCATCACATTTATGGCTTTCATTACGAACATTCGGCTACATTACGTCGGACGTTGCATTCGATAATTTTAACTTTTCTGTTGATTTTTTGGCGTCCAAATATAACTTAAATTTCATTTAATGATAACCTTCAAAATGGGGTAGATTAAAACTTGTTTCTATTAATGGAGATCTAAAGCACACACTTCCAAAATTTCATACAAATGAATCTAAAACTGAAGGTACTACCTAAGTACCATAAACAGATACAAATACACATTATCATGACGAAATTATAAAAGTATTTTGTTTGACTATGGAACCATTAAAAATGTAAGTGTAACGATATATTAATATCACTTCTGAATGGCATTAATAGGTGGCGTGAGATATTATTACCTTGCGCAGTAGAAATCAGTTAACATGTCAATAACCCAAGTTAACAAAGTCCAAAACAAAAGGTACTCACAGTTTCAAATGCAACTAAAACTTCGTTTCCAGATTTCAAAGGAGATACACAGCCTAACAGAGTGCCATGTTGTCTATACGGATATTACTGAGCCAGTTGTATGACTTTTAAATGAAAATATAGAGAAATCTAAGGTTTGCTATTTCTAATGAGACTATAAGGCTGAACTTTTTTAGCCTGTCTTTTATTCCATCAACTTCTCTGTTAGTTCCAGTAATTGGAGATTATTTAAAACGTAATACCTTGAGTGAATTAAAAATTCTTCAAAATTTTCGGCGACGTTATTAAATTAATTAATTGTTTCTATTTTTATAGCTTGACGCAATTTTCCAATAAGACAAAAAGAATCGGCTTTCTTTTGTAGACGCCCAATTAATTTTTACAATTGGAAGATATTCAACATTTTTTGTATATTTTTTAAATTGATTTGCATTGATAAAAAACTGAAAGTTTTATTATTTACTAAACTATTAATATGTATATACATATTTATAAATAACATCACGATGTATTACACATAAAAATTATTATAATGTATTTCATTTTTAATGTTTGTTTTTTCATTACATGCCAAATTTGAATATCACTTCCCGTATAACTTATCCACAAATTACTTCCACTAGTTAATGTCTGTATGTATCGTCATGGTGTTGGGAAAATTCAATATTTTATTTTAGGTAAACTGGTCGTTGGTTCGATAAGCGTTCGAAATAAAACATGTTTTGCTCTGTTCATAAGATTAACATTACACTTATCATTTTTGCTGCCTAAAAATGGAAATAAATTTCATTTGCGCTTCCATTCCATTATGAGTTTAGGTCTCATCATGATTGTGCGGTGTTGATTGACGTATTTTGATTAAAAAGAATGATGCTTATTTAATTTAGTAGCGACTGATTTACTTACGGAACTTTTTTACGTATCAAACTAAATTCATTAATAGTTATATAATTTTGTATATTTCAGAAATTTTTGAATCTTTGCAAGATATATAATTATTTATTTTTGTCGCTTTTTATTGCACTGATTTCATAATTTTACCGGTATTAAACTGATCATGCTAGTTTATTTTTGATTATATAATTTCCTGATTAAAATAAAAGTGAAATGACGCAGGTTTATCATTATAGGAAAGCTTTTCTAACTGGCTGTTTTGGATTTTACCAAGTAAAAAAGAGACCACGTTTTGTTTTAGTCCCTTTTTGATATAATGTTGTTTATAAATAATTTATGAACTATATTCTCCGTAATGTAACGCTCATTTATATCGTCGTTTGGTCGAGCATAACCGGTAATATAATAATGCTTGTAATGGTTTCTTTATTAAATAATCATAATATTGAACCTCTTTTAAGGTTTCGTAACCAAACCTAGAACTCGGATAATGTTAGAGTTACGTGTCCCCATCATCTACCAGTTATGAGGTATCTTTAAATTTATTTTATTCAACTGAGAAATGCAACTGCGGAAAGATTTTTCAAAACGGAATCAAGCAGTCTGGAAAGACAGCTTGTATTAATTAGTCATGTACAACGTTAAATTGTTTGTAAATATTTATTTCGACTAATATTTTTACTTGTTATTTATATGTAATTTACGATGATGAAAATTTCACGTGTATCGTATAAGTTATTGTTTCGCTAAGCTTGAAAAAACAAATAAAAATTACCTTTTTGAAGAAACCATGCTATGCTACGCATAATCACTATAACAATTAATGTAAGGTTCATTGTAGATTTGAAACGTATTATCGCAGAACAAAGCCCAAAAAGTTTCATTTTAATCTATAAATTCATTCAAATGTTATACCCGTAGAAACATAAAATCCGCCCTTGTAGCATCCAGAACCTCGTCCGTTTATGACGTCAGACGAAACAGCGTATAAATGTTCGAGTGCTAAATTTCACAAACTTATCTTCGTAATTTTTAGTTTAACAAATTTCAGTTAAGCTTATCGCTCGACGGATTAACTTCGAATTTAACTCCATAAATAGTCAATTTCAAACATTTTACTAAATTTTCACGGGTCACGAGTTTATGTACAGTATCATGAAATATTAAGCTTATTTTATAATTCTAAACTAATATAAGTATGACTCGAATGGAAGCTAGTTCATTATCGGTAAGGAAATATACGACTTTATATAAATGATTAAATACACGAGTAATCAAAATCAGATTGCAAGTTTTCCCCGGAAACTCAATAGTCACGTCAAAAGCGCATGACGAGTGCTCTCGTGAAAAGGCTCAAAATTTGCTTAATGGACTCGAAACATAAATTCATCGAATCAGCCCTTTTTACGGGCCGAGGGCGCGAATATTCAATTTATCAAATTAACGGAATCTTCCTAATAGCTGGTTTTGTTTTTATCTTTTTTTCCCCTTTATTTCCGTGTTAGTACTTATGCTCTCTATTTTGGCGAATATGGTGACCTAATGCTATAAGTTTGTTTTTAATTATTGAAAATGTTTTTTTTTAAACTCACTGTCCATTTGAAGGTTTAGGGAGGAGATCTTACATTATACTTATTATTTAGGATGTCGTAATAAATGTTACCTAATTATCGATGCATAATTTTAATGTCTACGATAACTGGACGACTATAGGTAGAAAATCTAAGACAATAAAGACGGTCTCAGATTTTATTTTTTAATTTGTTTAATAATACCGATATAAAATTTTAAAAAATTCCCGCTCTAAGCAACGTGTTTGATATTTTCCACTGCACCAGACATCGTATCGTCATTATTGATTTATACTTTCTCGAAAAATTCCATTAGAATATTGTTTGATGATTCACATTTTTAAAATCACAAAAAGATTTTAACCTAAAAATTTTGTATCTCTTTTGAAGCATCTTGTGAGGAGTGTGAGATTTGGCATTGCTAAAGTTTACATGGATAAGGAGTTCATAAAATTATATATAAAGTTATATATAAAAAATACATAAAAATATTGATATATTACGTTCATACTGTTAATGTCAAATATATAACAGTGGCACAGAGCAGATATTGTCGGAAAGAATTTTAAAATGTTAGATTATGTATGAATTCAAATGTTTTCAATTGTCTGTGGAGTATATGTCAAGGCAAAAAAGCGTTTATTTTAGATTTTGTGTAATAGGATTACGTTTAAATATTAATGAAATACGGTTTGCTAAATATACATTTGATGCAGAAGGAAAATTTTGTAGCAGCGATCTGAACTGATTTACTCTCGCTTTCTCATTAATATTTCAATAAAGTGAGTAGGTATATTTACCATTACGGTCGAATTCGACCACTGGTCGGCCACTAGTACACTATAAAATGATTCCCTGTAGCCGATTTGATTGTAATTACGTAACACTCTAAACGAGATTCTTAATAAATTTGTAACATGGAGTTGACCAATCGATGTGTTATTTTTATTTTGTAGTATATTTTACCTAGATAGTTTTCCATTGATAATCAAGCGTAAGGTTCAAATTGTTTATTGGTATTTTTTCATAATTCTTACCACTTTTTGTATTCGTAATCTACTCGTGTTTACCTTCTCTATTCTTTCACCATTTGCTACATATGTGTGGACAACTTTTTCCTGTCTTCAAGTTATATTCGCACCTAGGCAGAAAAAGCATCAAAAATGGAAAATAACATTCATCTGTTTTCTAGCTACCGCGAAGCGAAAAAGGGTTGTAATTTGAACTGTCCATTACTGATTACCTTGTTTTTATGTGGAGATGTTAGTTTCCTTGTCTAATGTCTATACGAATTGACGTGTGTTAACACTGTTATAGATTAGAAATTATACAAAAAATTCAATATAATTAGCCTTATGATGCAACATTGCAAACATGAGACACGATTCAAAACTTAAATACTGGCAGTTTGGAAGAAAATTCCAATGTATAAATGAATCAGACTAACAAAAACATGTCGCATTCATCATTTAATACTAAATTAATCAACCCCGCATTATTTATTATATAAATATGTTCGGGCGATTCCGCATTACGCGTACGAGATAAGCCCGCCTTAGGTAACCAGCACCATTTAGTTGCTCAATTCGTTGTACGAAATTATACTAGATGGCGTTCTTATTTACGCCAAGCGGGATGAAGTAGTTAATGATTAATTAAATTAAGAGTATAATTAAAATATGCAGAATTGAATACACTATTAATATTTGTAACAATGAAATGATCGTATATAAAGAGGCGCTTCTTAACAAATATTTAATATGTGAGTACATAAAAAAATACACTTAATGCATTGAAGTAAACGTCCTCCGCATAAAATTGTGACAGTTTGAATTGTTACCATTTTGCTTTTTACTTTTATCGGGTTGTTACCTTTTTCAGAATGATTATGATTAGTATTTTAGTGTGTGTATATATATATATATATATATACATATATATATATATATATATTTATATATATATATATATATATATATATATATATATATATATATATATACTAATAAATTGCTACTCAGTCAGCTTAAATAAAAAAAATTAGAACAATCATCCGTAAAATCCTCAAATTTATATTTTATGTACAATATATCATCAATGCAAAGCAAAAATGAACCAATACCCGTCTATTTATGTATTATTCAAATGAAGAACCAAAAAAACAAAATTATAGATAAAAACAGGAGAGTCAAATTATTTTGATTAGATACTTCATTATTCTTCATTAATCAATTAAATAAAACAGTAATTTTAATCAATGGCCATCAATATTCATCTTTAATCTTTTTTGTATAATTTTATCCAGTCGGGTTTTGATTAGTTTTCACTTTAGAGTAATTTTTAGAAATATTTTCTTCTTACTAGCTTCCTTCTTTTTATCATTATGAAAGCGGTACATGTATGATAGTTTATTCGGTGTGTTCACTTATTTTTAAATCCTATGGGCTTCCTTTTCCTACTCGTTTTTTTATGTCACGTGGCCTGTTGGAATTTCAATGTGCACGTCATTTTAATATTTTCTTTTTGAGTTCTTTTTTACCTTATGTCCTTATTAAATGCTTTAAAATCGCGCATTCGAAAACTAGAATATTTTTGAATTGACATTGTCTTTATTTGCTACACGTTTTTGTCATTTTACCAAACATCTTAATTCTCTTCCAATTGAAGGCGAATCGCGGCTTTTTGGAATATTGAAACTACCGATAAAACATATTCAATCTGATAATATTACACTTATCACTGCTTGTTTTTTAGAATACATTATTTCTATATACTGTTTACATACCACAAAATAGTTTCATATTATAAATAACTATCTACTATTAATAAATTAGGCATACCGAACTTTTGAGTTGTTACAGAATTTGTAAGCTCTTGGACGGTGATATATAGCGTTTATTCGGATGATCACGTGAAATCATGTGGTCCACTCCCATCCTACTACGCAGTTAGAGTATATAAGCGTATATTTAGTTTTCGTTTCTCAATTTTCTAATAAAGAAATTTTTATTTGGTTCTACTTTTTGCATCCAAAAATACATACATCTTTTCAATTAATACGTACTTTAGAGTAACAAGAAATACATTTAAATTAAGAACAAACAATTTATTTTTCTACAGTCACGGTAAACATCTAGTAGTGATAAAAGAAAAAAAACATAAATATCCCTCGAGTGCAGTATTAGAGAAATAGAGGTGAGACACAACACAAAACTTAATTGCTATGTCGAAGTATTTAATTGAGTAAGCCAAATTTTAACTTTTTTCAAAATGGTAAGAGTAAAAAGTCTGTATAAATGTTTTTAATGTTTCTGAAAAAGTAAATTCGAGGCACTATAAAACACATTTCAAAAAGACATTTGTCGTTTTAAAAATTTCTGTCCACTTGTTGGCTTGTTGCATTGTACGCGCATCACTTCAAAGTAATTAAATAAATTTATTTAGTAATTTATATATTGTATAAGCTAAGATCTAGGAAATAAAATAAAGTACTACGAAAATTAAAATTTAATATTAAGCCGAAAAGCTGAGTGCTAGTCTAAAGACAAAAGTGGAAATATTACAAATTACTGCGGAAAAGCCTGCTTTTTAATATTTTTTATTTCTTTGTTCAACTATTTCCTAATATATAGACTGAAAAAATAATAAAATAATTTTCAATATCGTTTCCGAGTGGCTCCAACAGAGAGTGCTGCTAGCACGCTATAGAAATCTATCTATTATTCGTAGTCCACGCGAACAAAATATAATGACAAGTTAGACGGTTTTCGGCTCTTGCTCTACCATCAAAAATACATGTTTTTATTGAAGTACAGTACGTTTATTCATTTTTATTATTGTATGTTTACAATCATTCAATTTAAATTTATTGATAATTAAATCGATTACCATCACGTAGTAACTACGTTCAGTTTTTTATTTATCATCGTAGCAACTTTGTAGCTTTATTTCAAAAGTTTTATTTCAAAAGTTTGTGCGGAATTTCCCTAGTTCATATTTAAAAACCGTTCTTTATGATGAAAGTAAAATTGCTTGAAATAAGTTATTATGTGATGTTTGGATAACTATCTTGATAATGAACTTGCGAATTTATCAGTAGAAGAAAATATATAGTAAGCATATTAATACAAATGTGGTTTTTTCTTTTGTTTTATCTGTTGTAATTAAAAAAAATTTGAGGTACGAATTGTTTAAAAACGATTTATTTGTATCTATTTCAAATCTTTTTTTCAAATTATTCTGTGCAGATTTTTTTATTTAGTGCAGAAATAACTTCTTTGATATAGCTTAAACTCAATATTTCCATATAATTTCTTTAGCCAGCACCACGACCCGCATTTTGCCCAAGAAACCACCCTTACGATGAATAGCAAATTTTTGTATGCAAAATATAAGACGTACCTCGTATTTTGTTATATTTTACGTAAAAATTAGATAAATTCAACGCTAGAGCTATTAATAATTATGTATCATTATGAATGACTTTTTAAAATTAATTTTATGTCACCATTCAAATTTATCTTTAAAATTTCTTTTTTATTGGGTGTATTTTTTTTTAAATAAGAACCTCTGATGTAACGAGTTTAATCACTTAATTAAAATTGTCTTTTCTATAGACCACAACGAAATAATGTCTAAGTTATAATATTAGCATAACTACGAAACACAAAAAACTGTTTTATTTATTAAAATCTATTCTTAAAAATTATTTAAGAGATTAATGGTTTCGTTCTAATTTCAGCATCAACTAAAACATTCCAAAAGTCGTTAATTATCGGATCTAATGAGCGGCATCTGTGCTTCAAGTCTGTATTATACCACCAAAATTACATGATTCTATTTAGTGTTACTGAGTGAGTAAACTTTTATTGGATACTGAATTTAATTTACGGTAAATATAATTATAATATATATGACCAAAGCCTGGATTTTACCTTACACAGTCAGTGAGATATATTGTTATTGGGTGACGGCAAAGTTAACTTTTCATATTAAATTTATATTAATTCTTCCTCGTAGAATGCGTTTCATTTAAAAACTAATTTGACGTAAGTTCTTAACGACACAGTTTAAACAATTTCACCCAAAATTCGACCCTTCATATTTGGTGCGAGTTGCTTCAAGGGCGAGGCGTTAAGACAAACATTTATTTAAGAAGACGTGTAGTCAGGCGGCCGCTGTGCTACTCAAGCTGCCTACAAGAAGTGACTTTATTAAATTTATCGTCTTAACTCAACAGGAGGGCTTCGGTCACAGAGTGGTCGGGGAACTTCAAGTGTCCTTCCGATCATTAATTACAACGCCTCGGCGGCAAAGCACTTTTCTTTCGAACTTCACAATTTCCCAAACTCCCGGTTTAAGTTTTTCACAGACACATTGTTAACTGAAGTCAGTTGTAGCGTGCTTGCTTCTCCTAAAATTGTACAGGAAAGTTTAAAAAGAGGATATTTCGACAAATAAAATTGATATCATGTAAGTAAATTGAATTAAAACATAAGTTCATCATGAAGAACTGGCTGTATTATACATGGACAATATATATATATATATATATATATATATATATATATATATATATTTATATATATTTATATATACATATATATATATATATATATATATATATATATATATATATATTTATATATACATATATATATATATATATATATATATATATAATATATGGCTGATGTTAATGCAAGAGAAGGCTTAGGTGGTTTTAATATAAAAATGCATATTTTTATTGAAATCATATACGAGTATGTTATTTTAAATACACAATTTAAGACTGAAAATTGAGGGAAATTCTACTGTCTCACAATTCTGAGAATAAATTAAGATATGTACAGATATACAAACTTCTATATAAAATAAAATTGTCCGGACACCTACGGAGAGTTGCTTATGATTTGAACTTAATATTATATGAAACTGGTTAATGACGATTATTTTTTAACACGATTTAATAAAAAAAATAATAATACATTTTCAAATTATATTAGCACGAAAAAAATTTAAAAAGGGACTAAGCTTACAAAGAACCTCAAAATTATGGAAGCTTAAGAGATTTAGTAAAATGCTCTGAAAAATAAAGAAATCCAATTGGAATTTGTCCAAAGACGAAACTAAAAAAATACACAAGTAATGGCAAATACAGAACTTAAATAATTTTCTTTCCAATTGGAATAAAACAGTTCAAAATATATTCCAAATGAACACAAAATATAGGTAGTGCTTTGAATTATCTAACTCAATTTCTTCCTCCTATTTGATACTTATTGTCGATCTAAGAATTATACACAATTCAGTGTGCGAGCATGTGGGGATGAGTGTTTTTGTTGTGTCTAAGGAGCACATATTACTCGTGTTACATTGTTATATTTTAACAAATTACCATTTAAATATTTATATTTTAACCAATCAAACAGCACTTGAATCGTTTAAAATATATTCTTTCAAAACCAATTTTTTTCAAAATTTATCATTAGAATATAATAATTGTCTATGGTCAAAAATTAGAACTTTCAAATTGTATGTTTTCAAAGCGGTGAACACTTAAAAGTTTAGAAATTCTGTATTGACTAGTAAGTTTATTTAGGTATTAATTTCGTTCGTGTGGACTTATTCATTTATCAGCGGCGTGGATTATTTCCTTTGTCAGCAACTATATGTTCCATAGACAATGTTTAATCATCTCGTGTTTATTAGCAGGTTGACATTTTTTTATTATTCCTTAAGTTACTTAGGTATTGGCCTATGCGCTATCGGTTTGTACTTGGTCGTGCGTTGGGATCCAGCAGGTTAGACGGGTGATGCTAAGATCATAGTGTACGCTGCTATTGGTGTTGACCAAGGCCTATAGAACCCGCTCAACGGATGCGTTCCCGGTTTTGGCGGGTCTCTTGCCTGCCGACCTCGTGATTGCAGAACGCGTGGGGAATTTCGTTTTGGCTAGAGGTAAGTTTTGTTGCGGGCCCATTAAACTATTAGTTTTTGGCTAATTAATCCCTAGTTGCTAGAAAGAGACGTATTTTTGAGATCGACGTTGCTCACTGGCAGTCCCGATGGTCCTCCCCCGAATCCAAGGGGGAAACGACCAGGTTGTTTTTTCCCGATATTTCCAAGCGGTTACGTAAGAACTGGTTCGACAATTATGTTTCTCAGTTTTTAACGGGACATGGCGCATTTCATGCCAGTCTGTATAGGTTTGCTTTTAGAGACAGCCCGGCGTGTACCTGTGGATTTGAGACGCAGGACATGAGTGACGTTTTGTTCCAGTGTAGTGAGCACGACGATGCGCTTAGAGTTTTGTTGGAGAGCATGCGTCTAAATGTTAACGTAGAATCACGCGGAGCCTTCGAACGTGGTATCTTTAGTCACCGAGACTTAGTTGATGATGAACCGATTTTTGAGTGCTTTAGAGCGTTCGCAAAGTGCGTTCTTGAAAAAATGGAGATCCTAAATGATTCATTGAGTATGGACAGACTCTAACCCTGTTGAATGAAAGCGCTGAGACTGTAGATACGGGTCACTATCAGGAGAGTAACTGGCCTCTACCCATTCCATCATGGTGATAATATTTTCCAGCATTTATGTAATAATTTTAGTCACTTGGAAGGCATCAAATAAATTTCAGGGAAATCGAATACCAGTAATGTAAAATTTAATATAAAATTAATGTGCTGTTTCTATGAAAACAAGGAACCCTCATAATTTCGTCATGTCCGCTCTTCTATCCATTTCTCTGTCACAGACTAACAATGTGTGCAATTTCAGATATAAATGTATTAAATTTGACAAGTACAAGAAAAAATGAATTTACTATTTCATAACTAGTATACTTAACATTGAAAAAAGGAAAATTTATTTCATCCCTTAGAGATTCGATTTGAAATTTTAATAAAAATTGACATGAGGTTTAACCCAAAGTCGTAACTACACACTATGGACATCTGTCTCATATAGAAAAATAGATGAAAAATCGAAAAAGATAACTTAAAAGAAATTTTTTTTGATTTGCGAAGTCTAAATAAGTTAATCTATTATTATTTCAAAAATATCTTTAATATGCATGCACAACTTTGTTACACTTTTATAGTAGCCTATGTATATTGGTAAAAACATAACCTGGTAGGCCATACAAATTTCAACAAAATTCTTTATAATTTGATATTTACTAGCAGTTTACAAAATTGACACTCAGATAATTCTCGATTCTGGATACGTGAACTTATGTAATTTAGTAAATAATTATCTAATAACTTCAAACTAAATTAAAATTCCAGTCTCCACGAGCCTCGACCAAAGGATATGTCAATTGACTTTTATTAAGTTTTCGCCACGAGACATTAAAAAATACTTCCTTCGAATTACACCTTTACTATGTCTAAAAGAATTTTTATTATTTAATTTTTTTATTTAGATTAAAGTTTATGAGAAAAACCTCGCTTGGCATGTACTCCATAGTAATGAGACGGCCACTAAACTTAAACCGAGCAACGGTCACATTCAATTAGTTTTTTTCTTAGTTTCAACATATTTTTTGCCCAATCATCTTGAAGTCTGGAAAAATGTATGCTAGGCAGACTAAAGTTTAGGATTGTTGTATTTAAGCTCCTTCGAGACGACACTGTATTCGGATATAAATGATTGTTTTTATAAAAGTAAACATAGTGATTTCGTAATAATTCTAAAATTGTTGTTATATTCAATATATCTGTTGCTTGCTGTTATCAGTGATAGCAGAATTATTACTAAATTGTAAATATAATGAATTTGATCGAGAAAAACAATATTAAATTATGAGACATGCTAACTGATGTTATGAAAGGGAGAATGAGTTTGTTCGTTTATATATGTAACTTTTTCGTCTTAACTACTCAGTCAAACTCTACAAAATATTGCGCATATGTGGTATGGCAATACGCATAAATTAAAACGTTTATCCTAAATTATTAAAAAAACATTTTCATTAATAAAAAGTTAAATCCTTATTTATAAGAGCGTGATTATAAGTATACAATAACACATTACGCAGAATGTCAGCCTAGGGCTATCTACCGCAGTGCAGAGGATTTCCACCGGTACACACCGGGCTCTCTCTAAAAGCAAACCTATACAGACTGAGATGAAATGCGCCATGTCCCGTTAAAAACTGAGAAACATAATTGTCGAGCCAGTTCTTACGTAACCGCTTGGAAATATCGGGAAAAAACAACCTGGTCGTTTCCCCCTTGGATTCGGGGGAGGATCATCGGGACTGCCAGTGAGCAACGTTGATCTCAAAAATGCGTCTCTTTCTAGCAACTAGGGATTAATTAACCAAAAACTAATAGTTTAACGGACCCGCAACCGAACTCTTACCTCGAGCCAAAATGAAATTCGCCACGCGTTCTGCAATCACAAGGTCGGCAAGCAATAGCACCTCCAAAACCGATAACGCATCCGTTGAACGGGTTCTGTAGGCCCTGTTCAACACCAGTAGCGGCGCACGCTGTGATTTTAGCACCACCCCTCTAATCTGCTGGATCCCAACGCACGACCGAGCACAAACCGATGGCGCATAGGCCAATATACCTAGGTAACTTAAGGAATAATGAAAAAATGTCAATCTGTTAATAAACACTAGATGATTAGGCATTATCTATTGAACATACAGTTGCTGACAAAGGAAATAATCCACGCGGCTGATAAATGAAGAAGTCCACTCGAACAAAGTTGCTGACAAAAATTAGTACTTGAATAAACTTACTACCATATTTTTTAGTTAATGTAACAGTATTTCGATTGCTAAGAAAATATACTCTATTTCTAGATATACATATAGAGAACACGAAATGTTATTTCTGCAGAATTACTCATTAAGGGATTTTGAAGTAATTGCAAAATGCAAGGAAACTTCGGACATCTTATGAACTTTTGCAAGTTAGATAATTTTAGATAACAATATATAACTTTTGCAAGATTTGGAAAAATTCCTTTATTTTGACACAACGGTGACTGGATTTCAAGTTTCCTGCTCTAAAATTTTACATAAAATAAAATTTAGTTTTAAAGTTACTTTGTTCAATCTTTCGAAAATTTCCATTCTTATCTTTCACGACTTTCAAAATATCTACGCAAAATAACAAGGTTTTCTAAATAAACGAAATATCTTTATGAGTGAGTACGGACCAGAGGTCAGATTCTGAGGGCCATTTCAGGTCCGATTTGGAGAAACATCGTACCTTGATTTATTCAAGAGCATGATACTTTGAAACATGCGCCACAGGAGCTGTGTTAATACAGCTCTCCGTGTACATTTGAAGTTAATTGTAGAAATAATAAAAGTATTTCAATTTATATAAAGTATATTTCAGATCTAAAAAGGGAATAATATAAGCATGTAATGTAATAGTGCTCACTGTCACTGATAATCGTTTCAAAGTGTCAGTAAAATAAATATATGACGTCTTTCACATATATCGTAATTGTGTATTTTTTACGAATGCGACACTGATGTAGATTTAGATTCCGCTGTTATTATTCGCCCTCCATATTAAGTAAGTTGATGTTCTTATGAAAGGAGATGGTTTTTTAATGGCTTCGGATACTTGGTAGCGTCAAGATGGAGAAAAATAAAAAAGTTACAGGTTTTTAATAGACACGTTTCTATTATAAACCTTTGACACTTTTGTGACTATCTTCAGTAGGTTTCTGACTTCAAATCAATAGCCTTCGCAACATTGCCCGGGTAAAAATTAATGAGTACAAAACCGTATATAATAGAATCTCCGCCGGCTTACGCCTTTTTGCAGCACCGGAATAACGTTTTTGTGTTTGACTGAGGTGGCACTTAGCATTGTGTGAATATAGGTTTCATTATATCACAGAGTCTTGTCAATGTTATCTAAAACCTTAATTAAAGTATAGATCTTCCTCACTGAAATTAATAATGAAAGAGTACAAAAGTGTAATAACACACCACGTAAACAACCTTTTTTCTTCGTTCTTAAAACTAAATTGTCAGGACTCTAAGGAAGAAAAACCATGCATGCGTTCAAAATTTGTATCCGAATAAAGTTAAATAAACTGTTGCAAAAAACTATTCCGCTAATATTACGTATGATCAAATAAAAGTCGCAAAGCATGTAACACTAAATTCAGTTGAATATACAGAAATAAACACGAACTCGCTTTGGAAATTTGAAGGCTTTAACATGGCTATAATTTAGTTGCACAACTCCACTTAACTATCTAGCATACACGCGGAAAGAATTATTGTGCAATAGCTCACTGAGTTATCGGAAATTGGCCCCTAACTTCCAATAATTGAATTTTCTGCTGGTAGATCGGAGCGTAGTGTTCTAAATTATATTTGAAACCATTTCGGTGTACGTGTGTTTAGATGCTATGAATTTAAATTCAAATTTTAATTTATGTCTTGGTGAAATCTTAGAGAACTTTCAATTTCATTTCATTATAAAACGGGCATACAATTTTTTAAATGTATGCTTAATGATATGTTTTCGTTTCACGTATGAAATCAGTTGTTAAATGTATTGTGGGAGTGATTTTTTTTGCGAATCCCTCATGTAGCCATAGAAAAAGTTTTTTAAAATGAAATTATGAATTTATTTTTTTTTCCATTGTTAAGCGTTTGAGGAATATTAAATAAAAAGTGAGGTCCAGTTGACACACACTCTTCTTTTAATTATTGAATTATCCCTAAACCTGAAAAATTGGTTAAATAGTTTCAAAAGATATAGGTAACTATAGAAAATTACTATAATTATAATTAATTATTCTATTATTGCCTGACAATAGTAGTCGAAACTCATTTAAAAGCACGGTCTGTTTGCGTACATATTTATATATTTACTTATTACATCATAATTGTAATTTTTTCCCTGAACATGTGAAAACACACAATAAAAAATAAAAAAACATTCCTTTAAAGCTGTTCGGTTTTTTTTTCATTTATACTTTTTAAACACACGAAACAAAATTAAATACTGTATTTTATTAATAAATATTTCTTCTTCTTAAGAACTAAAACCTGATACAGGCTAAGGCTCTCTTCCCAAGCCTTCTCCATCTAACCCTCTCCAGTACAACAGCCCTCCATCGGTTTATTCCAAAAAAACTTTAAGTCTCTCTCAACCCCATGCAACCATCTGGCGGAAGGTCTTCTTATTCAGCGTTTTGGTTCTATTTTGGAAGAAGTAATTTACTTTGTTGGAGTTGAATCATAATACCTAAATGTGTGACTAAAACCATCTAATACAAGATGCGTTGGCGATTTTGACGATGTCGAGTTCACCATATTTCTTATATATTTTATGGGTATGGTCCCCCATACATTATTTTCTTTTACTGCACCATAGATATTTCTTTGTTTTATGCCCATCACCAAGGCTTATCAATATTTTATATAAACCAGTTTTGGTTTTAGTGCTGAGAAATTTGAATTTAAATTGGTTTCTAGGGCCGTAGAAATAGTTAATGGCCACACCTAATGGATTTTTTAATTTTACTTTTCTATCATTGCAGCTTGAGATAATTGTGGTCAGACATTTGAATTGTATAAATCTCGAAAGTAAAGTTACATTAAATATTTTATGGGTAAATTTATCAAACTAGAACTGAAAAAAGAACATATACACATAACATTTTTGTGTTGCATTGCCACCACACAAAAAATCTTGATTAACTTGCAGCTGATGAGTTATACGTTGAATCAGTAAATATATGAAAATATCACTTAGTTTAAACTAAAAATATTTATTATACTGGAGAAATTTTATGAACATTTTCTGTTTTCCCTTCAATATAAATATATGAATTACCTTATATGCAGTTCGCGCGACTGAGTCTTTTTCTAAACTTTTAATAAAATTAGTGAAATACACTATTCATTATATTGGAGTAATTAAATGAATCTTTTCTGTTTTCTCCACTCTAAAGATTTAATTTACTTCATATAAAGTTAAAGTGACTGAGTTTGTTTTCAGTTTGTTTTCCGATGTTAAAGAAAAATGACCGAATTTAAGCTTTGGTGACGCTGTGTAGTATCTCAACAACAAAAGGATTTTTTTAATAAAGATTATAATATCTTCGGTCACATCAAGTAAATTAGATTGATTTATTTATATGTACCTAAGAATATACAGTATTTTCAATTAATGAAACTAAGAAAACGTTAATATATTAAGAAATTTAATTAAAACTGTATATAATTGTAAATCACTAACTTTTATCATTACGTGTACACTACTAAATTTTAGGGGTAGATAACTTTGGTGAACCTCGATTCAAAATAACGATGTTTCATTCATGTGTATAGAAATATTAAAATAGTCTGCCTATATAACTTGAGCACGATAAGTTTTGATTAATATTTTAAAGCTTAATATAAAACTGTATATTAAGTAGCTTCTTCATATTTCAAAGTGATAATACTTCAGACATTAAATTCTCATTCCATATAGAACGAATTCGTATAAAATAATTTTTTAATTTCATAATACCAGTTAGTACAATTATTAAACACCATATTAAATTATCATAAATGTTAAAAAATATTCGTGCGATCTTGAAAGAAAATGGTAAATTTAAAATAAACAGAATTCAGAGGAAAACGGTTAAAAGAGACGATTGTTCGATTTCATTCACAATTTCTTACGCAATTAACGGCCATTAGCGCGCGCCGCACAAGCCACTTTACAAGGGAAAATATTTTGCATTCTATTCCTCGTTATAACATCAAGTTTCATTTAAATTTTGCGAGTCGGAATTTTGCATCTTTACGAGTGCCAAACGTGACTCGAATGCCGGACTCAACGGCGTCCGCCGAATAGCTGTCGCATGAAGCGCAATATTTATTTATATATAAAGTTTCTGCAGGTGATATTAAAAAGATGCAAATTTTTTTTTAATATTGCTCGTAGAAAATACGAGTGCATTCGTAATATTCATAAATGTTCAAAATGGTGTAACTTTATAAGGCAATGAGGAAAATAAATTTTAAGAGTTTTGGAAAGACAGAAAATATAATTATGTAACAATTAAATGAATCAAATGTTTATATCAGCACTCTCCTAAGAATTAATTTTTACGTAACTCTAAGGATGAGGTGTTGCAATTACTTCTTTTTTTACCCTTTTTTCCTTATTAATAAAGACTTTCAAATTGGTTACACTTGCAAATGGGTTGATTTTATTTCAATACCCAGTTGAGGGTATCGCGGTTGCCTGATATATTCATTTCACTTAATATTATTATATTTAGCCATAATATTTAACAAAAATATTTGTATGCAACGAAAAAAATAAGAATTCCTCATTCTTTTTCTTTCTCTCTCAATATGTGGAGAAATTAATTTGGTTGCGACTCGAATACTTACGTTTCTTTATATTTAGAATATTACCTCATATAAACTGTTATTCACAGCAGTTTACAAATATCGATTAAAGAGCACATGCAGTTAAATATTTTGATTAGACCCTGTTAATATTTATTTTTATAAAGGTAAAATATCTATGTATTTGACTAAGATGCTTTTAGCTAACTGCACTAGGGCTTACGAGTTCCAAATTTCTGTATATTCTCACTAATAAAGAGCATAGTAAGAAATATTGGTCTGCATATTATACTGCAATCAAATATTAATTGGTGATTGGAATATGGTAATTGAATAATTATATTGTTTTTTTTCTTTGTTTCATTCAAAAATATCATCTAAAAGTGAACTTATTACTAGAATTGTATACCAGATCGGTTTCTTTTGAAAATTTGAAACTCTCCACAAACCATTTCGTCGAATTAAGTGGAGAATTTTCGTCATGATAAAATTTAAAAAAATATTAGTTACGAATTATGTACAGAAAATTAGTTCGAATCATTAAAATCATTTAAAACTTTTAGGAACTGGCTAACCTGAAATTTCGTAAATCAAAATTGTTTCACATTTTAGTGTTACTAAATTTTACCTACATTAAAATTTTAGTCGAAATTGAAATGGGAAAAAATTATACATGCAGAAAATTATTCACTGGGTAAAATAGGATCGAATGATATAAGCAAAACATAGCAATGCTGTGTAGAAGGTAAACATACAATTTTACATGCTACCCTATCAGTTAGGTGTAAGAATCAAAAGTAGGCAATAACAAAAAAAATTTTACTTTTCCTGGCTTACTCGAGCCTTTATAAATTTAAATTTAAAACTGCAAAAGTAACTTGATCGTTATAAAGAAGGAGTCATTAAAATAGGAATGTTTGATACATTCAAAGACAATAGAGCTACGATACGGTACCGTTGTCATAGTTGATAATCGTATTACATAATTTTTGTTCATTTTTACATACTAAATTTTCTCCAACTTCTCACCGTACAGATTTGAAATATATTATTCCCTTTTTTATAATAACTATCCAGGTGAAAGTTAGAAAAAAATTCTTTGTGGAGTGTAAGTTCAATGGATGTGGAACTTTCGAAAAAGAAACCAACATTACGCAATTTTTCCTTGCGGACGCTTATTCAAGTATTTACTGCACTCTATGTTAATTTTATCGATTCGATTCTAATAGGATGATTACCTGTCGTAATGTATTTCATAACAGCTAAGATTGCGATTTACGTATGTCGCGCATGAACAAAGAAATAAAAAAAATAAATTATCAAAAAAAATCATTTAACAAAAAAAACTTGATATTTTTAAACATTTTATACTTTTATTTTCTCAAAAAAAGCTCTACTACAATCATAGTGACCATTTGACCAATCTGGTGAAATAACTTCTGTCACGATACAGAAATTACATGTATCGTAGCAACACATTTATGGCTGTTCATTACGAACATTCGGCAATATTACGTCGGACTTTGCATTCGAAAATTTTAATTTTATTTTACAAAGTTTCATGGTCTTATGTGGAATAAAATATTTGTACCAATTACATGATATATGCTAAAAAATGCTAGTTGTATTAATATTGCTTTAATATTTTCGTAAGACGAAAGATTTAGAATTAGTTAAACAAGTATTACAGTAAAAATTTTAATTTTATTACGAGTATCATATTTAATATTTCAAGCTCGATTTTTACATCGATATTATTAAGAAGATTTTGAGTTTTCAGCTATTTTAATTGTTTGAAGATTTGAATTATATATATATATATATATATATATATATATATATATATATGTACATATATACATATATATTTATATATATATATATATATATATATATATATATATATATATGTATATATATATATATATTATATATATACATAATTATAGAAATTTCTTAAAATTGTTAATATTGTGTTTTGCTTTGGCCACTTGAAACATTAAAAACTTGAATATAACTTTTATTGTCAGGGTAATATACTTTCACAAAATTTACGATAGTAATCGCTATCAATTATGCGAATAATCTACAAACTCCCCGCCCTTCCTCTTAGTCCGCGAGGTGTATTTGAGCAGGACTGACGTTTAAAGAAATTGGTGCATATTTCACTGTAGACATTCGTCACAATGGATAAAAGAATTTGTCCATTGTGATGAATGTCTACTGTGAAATATACACCAATTTTTGTACAACTAAATTAAAGGAAAAGCGCTTGAGCAATAACTAGATTAGGGTGTTATTTAGTCACATGATTAAGTGATATATAGCTTGAGTTTTGCGAGTATGTACATAATAAAATAAACTGAATAAATAAGAAATAAAGAAAGAAGTATATACTGAACTATTCACTCTTTCTTAATGCTTGCTTTTTCGATTGAGTTATTCAGAGTGGATGAACTCTGGACCCAAATTTATATATTCACATATTTAATTTCTTGGCCTAAATCGCCCTTACTTTTCTTTGTCAAATATTTATATTTTATTATGAAAAATATTAATTTTTAAATGTCCTCTTTGTTATCACTGGCTCAATGGTGATATGTGTATGCATCAAATCGAGTAAATCTTTTAATCCGTTTGCCGAATATAGAGGTTGCTTAATTGGGAGCGAGTATTTTTCGATTTATTTTTGAAAATACGAGACAAAAAGAATTTATAATTTTTATTTGTAATTATATTTACATTTGAATCCTCCATAACCATAGACAGAACCTCTCAAAATAAAAATAATTAAACAAACCACTGAATTGTCTGATTTAATTTCAGCAAATAAGGGGTTCGACGCTTTGAGACGAATCGTTTTGTAATATAGAATATATTTGGCGTTAACTTTGTAGAAATTCATTATTGAGAACTTACTACTTTCTTTACCAAGTACTTTCTTTACGTTCTTTACCACGACCTAGGTTTCGTTGTATTACATCTTCAGGTGTTAATATTTTAAGCTGGAGTCATGAGACGTAAGAAAAGATCTTCTATATTCTTTTCTTTTTAATTTGATATTTCGTTTATTTCATTTAAATTCCATAGAGGAATATTTTTGTAGTTTTTATTTACAAACGCCCAGGTATAGCTCAAGAATAAATAAATCTCTATATATTTTTTATTTTAAATGTATAGTGTTTATTCAGAATTTTCGGCAACGTTATGAAATTCTTAATTGTTTCTATTTTCATAGCATGACGTAATTTTCCAATAAGATAAAAAGAATCAGCTTTCTTTTGTAGACGCCCAATTAATTTTATTTCTCCCCCATCTGTAGCGTAAAAATGGCATTTTTACAATTGGAAGATGTTCAAAATTTTTTGTATATTTTTTAAATTTATTTGGATTTGAATCACTGGAATTTTTATTATCTACCAAACTATAAATGTATATATATATATATATATATATATATATATATATATATATAAAACATCACTGTGCATCAGGCATAAAAAATATTATAATATATTTCATTTTTATTGTTCTTTTCCATAATATGCCAATTTTTGAATTAATTTTGGAAGGTTAGTTCTTTACAACCAGAGGTCGTTGTTATCACTTCCCGAATTACTTATCCACAAACTACTTCCACTAATTAATGTTTGTATGTATCTTCATTTTGTTGTGCAATTTCAATATTTCCTTTTAGTTAACCCGGTCGTTGGTTCGATGAGCTTTCGAAATAAAATACATTTTGCTCTATTCATAAGTAAAACATTACACCAATTATCATTTCTTCTGCCTAAAATTGGAAACAAATTCCATTTGTATTTTCATTCCATTCCATTGTGAGCTTAGTCTCATCACAATTGTGCAATTTTGATTAAAAAGGATAAAGTTTATTTAACCAAGTAGCGACTGATTTATTTACGGAATTTTTTATGTGGCAAACTAAATCCATTAATGGTTATTTAATTTTATATATTTCAGTAATTTTGGAACCTATGGAAGATATATTATTATTTATTTTTGTCGCTTTATAGTGCGCTGATTTCATAATGTTACCGGTGTTAAACTGATCATGCTCGTTTATTTTTAATTATATTATTTCCTGATTAAAATAAAAGTGAAATGACGCAGTTTTGACGTTATCGGAAAAATTTTCTAACTACCTGTTTAGAATTTTACCAGGTGCAAAAGGAACCACGTTTTGTTTTAGTCCTTTTTTGATATAATATTGTTCATAGCCAATTTATGAACTGTATTCCCCGTAATGTAACGGTAATTTATACCGTCGTTTAGCCAAGCATAACCTGTAATATAAGAATAATTATAATTATTTTTTTAAATAAATAATCATAATATTGAACCTATTTTAGGGATTTGTAACCAAACCTACAACCCGGATTAGGTTAGAGTTACGTGTCCTCACCATCTATCAGCTTATATATATATATATATATATATATATATATATATGTATATATATATATATATATACACAAGAAACATTGAACCATCTTTAGATCATATCGATAATCAATCATATATTAATAGGGGAGAAAAAAAATATGAATACATGCAAATAGATTTGTAGAAATACCATGCACGCTGCAATGTTTATATGCACCTAAGTGCGTCCTGAATCCTCGTAGCGCGAATTATACTCGCACTTAACGAGTTGTGTAGATTATAATATCGCCTACAATTATTTCAAACATCATTTTAAGGTAGCTGCGAGGAAGCAATTTTGAGGTAGCTGCAAGTAAATAATTTTGAGGTAGCTGTGACGTAGCTGTGAGTTTAGTTCATTTAACTGAGAAATGCAACTGAAGATTTTTCAAAACAGAATCAAGTTGCCTTGAAAGATATCTTGTGTTAATAAGTAATGTTCAACGTTAATTTTTTTGTAATTGTTTATTTAGACTAATATTTTTATCTGTTATTTATATGTAATTACCATGTTAGAAATGTTTTATTGAAAACTGCAGCCGGCACACTTGGACGTCATTAATTTAAATCGTTATGAAACGAAACATTTTGAGAAGACGTTATACAATATATTCTGACCATTGGAATATTAATAACATTTACGATGATGAAAATTGTATGTCTATCGTATAAGTAATTGTTTCGCTAAACTTATAAAACTTTAAAAACAAATAAAAATTACATATTTGAGGGAACCACGCTATGCTACGCATTATTACTATAACGATTAACGTAACGTTCATTGCACATTTGTAACGTATCATCGCAGAACGACGCCCGATAAGTTTTAATTTGAATCGATAAATTCATTGAAAATTTGCATCAGTAGAAACGTAAAAACCGCCCTTGTACCTCATCCCTTTTTGACGTCAGTTGAAACTGCGTATAAATATTCGAGTGCTAAATTTTACAAATATTCAGTTACACCTTCGTAATTATTAGTTTAACAACTTTCAATTAAGCTTATCGCTCGACGGGTTAACTTCGAATATAACTATATAAACAGTCGATGTGTAAATATTTTACTAAATTTTCCCTGTTCAATTCACAGCTCATGAGTATAATGTTATAATTCTAATTTTTATTTTATAATTCTAAAGTAATAAAAGTACACCTCGAATGGAAGCTAGTTCATTACTGGTGAGGAAATATACGACTTTATATAAATTATTAAATACACGAGTAATCAAAATCAGATTACAAGTTTTGCCCGGAAACTCAATAGTCACGTCGGCAGCGCGTGACGGGTGCTCTCCTGAAAGGGCTCAAAATTTGCTTAATTGACTCGAAACATAAATTCATCGATTCAGCTGTTTTCACGGACCGCGGGCGCGAATATTCAATTTATCAAATTAACGGAATCTTTCTAATGGCTGGTTTTGTTTTTATCTTCTTTTCCCCTTTATTTCCGTGTCAGTATCTACGCTCCCTATTTTGGCGAATATGGTGACCTAATGCTCTAATTTTATTTCTAATGATTGAAAATGCATTTGTTTTAAATTCACCCTCTATCTGAGGATTTAGCGAGGAGATATTACATTATATTTATTATTTAGGATGTCGTAATAAATGTTAGCTAAATATCGATGAATAATTTTCCCTACGATAACTGGACGACTGTAGATAAAAAATCTAAGACACTAAAGACGGTTTCAGATTTTATTTTTAATTTGTTTAAAATCGATATAAAATTTAAAAAAATTACCGCTCTAGGCGACGTGTGTGATATTTTCCACTGCACCAGACATCGTATCGTCATTATTGATTTATACTTTCTTGGTTGCAACTACATTAAGTTACATATTAAAATACATACGAATATTCATTATTTACGTTCATACTGTTATTGTCAAATACATTACAGCCTATGGTCAAATAGCCGTACTGAGCAGAGATTGTCGCAAAGAATTTTAAAATGTCAGATTGACCGAACGAGTTTCCTGCTGTAAACTATGTGTGATTTCAAATGTTACTTTTTCAATTGTCTGTGGAATATATGTCAAAGCAAAATAGAGTTTATTTTAGATTTTGTATACTAGATTTGCGTTTAAATACTAATGAATTACGGTTTGCTTAATATACACCTGCTGCATAAGGCAAATTTTTTAGCAGTGATCTGAATTGACTTACTCTCGCCTACATACTAATGTTTCGACAAAGTGATTAGGTAAGTACATTACGGTTGAATTTCGTCCACTGATCGGCCACTAGTATACTATAAAATGATTCCTTGAAGCTGGTTTGAATGTAATTATGTAACACTCTAAACGAGATTCTTAATAAATTTGTGACATGGATTTGACCAAATGATGTGTTATTTTTATTATGTAGTATGTAGTGTTTATTGGTATTTTTTCTTAATTCTTAATTCTTATTGTATTCGTAATCTACTTGTGTTTCCCCCTCTATTCCTTCACCATTTGCTACGTATGTGTGTTAGGCCTTAAAGTAACGAAAATGGAACATTCAACTTTTTCTAGCTATGGCGAAGCGAAAAAGGTTGTAATTTGAATAGTCTATTATCTTGTTTTTATGTGTGTGTTAACACTGTTATAGATTAGAAATTATACCAAAAAATCAATATATTAGCCTTGAGATGCAACATTACAAATATGAGACTAGAGACTATTATATATAGAGACTATTACTAGCGGTTTGGAAGAAAATTCCAATGTAGGAAATGGATCACCCTAACAAAATAAACAAAATATGTCGCATTCATCATTTAAAACTAAATCAATCTATCCCGCCTTATATATTATATAAATATGTTTGGGCAATTCCGCATTATCCGTACGAGATAAACGCGCCCTAGGTAACCAGCGCCATTTAGTTGCTTAATTCGTTGTAAGAAATTAAACTAGATGGCGTTCTTATTTACGCCAAGCGAGATGAAGTAGTTAATAATTAATTAATTAACAGGATAAATAAAATATGGAGAATTGAATACACTATTAATATTTGTAACAATGAAATGATCTTATATAAAGAGGGGCTTATTAACAAACATTTAAAATACGAGTACATAAAAAAATACACTTAATGTATTGAAGTAAATGTCCTCCGCATAAAATTGCGACAGTTTGGATTATTACCATTTTGCTTTTTACTTTTATCGGGTTGTTACCTTTTTCGTAATGTTTATGATTAGTATTTTAAAATTTAGTTTCAAATACATATCTGGTTGTATAATGAATTTTCTTTGGTTTTTAAACCTTGTGAATTAGTTCATCTATATTTCTAAGTCTACATTTCAATTTTCTCATCAAATTTGATTTTGATTTAGTAACAAGAGTTGCTTTTTTATATCACATACACACACACATGTATGTGTGAATATATATATATATATATATATATATATATATATATATATATATATATATATATATTAATAATTTGCTTCTCAGTCAGCTTAAATAAAAAAAATCATCCGTAAAATCCTCAAATTCATATTTTATGTACTATATATCATCAATGCAAAGCAAAAATGAACCAATACCCGTCTATTTATAAATTATTCAAATGAAGAACCAAAAAAACAAAATTATTGATAAAAACAGGAGAGTCAAATTATTTTGTATTAGATACTTCATTATTCTTCATTAATCAATTAAATAAAAGAGTAATTTTAATAATAATTATATTGCTTTAATCTTTTTTGTATAATTTTATCCAGTCGGGTGTTGATTAGTTTTTACTTTAGAGTAATTTTTAGAAATATTTTCTTCTTACTAGCTTCCTTCTTTTTATCATTATGAAAGAGGTACATGTATGCCAGTTTATTCGGTGTGTTCACTTATTTCTAAATCCTCTGGGCTTCCTTTTCCTACTCGCTTTTTTTATGTCACGTGGCCTGTTGGAATTTCAATGTGCACGTCATTTTAATATTTTTTTTTTGAGTTCTTTTTTACCTTATGTCCTTATTAAATGCTTTAAAATCGCGCATTCAAAAACTAGAATATTTTTGAATTGACAATGACTTTATTTACTACATTTTTTTTATTTTACCAAACATCTTAATTCTCTTTCAATTGAAGGCGAATCGCGGCTTTTTGGAATATTGAAACTACCGATAAAACATATTCAATCTGATAATGTTACACTTATCGCTTCTTGTTTTTTGGAATACATTATTTTTATATACTCTTCACATACCAGAAAATAGTTTCATATTATAAATAACTATCTACTATTAATAAATTAGGCATACCGAACTTTTGAGTTGTTACAGAATTTGTAAGCTCTTGGACGGTGATATATAGCGTTTATTCGGATGATCACGTGAAATCATGTGGTCCACTCCCATCCTACTACGCAGTTAGAGTGTATAAGCGTATATTTAGTTTTCGTTTCTCATAAAGAAATGTTTATTTGGTTCTACTTTTTGGATCCAAAAATACATACATCTTTTCAATTAAAAATACAATTAAATTAAGAACAAAATTTTCATTTGTTTACGGTCACGGTAAACATCTATAGTAGTGATAAAAGAAAAAAAACATAAATATGTCTCGAGTGCAGTATTAAAGAAATAGAGGTGGGACAAGACACAAAACTTAATTTCTATATCAAAGTATTTAATTGAGTAAGCCAAATTTTAACTTATTTCAAAATGGTAAGAGTAAAAAGTCTGTTTAAATGTTTTTAATTTTTCTGAAAAAGTAAATTCTAGGTACTATAAAACACATTTCAAAAAGACATTTGTCGTTTTCAAAATTTCTGTCCACTTGTTGGCTTGTTGGATTGTACGCGCATCACTTCAAAGTAATTAAATACATTTAGTTAGTAATTTTTATATTGTATAGGCTAAGATCTAGGAAATAAAATAAAGTACTACGAAAATTAAAAATTAATATTAAGTCGAAAAGCTGAGTGCTATTCTAAAGACAAAAGTGGAAATATTACAAATTACTGCGGAAAAGCCTACTTTTTAATATTATTTATTTCTTTGTTCAACTATTTCCTAATGTTCTATACAGAAGGAATAATAAAATAATTTTCAATATCGTTTCCGAGTGGTTCTAACAGTAAGTGCTGCTAGCACACTATCAAAATCTATCTATTATTCATAGTCCATGCGAACAAAGTATAATAACAAGTTAGACGGTTTTCGGCTCTTGCTCTACCATCAAAAATACATGTTTTTATTGAAGTGCAGTACGTTTATTTATTTTTATTATAATATGTTTACAATCATTCAATTTAAATTTATTTATAATTTAATCGATTTCAGTCACGTAGTAACTACTTTAAATTTTTTATTTAACATCTTAGCAACTTTGTAGCCTTTAGCCCTTCGGTTAATTTCAAAACTTTGTGCGGAATTTCCCTAGTTCATATTTAAAAACCGTTGTTTATGATGAAAGTAAAATTGCTTGTAATAAGTTATTATGTGATGTTTGTATAATTATCTTGATAATGAACTTACAAATTTATCAGTAGGAAAAAATATATAGTGAGCATATTAATTCAAATGTGGTTTTTTCTTTTGTTTTATCTGTTGTAATTAAAACAAAAGTTGAGGTACGAATTGTTCGAAAACTATTTATTTGTATCTATTTCAAATCTTTTTTTCAAATTATTCTGTGCAGATTTTTTTATTTAGTGCAGAAATAACTTCTTTGATATAGCTTAAACTCAATATTTCCATATTATTTCTTCACCCAGCACCACGTCCCGCATTTTGCCCAAGAAACCACCCTTACGATGAATAGCAAATTTTTGTATGCAAAATATAATATGTACTTCGTATTTTGATACATTTTACGTAAAAGTTAGATAAATTCAACGCTAGAGATATTAATAATTATGTATCATTATGAATGACTTTTTAAAATAAATTGTATTTCACGATTCAAATTTATTTTAAAATTTATCTTTTATTACGTGTAATTTTTTTTAAATAAGAACCTCTGGGACGTTTCACGAGAATATGTAATTGTATTATTACCGAACTTGAAGCTGAACTGAAAATTAGAAACCTGGCGTAGGAAAAGCACATTAGTTGCAAATATCTGGGCAGATATTATTGGCCTTTCTACTTTATTATCATAAAAAAATTGAACAAATTAAAAAGTACATATTTACTTCGTGGAGGGTAAAGTTAGTCATTGGTGTATCGGTAGTGTTCGAGTCTGAAGTAATGAGTTTAATCACTTAATTAAAATTGTTTTTTCTATAGACCAAAACGAAATAATGTCTAAGTTATAATATTAGCATAACTACGAAACACAAAAAACTGTTTTATTTATTAAAATCTATTCTTAAAAATTATTTAAGAGATTAATAGTTTCGTTCTAATTTCAGCATCCAAATACCATCAAATATACAGAATTCTATTTAGCGTTGCTGAGTGAGTAAACTTTTATTGGATACTGAATTTAATTTACGGTAAATATAATTATAATATATATGACCAAAGCGTGGATTTTACCTTACACAGTCAGTGAGATATATTGTTATTGGGTGACTGCAAAGTTAACTTTTCATATTAAATTTATATTATTCTTCCTCGTAGAATGCGTTTCATTTAAAAACTAAATTGACGTAAGTTCTAAACGACACAGTTTAAACAATTTCACCCAAAGTTCGCCGCTTCATATTTGGTGAGAGTTGCTTTCAGGGCGAGGCGTTAAGACAAACATTTATTTAAGAAGACGTGTAGTCAGGCGGCCGCTGTGATACTCAAGCTGCCTACAAGAAGGGACTTTATTAAATTTATCGCCTTAAATCAACAGGAGCTCTTCGGTTACAGAGTGGTCGGGGAACCTCAAGTGTCCTTCCGATCATTAATTACAACGCCTCGGCGGCAAAGCACTTTTCTTTCGAACTTCACAATTTCCCGAACTCCCGGTTTAAGTTTTTCACAGAGGACATGGTTAACTGAAGTCAGTTGTAGCGACTACCATGCTTCGCCTAAAATTGTATAGGAAAGTTTAAAAAGAGGATATTTCGACAAAGAAAATTGATATCATGTAAGTAAATTGAATTAAAACATAAGTTCATCATGAAGAACTGGCTGTATTATACATGGACTATATATATATATATATATATATATATATACATATATATATATATATATATATATATATATATAATGTGAAAATGCATATTTTTATTGAAATCGTATACGAGTATGTTATTATAAATACACAATTTAAAACTGATAATTGAGTCTCACAATTCTGAGAATAGATTAAGGTATATACAGATATACAAACTTCTATATAAAGTAAAATTGTCCGGACACCTACGGAGAGTTGCTTATAATTTGAACTTAATATTATATGAAAACTGGCTAATGACGATTATTTTTAAACACGATTTAATAAAAAAAATCATATTATATTTTCAAATTATATTTGAAATACCATAAGCATGAGAAAAATTTAAAAAGGAACTAAGCGTACAAAGAACCTCTAAAATTATTGGAGCTTAAGAGATTTAGTAAAATGTTCTGAAAAATAAAGAAATCCAATTGGAATTTGTCCAAAGACGAAACTAAAAAAATACACAAGTAATGGCAAATACAGAACTTAAATAATTTTCTTTCTAATTGGAATAAAACGGTTCAAAATATATTCCAAATGAACACAAAATAAAGGTAGTGCTTTGAATTATATAACTCAATTTCTCCCTCTTATTTGATACTTATTGTCGATATCAGAATTATACACAATGCAGTGTGCGAGCGTGTGAGCATGGGTGTGTTTGTTGTGTCTAAGGAGCACATGTTACTCGTGTTACATTGTTATATTTTAACAAATTACCATTCAAATATTTATATTTTAACCAATCAAACAGCACTTGAAACGTTTAAAATATATACTTTCAATACCAATTTTTTTCAAAATTTGTCATTAGAATATAATAATTATCTATGGTCAAAAATTAAAACTTTCAAATTGTATGTTTTTAAAGCGGTGAACACTTAAAAGTTTGGAAATTCTGTATTGAGTAGTAAGTTTATTCAGGTATTAATTTTGTTCGTGTGGACTTATTCATTTATTAGCGGCGTGGATTATGTCCTTTGTCAGCAACTATATATTCCATAGACAATGTTTATTCATCTCGTGTTTATTAGCAGGTTGACATTTTAGTATTACTCCTTAAGTTACTTAGGTTTATTGGCCTATGCGCTATCGGTTTGTGCTTGGTCGTGCGTTGGGATCCAGCAGGTTAGACGGGTGTTGCTAAGATCACAGTGTGCGCTGCTACTGGTGTTGACCAAGGCCTACAGAACCCGCTCAACAGATGCGTTACCGGTTTTGGCGGGTCTCTTGCCTTCCGACCTCGTGATTGCAGAACGCGTGGTGAATTTCGTTTTGGTTCGAGGTAAGTTTTGTTGCGGGCCCATTAAACTATTAGTTTTTGGCTAATTAATCCCTAGTTGCTAGAAAGAGACGTACTTTTGAGATCGACGTTGCTCACTGGCAGTCCCGATGGTCCTCCCCCGAATCCAAGGGGGAAACGACCAGGTTGTTTTTTCCCGATATTACCAAGCGGTTACGTAAGAACTGGCTCGACAATTATGCTTCTCAGTTTTTAACGGGACATGGCGCATTTCATGCCAGTCTGTATAGGTTTGCTTTTAGAGACAGCCCGGCGTGTACCTGTGGATTTGAGACGCAGGACATGAGTGACGTTTTGTTCCAGTGTAGTGAGCACGACGATGCGCTTAGAGTTTTGTTGGAGAGCATGCGTCTAAATGTTAACGTAGAATCACGCGGAGCCTTCGAACGTGGTATCTTTAGTCACCGAGACTTGGTTGAGGATGAACCGATTTTTGAGTGCTTTAGAGCGTTCGCAAAGTGCGTTCTTAAAAAAATGGAGATCTTAAATGATTCATTGAGAAGGGACAGACTCTAACCCTGTTGAAAGAAAGCGCTAAGACTGTAGATACGGGACACTATTAGGAGACTTTCGAAGGTTTCCTTTTTTATAAGGTGGGTTGTTATGGGTCCCAGGAGGGGCCCTGAGATAACCCGGGTGAAAATGGCGGTAATTATTCCTTAAGATTTGATATTTTGCTGTTGTGGAAAATATCAGGATAAAATTTTATCTAGACTCTAAAAATTATAACATATACCCTATTTAAATTTGCTCAGTAGTTTAACAATGATAAACGGACATACAAATATGGTAAGAATCACAGACTATCTTCTACACGATTAATGTATATACCGAAAATTTTTTTTAACGTGTTTCATTTTTATATATCCATCTTTATATTTTTTGGCCTGTTGATTGTAAATAGCAGTATCGATGACTTTAAATATTAGAACACCTTTGATCCGCGTAACCGTTTGTGTGGGAAAGGAAAAAAAAATGTTGCTGAAATTTCAAAAATTTTCGTTGTGGAATCGAGCATAGAAATTGGATTCCAATGTTGAAAACGGCAATGTAGTTAGAAAATACACAAAACTAAAGAATTGACGCGAAAAGAAAAAAATCCTCTGCACTGCGGTAGATAGCCCTAGTCTGACATTGTGTGTAATGTGTTATTGTATACTTATAATAACGCTCTTATAAATAAGGATTTAACTTTTTATTATTGAAAATGTTTTTTTAATCATTTAGGATAAACGTTTTAATTTATGCGTATTGCCATACCACAGACCACATGTGCGCAATATTTTGTAGAGTTTGACTGAGTAGTTAAGACGAAAAAGTTAACAAACGAACGAACGATTTTATCGAATAAATGAACAAACTCATTGTCCGTTTTAGCATGTCTCATAATTTCATCTTGTTTTTCTCGATCAAATTCATTATATATACAATTTAGTAGTATTTCTGCTACCACTGATGGCAGTAAATAACCGCAAGCAACAAATATATTGAATATAACAACGATTTTAGAATTATCACGAAATCAATATGTTTACTTTTATAAAAACAATTATTTACATTCAAATACATTGTCGTGTCGAAGGAACTTAAGTAATACAAGCCTAAACTGTAGTCTCCTTAGCAAACGTTTTTCCAGACTTCAAGTTGATTGGACAAAAAATAAGTTAAAACTAATTAAAACACTAATCGAATATGACAGTTGCTCGCTTCAAGTTTAGTGGCCGTCTCATTACTCTGGCGGCCATTCCAAGCGAGGCTTCACTCATAAACTTTAATCTAAATAAAAAAATAAAATAATAACAATTCTTTTAGACATAGTAAAGGTGTATTTCGAAGGAAGTATTTATTAATTTGTTGTGGCGAAAACTTCATAAAAGTCGATTGAAATATTCTTTTGTCGAGGCTGGTCGAGACTTGAATTTTAATTTAATTTGAATTTATTAGGTCATTATTTACTAAATTATATAAACTCCCGTATCCGGAATTGAGAATTATCTGAGTATCAATTTTGTAAACTGCTAATAAATATCAAATTAAATAGAATCTGGTTTAAATTTTTATGGCGTACTAGGTTATGTTGTTACCAACATACCTAGGCTACTATAAAAGTGTAACAAAGTTATGCGTGTGCATTAAAGATATTTTTGAAACTATAATGGATTAAGTTATTTAGACTTCGCTTAAGGGGCTTCATTTAGGCTATATTTTTAGATTTTTCATCTAATTTTCTATATGAGACTTTACAGATTTCCATAGTGTATAGTTACTACTTCGGGTTAAAACTTATGTAAATTTTTATAAAAATTTCGAATCGAATCTCTAAGAGATGTAATCAAAATTCCTTTTTTCAAACTTGAGTATATCAGTTACGAAATAGTAAATTAATTTCTTTAAGTATTTGTAAAACTTAATGCACATGTATTTGAAACCGCCCATATTGTGGGTATGTGACAGAGGAGCGGATAGACAAGCGAACATAACGAAATTACCGTGGTTCCTTGTTTCATCATGGAAACAGCCTATTACTTTAAATGAAATTTTGCAACATTACTAGTATTCGTTTCCCTGAAATATTTTTTGATGCTTCTCAAGTAACTAAAATTATATATATGCCCAAAAATATTATCTTTTTCTCACCGGTTATTATGATTTATATATGTATTGGTATGTAATATATCTTAATTAAGTACACAAGTTTTCAGTATTTTATAGCAAATCGTGTAAAATATTAGCACCCAGATGGGATGGGTATCATGGGTATAGGCCAGTTACACGTGACGATAAAATATACATAAGAACACAGTCTTTTGTACACACACACACACACACACAAATATATATATATATATATATATATATATATATATATATATATCATGAATATATATATATATATATATATATATATATATATATATATATATATTACAAATTAAATTTAAAGAAAAGAACAATAATGACACATCTGGGATAAGACTATCGATTTTAATGTTATGTTGAGTAGAGATTTCATGACTTAAAATAAATCAGGTTCCCCGTTTTGTGGAGTTAATTATGCCATTATTCATCATTTTGTGCGGTCGTCATAAGTTTCTATATCTTCATTCACCGACTTTAATTCATCTGACGTTATCGATATCACAGACAAAGTGTCTGCCATTGCATTAAACTTACTTTCACGTAAATGATTGTACAATCATATTGTTCAAGGAGAAGCTTGTATTTAAATAAACTGCTGCTGGGAACTTTCATTTCAAATATGCATGTCGATGTTTATGATCAGTTATTATGATGAAATCTCTTCGGAATAAATAAGATATGAAATATTTAACTCCTTCGATAGATGCATCACATTATTTTTGAATCATTTCTCTCCGTTTTAAGTAGGGGCCACCCTAAATAGGCCCCATGTCTCTTTTGCGTCAAACACCTCCTACCTTAATTATCGTCTTAGAAAACAAATATGTTGTCATCAGGCAAATCAGATGATATTATTTTTTTTAAAGTTGATTTGACTGCATTCCGATGACTGAGAAAAGATACTCTATTTCTATGTTAACGAAATGTTATTTCAGCAGAATTATTCATTAAGGACTTTTGAAGTAATTGCAAAATCCAATGAAACGTCGGACATCTTCTGAACTTTTGCAAGTTGGATAATTTTAGATAACTCTTACTTTTGTAAGATTTGGAAAAATTTATTTTTTTGACACAACTATGACTGGATTTCAAATTTCCTTCTCTAAAAGTTGACATAAATTAAAATTTAGTTTTAAAGTTACTTTGCTCAATCTTTCGATAATTTCCAGTCCATTACAAAATATCTATGCAAAAACGAAATATCTTTATGAGTGAGTACGGACCAAAGATCAGATTCTGAAGGTCATTTCAGTGCCGAATTGGAGAAATATCATACTTTGATTCATTCAAAAGTAGATATTAACTAAATTGGCGATAAAGGAAATATGCATTGTTTTTAATCTAATCAGTAAATAGTGAATTTGGAGACATACACGGTCGGACTGAAAATATTTTTGCTAATAGCTCACCTGAAAATGTTGTATTACAACTAAACCTAGGTCGTGGTAAAGAAACTAAAGAAAATAGAGATAATACTACATCGCGTAGTTTCATTTAATTGTGAATAATTAATTACATTACATTTAATTGTTAAAACCTTCAAAATAAGGCTAATACTAGATTATTTATCCATCGGTTGAGCTGATTGTACCTTCAATCTTTAAATAAATAAACGTGATATTTCACGGATATAGAAACACGTTAAATTAGTTTTTCTTCCTCTCTTCGTGGATAACGAACTTAAAGTTTTGATATAAATTATTTTATAAACTTCAGACAAGTTTTCCTAAGTAACGGTTGATTATATTTAACAACAAACATAATACTTTGGTTGAAACCTGCGCCATAGGAGCTGTGTTAATACAACTGTGTACGTTTGAAGTCAATTGTCGAAATAATAAAAAGTGTTACAATTTGTATAAAGTCTCTTTTAGATTTACACAATGAATAAATTAAGCATACAATATAATAGTGCTCACTATCACTGATAATCGTTTCAGAGTGTCAGTAAAATAAATTTACGACGTCTCTCATATATATCCCAATTGTGTATTTTTTACGAATGCGACACTGATGTGGATTTATTTCCGCTGTTATTATTCGCCCACCATACTAAGTAAGTTGATGTATTTATGAAAGGAGATGGTTTTGTAATGGCGTCGGATACTTGGTAGGGTGAAGATGGAGAAAATGAATAAAAGCTAAAGGTTTTTAATAGAGCCGTTTCTATTATAAACCTTTGAAATTTTTGTGACTACTTTCAGTAGGTTTCTGACTCCAATTCAAAAACCTTCACAGCATTGCCCAGGTAAAAAATATTGTATACAAAATCATATATAATAGAATCTCTGCCCGGCCAATGGGCGCAGCGCTAATTAGTATCTACCCTCCCTCTGAGGGCAGAGTGGTCTAGTGGAAACGGATAATAGGATAGCGGAAATATTACGCCTTTTTGCAGCACCGGAATAACGTTTTTGTATTTGACTGAGGTTGCTCTTAGCATTGTGTGAATATAGGTTTCATGATGTTACAGAGTCTCGTCAATGTTATTTAAAACCTTAAGTAAAGTATAGATTTTCCTTACTGAAAATAAAAATAGCACAAAAGTCTAATAACACACGACGTGCACAACGTTCTTTTCTTCGTTCCTAAAACTATATTTTCTGGACTGTAAGTACGGAAAATCATGTACGCGTTCAAAATTTTTATCAGAATAAAGTTAAATAAAAATATAAACGGTTTTACTACGGAAACTACACCGTTTTCACTGTTGCAAAACAATATTCTGCTAATATTACATAAATTCAAATAAAAGGCGCAAACCATATAACAGTAAATTCAGGTGAATAGACAGAAATAAATACGAACTCGCCTAAATTTTAAAGGCTTGAACATAGCTTTAATTCAGCTGCACAACTCCACTTAAGCGTCTAGCATACACGCTGAGAGGATCATTGTGCAATCGGAAACGCTCACTGAGTTATCGGAAATTGGCCTCTAACTTCCAATATTTGAATTTTCTGCTAGTAGTACGCAAGCAAGCGTAGTGTTGTAAATTGTATTTGAAACCATTTTCAATGGAATATAAGGTGGCAATGTTTTGAATCATGTACGTGTATTTAGATGATATGAATTTAAATTCTAATTTTAATTTATGTCTTGAAGAAATCTTAGAGAACTTCGAAGTTCATTTCGTTATTAAAAGTGCATACAATTTTGCAAATGGATGCTCCATTTTATGATGTCATTTCACGTATGAAATCAATTGTTAAATGTATTGTGGAAGTGAATTTTTTTGCGCATCTCCCATACAGCGCACCATTGAGAAGGTTTCTTAAAATGAAATTTTGAATTTATTTTGTTTTCTTTTCATTGTTAAGCGTTTGAGGATTATTAAGTAAACAGTGAGGTCCTGTTGACACACACTCTTCTTTTAATTATTCAACCATTCCTTTAACCTGAAAAGTTGGTTAAATAGTTTCAAAAGATATAGGTAAATATCTGTGAAGTTTAAATATTTATAGTTCAACGAAGAAAAAATGGCCAAATACACTAAATATCCTATTATTGCCTGATAATAGTCACCGATAATTATTTGAGATCACCGTCTGTTTCCGTACATATTTATCTATTTACTTACTATGTCATAATTTTAATTTTTCGCCTGAACGTGTAAAAACACATTAAAAAATGAATAAAAACATTCGTTAAAAGCTGTTCGTTTTTTTTTTCATTTATACTTTTTAAATACACGAAAAAAATTAAATACTGTATTTTATTATTAAATATTTCTTCTTCTTAAGAACTACAGCCTGATGCAGGCCAAGGCTTTCTCTCCCTAACCGGCCCTATCTGGTGCAACAGTCTTTTATCGGTTTACTCCCAAAAGCTTTAAGTCTCTCTCAACCCTATGCAACCATCTGGTGGATGGTCTTTCTCTTCGTTGTTTTCCTTCTATTTTTGAAAAAGTGCCACCACAAAAAAATCTTGTTTAACTTGCAACTGTTGAGTAATGGGTTGAATCATTTGATACAAATGAAAAAATCACTTAGTTATATATTGGAGTAATTTTATGAACATTTTCTGGTTTCCCTTCAATACAAAAATATAAATTACCTTATATGGAGTTCGTGTGACTGAGTTTTTTTCTAAACTTAATTAAATTAATGAAATTCGCTATTCATCATATTAGAGTAATTAAATGAATCTTTTCTGTTTTCTCCCACCTAAAGATCTAATTTACCTGATATGGAGTTTAAGTGACTGAGTTGGTTTTTAATTTGCTGTCCGACGTTAAAAAATTATTACCAAAGTCAAGATTTAGTGACGCTGTATAGTATCTCAACCACGATTGATACTAAGCGACCGATTTTTTTTTAATAACGATAATAGTATATAACATATCAAATAAATTTGATTGATTTATTAATATATACCTAAGAAATGTACAGTATTTTTAATTAATGAAACTAAGAAAACGTTAATATAATAATAAAAGTACTTGAAACTGTATGTATTTGTAAATCATAGCCTCGTTTACTCGTTTCTTTTTCATTACGTATTCACTACTAAATTTTAGGGGTAGATAACTTTGGTTAACCTAAATTCAAAATAACGGTGTGTCAATTATGTATATCGCGATAATAAAATAGTGTGCCTATATAACTTCAGCACGATAAGTTTTGATTAATATCTTAAAGCTTAATATAAAACTGTATACCAAGTAGATTCTTCATATCTCAAAGAGATAAAAGTCCAAAGACGAAATTCCCATTCCATTTAGAACGAAATCCTTCATATGAAATAATTATTAACTTTCATAGTACGAGGGAGTACGATTATAAAAACGTCATTGTAAATTATCATTAACTTTAAAAAATATTCGTGCGATCTTGAAAGAAAATCGTAAATTTAAAATAAACAGAATTCACAGGTAAATGGTTAAAAGAGACGATTGTTCGATTTCATTCACAATTACTTACCCAAGTTAATGGCCCATTAGTGCGCGCCGTACAAGCCACTTAAACGAGGGAAAATATTTTGATTTCTATTCCTCGTCACACCATCAAGTTTCATTTAAATTTTGCGAGTCGGCGTTTTGTATCTTTACGAGTGCTAAACGTGACTCGAATGCCAGACTTAGCTGCGTCCGGCGAACAGCTATCGACTGAAGCGCATTCTTTATATATTTATTTTCTTTCGTTTTTAATTTTGCGTGAACGCGTCTCAAAGTTTCTGCTGACGATATTAAAGAGATGCAAAATTTTCTTTTTAATATTGCTGCGGAAAATACGAGTGCATTCATAATATAGTTGCAGTCCCAAATATTAATAACGGTTTAATATTAACAGATAATAAGGAAAATAAGTTGCAAGCATTGTGGAAAGACAGAAAATATAATTATGCAATATATTTTATATGAGCGCTCCATTAATAATTAATTTTTAAGCAACTCCAAGCAGGAGATGTTGCAATTACTTCTTATTTGTTATCTTTCTTTGTTACTAATAAAGGCTGTGAAATTGGTTCTACCAGCAAATGAGATGATTTGATTTCAATTCCCATTTGTGGGTGTCGCACATCTAATGTAAAATATTCGTTTGACTATATATTATTACACAGCCATAATATTAAAATAAAACATTTTTATTCCACAGAAAACAATTACAACTCGTCACTCTTTCCCTTTCTCTCTCAATATGTGGAGGAATTAATTTGGTTGCGATTCGAGGAATTAAGTTTCTTTTTATTCAGGATATTACCTTATGTAAACTTTAAATCACTGCAGTTTACAGATATTGATCGATTAAGGAGCACTTGTAGTTAAGTATTTTGATTTGACACTGTTGATATTTATATGTTTAAATGTAAAATATGTATTAGATATGTATTATTATTTACGTATATGACTATGTATTAGATTAAGATACTCGTGGTTAACTTAACTAGAGCCTACGAGTTCCAAATTTTTGTATATTCTTACAAATAAATAACATAGTAAAAAATATTGGTCTGCATACTATGTTTCAATAAAAAAATAATTAGTGACCATTTGACCAATCTGGCGTAATAACTTCTGTCACAATACGGAAAATACACGTATCGTAGCATTATATTTATGGCTGTTCATTAGGAACATTCGGCAATATTACGTCGGACGTTGCATTCGGTAACTTTAAATTTTCTGTTGACTTTTCGATGTCCAAATATAACTTAAATTTCATTTAATGATACCTTTCAAAATGGAGTAGATTAAAACTTGTTTCTATTAATGGAGATCTAAAGCACATACATCCAAAATTTCATACAAATCAATCTAAAACTGAAGGTACTACCTGAGTACCATAAACAGATATACATACACATCATCATGACGAAATTATAAAAGTATTTTGTTTGACTATGGAACCATTAAAAATGTAAGTGTAAGGATATATTAATATCGCTTCTGAGTGGCATTAATAGGTGGCGTGAGATAATATTATCTCGCGCAATAGAAATCAGTTAACTTGTCAATAATTCAAGTCAACAAAGTCCAAAACAAAAGGTACTCACAGTTTCAAATGTAACTAAAACTTCGTTTGTAGATTTCAAAGGAGATACAGAGCCTAACAGAGTGCCATGCTGTCTATACGGATATTACAGAGCCAGTTGTATGACTTTTAAATGAAAATGTAGAGAAATCTAAGGTTTGCTATATCTAATGAGACTATAAGGCTGGACTTTTTCAGCTTGTCTTTTATTCCATCAATTTCTCTCTTAGTTCCAGTAATTGGAGATTAGTTAAAATGTAATACCTTGAGTGAATTAAAAATTCTTCAAAATTTTCGGCGACGGTTTTAAATTTATTGTTTCTATTTTTATAGCTCGATGCAATTTTCCAATAAGACAAAAAGAATCGGCTTTCTTTTGTAGACGCCCAATTAATTTTACATCTCTACCGTACCATTTTTACAATTGGAAGATATTCAACATTTTTAGCAAATTTTTTAAATTGATTTGCATTGATAAGTAACTGGAAGTTTTATTATTTACTAAACTATTAAAATATATATATATATATATATACATATATATATATATATATATATATATATATATATACATACTTATAAATAACATCACGATGTCGCATAAAAAATATTATAATGTATTTCATTTTTAATGTTTTTTTTCATTACATGCCAAATTTGAATATCACTTCCCGTATAACTTATCCAAAAATTACTTCCACTAGTAAATGTCTGTATGTATCTTCATGGTGTTATGTCAATATTTTCTTTTAGGTAACCTGGTCGTTGTTCGATAAGCGTTCGAAATAAAATGTTTTGCTCTGTTCATAAGATTAACATTACACTTATTATCATTTTTGCTGCCTAAAAATGGAAATAAATTCCATTTGCGCTTCCATTCCATTATGAGTTTAGGTCTCACCATGATTGTGCGGTGTTGATTGACGTATTTTGATTAAAAAGAATAAGGTTTATTTAACTTAGCAGCGACTGATTTATTTACGGAACTTTTTTACGTATCAAACTAAATTCATTAATAGTTATATAATTTTAATTATATAATATTAATAGTATATATTGTTAATTATATAATATTAATAGAATGTATTTTAATTATATAATATTAATAGTATTATAATATGAGTATGACTCGAACGGAAGCTAGTTCATTATCGGTAAGGAAATATACGACTTTTTATAAATTATTAAATACATGAGTAATGAAAATCAGATCGCAAGTTTTGCCCGGAAACTCAATAGTCACGTCGGCAGCGCGTCATGGGTACTCTCGTGAAAGGCCTCAAAATTTGCTTAATGGACTCGAAATATAAATTCATCGAATCAGCTCTTTTTACGGGCCGGGGGTGCGAATATTCAATTTATCAAATTAACGGAATCTTCCTAATAGCTGGTATTGTTTTTATCTTCTTTCTCCCTTTATTTTCGTGTCAGTACCTACGCTCCCTATTTTGGCGAATATGGTGACCTAATGCTCTAAGTTTATTTTTAATTATTGAAAATGTTTTTTTTAAACTCACCCTCCATTTGAGGGTTGAGGGAGGAGATCTTACATTATACTTATTATTTAGGATGTCGTAATAAATGTTAGCTAACTATCGATGTATAATTTTAATATCTACGATAACTGGACGACTATGGATAGAAAATCTAAGACACTAAAGACGGTCTCAGATTTAATTTTTTAATTTGTTTAAAACCGATATAAAATTAAAAAGTGTTTGATATTTTCCACTGCACCAGACATCGTATCGTCATTATTGATTTATACTTTCTCGAAAAATTCCATTAGAATATTGTTTGATGATTCACATTTTTAAAATCACAAAAAGATTTTAATCTGAAAATTTTGTATCTCTTTTGAAGCATCTTGTGCGCACGGAGGAGTGTGAGATTTGGCATTGTTAAAGTTTACATGGATAAGGAGTTCATAAAGTTATATATAAAGTTATATATTAAAAATACATAAAAATATTGATTTATTACGTTCACATTGTTAATGTCAAATACATGACAGCGGCACAGAGCAGATATTGTCGGAAATAATTTTAAAACGTTAGATTGACTGAATGAGTTTCTAGCTATAAATTATGTATGAATTCAAATGTTTTCAATTGTCTGTGGAGTATATGTCAAGGCAAAAAAGCGTTTATTTTAGATTTTGTGTGCTAGATTTATGTTTAAATATTAATGAAATACGGTTTGCTAAATATACATCGGCTGCAGAAGGAAAATTTTGTAGCAGCGATCTTAACTGACTTACTCTCGCCTACATACTAATGTTTCAACAAGGTGATTAGGTAAATACATTACGGTCGAATTTCGACCACTGGTTGGCCACTAGTACACTCTAAAATGATTCCTTGAAACTGGTTTGATTGCAATTACGTAACACTCTAAACGCGGTTCTTAATAAATTTGTATCCTGGAGTTGACCAACTGATGTGTTATTTTTTTTTAATAGTATATTTTACCTAGATAGTTTTCCATTGATAATGAAGCGTAAGGTTCAAATTGTTTATTGGTATTTTTTCTTAATTCTTACCACTTTTTATATTCGTAATCTATTTGTGTTTACCCAATCTATTCTTTCACCATTTGCTATGTATGTGTGGACAACTTTTTCCTGTTTTCAAGTTATATTCGCATTTGGGCCAGAAAAGCAACGAAAATGGAATATAACATTCAACTTTTTCTAGCTATAGCGAAGCGAAAAAGGTTGTAATTTGAACAGTTTATTGGCTTCTTTGTATGTGGGCGTATTATTTTAATTGTCTAATGTCTATACAAATTATCGTGTGTTAACACTGTTATAGATTAGAAATTATACAAAAAAATCAAAATATTAGCCTTGAGATGCAACATTACAAATATGAGACACAATTCAAAAGTAAATACGAGCGGTTTGGAAGAAAATTTCAATGTAATAAATGAATCACCCTAACAAAAATATGTCGCATTCATCATTTAACACTAAATCAATCAACCCCGCAATATTTATTATATAAATATGTTTGGGCGATTCCGCATTATCCGTAAGAGATAAACGCGCCCTAGGTAACCAGCGCCATTTAGTTGCTTAATTCGTTGTACGAAATTATACTAGATGGCGTTCTTATTTATGCGAAGCGGGTGAAGTAGTTAATGATTAATTAATTAAGAGTATAATTAAAATATGCAGAATGGAATACACTATTAATATTTGTAACAATTAAATGATCTTGTATAAAAAGGCCCTTATTAAGAAACATTTATATTACGGGTAAATAAAAGACCATCCTTAGTGTATTGAAGTAAATATCTTCCGAATAAAATTGTGACAGTTTAGATTATTACCGTTTCGCTTTTTCAGAATGATGCAAATTTTTTTTTAATGAGTATAGTGTTTTAAATAATATTTTTAAATGCATATCTGTTGTATAATGAATTTTCTCTGGTTTTTTAAACCTTGTTTAATCGTGGTTCATCTATATGTTTAAGTCTATATTTTGACCTTAGCAATTTTTGCACCCAATTTGATTTTGATTTAGTAAGAAGAATTGCTTTTTTTATATCACATATACACACACACACACACATATATATATATATATATAATATATATATATATATATATATATATATATATATGTATATATATATATATATATATATATATATGTATATATATATATATATATATATGATTTATTCGGTTTGTTCACTTTTATCTAAATCTGGGCTTTCTATTTCCACTCGCTTCCTTTATGTCACGTGTCCTGTTGGAATTTCAATATGCACACCATTTTTATATTTTATTTTTGAGTTATTTTTTACCTTATGTTCTAATTGAATGCTTTAAAGCCGCGCATTCGAAATCTAGGATATTTTTGCATTGACATTGACTATATGTACTGCACATTTTTCCCAATTTACAAAACATCTTAATTGTTTTTCTATTGAAGGCGAATCGCGGTTCTGTATAATACTGAAACTGAGGATAAAACTTATTCAATCTGATAATATTTCACTTATCGTTTCTTATTTTTTAGAAAATATTATTTCTATATACTATTTAAATACCACAAAATAATATCATATTATAAATAACTATGTACTAATATTAAATTAGGCATATCGAAATTTTGAGTTGTTACAGCATTTGTTAGCTCTTGGCCGGTTATAGATAGGATTTTTTTGTATGATCAGTTGAAAGTATATGCTCCAGTCCCACCCTACCTCGTAGTTATAGTATACAATTGTATATCAGCAAAGACGCTAATAGCCAACCTGAAGATGTTTTAATACGACGAAACCTAGGTCGTGGTAAGGAAATTAAAGAAAGTAGAAATAATACTACGTCACGAAGTTTCATTTAATTGTGAATAATGAATTTCTACAAAATTAACGCCAAATATATTCAATGTTTGAGTAACTTAAATTTTGATAATAGTAATTCTCAAAATCAAGAAAAATTGTTTCGTGTTTATTAATATTTTTACAGCGGTTGTAATACCATCTGAAATCATATAAATTATTTAAAATTAATGTCTTCGTCTTGATATATTTTAGTAAATAATTAAACTGTAAAAAAGTTGGTCTTTCGCCATATAGAAATATTTGGAATTTCTAAATGCTTATTCGCTAAATTTTCTCAAATTGAGAGACAATGCGCAACGTATAACTCAGGAAAAGGTGTTTTTACATCTATTTTAAGAAGCACAACGTTACGTTAAGCCGAAATTTATTGTATTAATTGAGTATATCGGTTGTAAACTATGGAAATCAATTCTGAATTTTTAGAAGACATTTACTTAATTTTTTTATTCAAGTACGTAATTGTGACGATGTAGTTTGAGGTCTCGTTTTTATTTAAGGAAAATATTACATTTGCCGAGTTTACCCGACATTATTTAATACCATAGTGGATAAATTACTATAACAGCGTGTCCCAATTATTGTTACAGTATTAGGGTAGAGGCTCATCATTTGTAAAATTACCCTGGTTTGATAGAAATTGTAGTTGAATTGTAGATCTATATAAGTAGTTATAACTGAGCACTATCTCATGAGGATACGTTTATCGCAGGAAATAGCCTTCAGTTTTACACCCAATTTTAAAATATGTCTTACTAAAATATAGTAAGCAAAATTGTAACAGGGCATATAGTACAGTATTAAAATACATATACTATACCATATGGCAGGGTATATGGTATTGTATATGTATTTATATTTTCTTACAAAAAAGTGAGATATTGGATAGAAGTTATAATGCCAAGAAATATTGAATTACTTTTATTCAATATGGTCATCATTAATTCCTATCCATCATACGGTGATAAGATAGCCACTCTCTAAAATTTTGCTATCACTATGCAGAAAGCAGTAGAATATTTTAGGGAAATCGGTTGAAAGTTATAGGAGCTTGTAAACAATAATGACGCATATATGCACTGATTTCGACACACGATTATTCTACAATGTTTACGCAACATGATTATGGTCGATTTTAAAAAAAAAAGGTTGTCTGTTAAATATTATTACATTTCATTACCGTGGTTTCCTTGTAAATATTACTAGATTATTCTTCTGACTAAATATAAATTATATGCCAAATAAAGAGCTCTGTAAAAATAGGCCCAACCTTCCATATAAAAATGTTGAGAAGGCTCGTGAGTTTGATATAAAATACAGTTTTTTATTTTTCTTTACAGTCACGATCAGTTACGATAAAAGAAAAGAAAACATGAATATCTCTCGATTGCAGAATTAAAGAAATAGAGGTGAGATACAACATACAGCTTGTTTACTGAGGAATATCAGTATTACCAAGTTAATCGCTATGTTTAAGTATTTTATCTAGTAAGCCAAATTTTAACTAATTTCAAAATAAGAAAAATAAAAAAGTCTGTATAAATGTTTTTAAAGTTTTTTGAAAAAGTAAATTCGAGAGACTACACATCACATTTCAAAAAGAAATTTGTCGTTTTTTTTTAAATTTCTGTCTAATTGTTGGCTTATTCGTTTGTACTCGCATCACTTCAAAGTAACTAAACAAATTTAGATAGTAATTCATATATTGTATAGGAAAGATAAAGGATAAAAGATAAGGAATAAAGTAAAGTACTACGAAAATTAAAATTTAATATTAAGTCAAAAAGCTGAGTGCTAGTCTAAAGACAAAAGTGGAAATATTGCAATTACTGCGAAAAAGCCTGCGTTCTAATATTTTTTATTTCCTAATGTATAGACTGAAGAAATATTAAAATAATAAAAGAAAATGATTTTCAATATCGTTTCCGAGTGGCTCCAACAGAGAGTGCTCTCTTGCTCTACCATCAAAAATAATTTTTTTTTATTGAAGTACATTAGGTTTATTGATTTTTATTATTGCATGTTTAGAATAATTCAATTTAAATTTATTTATAATTAAATCGATTACAATTTAGTGGTTGAAACTACTTTAAATTTTTTATTTATCATCGTAGCAACTTCGTAGCTTTTAGCCCTTTCGTTTAATTAAAAAGTTTGCGCGGAATTGCCCTAGCTCATATTTAAAAATCGTTGTTTATGATAAAATAAAAATTGCCAGAAATAAGTTATTATGTAATGTTAGGAGAATTGTCTTGATAATGAACTTACAAATTTATCAGTCGAAGGAAATATATAGTGACTATATTAATTCAAATGCTGTTTTTTCTTTTATTTTTCTTATCTGTTGTAATTAAAAAAAAAGTTGAGGTATGAATTGTTTGAAAACTATTTATTTGTATATATTTCAAATCTTATTTTCAAATTATTCCGTGCAGATTTTTTTTATTTAGTTCAGAAATAATTTCGTTGATATAGCTTAAACAAAGTATTTCCATATTACTTACATTTTTTCTACCAGCACTACGTCCCGCATTTTGCCCAAGAAATCACCCTTGCGATAAATAACAAATTTTTGTATACAAAATATAATATGTATCTCGTATTTTGTTACATTTTACGTAAAAATTAAATAAATTCGACGCTAGAATTATCAATAATAATGTATCACAATGAATGATTTTATAAAATTAATTTTATTTCACCATTAAAATTTATTTTAAAATTTATCTTTTATTGCGTGTAATTGTTTTTTTAAATAAGAACCTCTGGAACGTTTTAAGAGAATGTGTAATTGTATTATTACGGAACTTGAAACTGAACTAACAATTCGAAACCTGGCGTAGGAAAAGCACATTAGTTACAGATATCTGGGCAGATATTATTAGCCTTTCTACTTTATTATCATATAAAATTTTAACAAATTAAAAAGTACATAACCGGAAAATATTTACTTCGTCGAGACTGAAGTTAGCCACTGATGTATCGATATTGTTTGAGTCTGAAGAAAAGAGGTTAAACACTTTACTAAAATTGTTTTTTCTTAAGACCAAAATGAATTATTTTCTCAGTTACAATATTAGCATAGCTACTAGAATCAATAAAATGTTCTTTATATTAAAATCTATTTAGAAAAATTATTTAAAAACCAGTAGTTACGTTCCAATTTCAGCATGAAGTCATCAGCATTTTCAGGTGGGCTATTAGAAAAGATGGCTAATAGCCCACCTGAAGATGTTGTAATACAACGAAACCTAGGTCGTGGTATAGAACTTAAAGAAAGTAGAAATAATACTAAATCAAGTAGTTTCATTTAATTGTGAATAATGAATTTCAACAAAATTAACGCCAAATATATTCAATACGTAATTCTATTTATTGTTACTGAGTGAGTAAACTTTTATTGAAAACTAAATTTAATTTACTGTAAATATAATTATAACATATCTGATCAAAGCGTAGATTTTATATTACACACTCAGTGAGATATATTGTTATTGGGTGATAGCAAAGTTAACTTTTCGTATTAAATTTATATTATTCTTGCTCGAACTATGCGTTTCATTTAAAAACTTGTTAACTTAAATTCTGAACGACACAGTTTAAACAATTTCACCCAAAGTTCGCCGCTTCACATTTGGTGCGAGTTGTTTCAAGGGCGAGGCGTTAAGATAAACATTTATTTAAGAAGACGTGTAGTCAGGCGGTCGCTGTGACACTCAAGCTGCCTACAAGAAGTGAATTTATTAAATTTATCGTCTTAAATCAACAGGAGCGCTGCGGTCATTGAGTGGTCGGCGAGCCTCAAGTATCCTTCCGATCATTAATTACAACGCCTCGGGGGCAAAGTACTTTTCTTTCGAACTTCACAATTTCCCGAACGAAAAATTTTGGAGAAGTTCTAAATACAGGTTTAAGTTTTCCACAGAAGAAATGGTTAACTGAAGTCAGTTGTAGCGACTGCCATGTTTCGCCTAAAATTGTACAGGAAAATTCATAAGAGGATAATTCGACAAAGAAAATTGATATCATGTAAGTAAATTGAATTAAAACATAAGTTCATCGGGAAAAACTGGCTATATTATACATGGACTATATATATATATATATATATATATATATATATATATATATATATATATATATATATATATATATATACTATATATAGTCGATGTTAATGCAAGAGAAGATTTAGGTGGTTTTATTGTGAAAATTCATATTTTTATTGAAATCATGTACGGGTATGTTATTTTAAATACAAAATTTAAAACTGACAATTGAGGGAAATCCTACTGTCTCACAATTCTGAGAATAGATTAAGGTATATACAGATATGCAAACTTCTATATGAAGTAAAATTTTCCTTACACCTACGGAGAGGTGCTTATGATTCGAACTTAATGTTATCTGAAACTGGCTATTGACAATTATTTTTAAACAAGATTGAATAAGAGAAGATTTTAATATATTTTCAAATTATATTTAACCATCATTAGCACGATAAAAAATAAAAAGGGAACGGCATCCTACAACAATGTTGAAAAAATTATTTACTTAAGCTTACAAAAAACCTCAGAATAAGAGATTTAGTAAAATTTTCTGAAAAATAAAGAACTCCAATTGGAATTTGTCCAAAGACGAAATTGAAAAATACACCAGTAGTGACAAATACAGAACTTAAATAATTTTATTGGAATAAAACGGTTCAAAATATATTCCAAACAAACACAAAATAAAGGTAGTGCTTGTAATTATATAACTCAATTTCTCCCTCGTATTTGATACTTATTGTCGATATCAGAATTATACACAATGCAGTGTGCGAGCGTGTGAGCATGGGTGTGTTTGTTATGTCTAAGGAGCACATGTTACTCGTGTTACATTGTTATATTTTAACAAATTACCATTTAAATATTTTTATTTTAACCAATCGAACAGCACTTGAAACGTTTAAAACACATACTTTCAATAATAATTTTTTTTTAATTTATCATCAGCATATAATAATAATGTCTAATGTCAAAAATTAAGACTTTCAAATTGTATGTTTTTGAAGTGGTGAACACTTAAAAGTTTGGAAATTCTGACATATTGAGTAGTAAGTTTATTCAAGTACTAATTTTTGTCAGCAACTTTGTTCGCGTGGACTTGTTCATTTATAAGCGGCGTGGATTATTTCCTTTGTCCGCAACTGTATGTCCCATAGACAATGCTTAATCATCTCGTGTTTATTAGCAGATTGACATTTTTCATTATTCCTTAAGTTACCTAGGTATATTCGCCAATGAGCCAACGGTTTGTGCTCGGTCGTGAGGTGGGATTCAGCAGGTTAGACGGGTGGTGCTAAGATGACAGCGTGCGCCGCTACTGGTGGTGACCAAAGCCTACAGAACCCGCTCAACGGATGCGTTACCGGTTTTGGCGGGTCTCTTGCCTGCCGACCTCGTGATTGCAGAACGCGTGGCAAATTTCATTTTGGCTCGAGGTAAGAGTTTTGTTGCGGTTTCTTTAAACTTTCAGTTTTTGGCTAATTAATCCCTAGTTACTAGAAAGAGACGTATTTTTGAGATCGATGTTTGTCACTGGCAGTCCCGATGGTCCTCCCCCGAATCCAAGTGGGAAAGGACCAGGTTGTTTTTTCCGAATATTTTCGAGCGGTTACATAAGAACTGGCTCGACTATTATATTTCTCAATTTTTAACGGGACATGGCGCATATCATGCCAGTCTGTATAGGTTTACCCTTAGATATAGCCCGGCGTGTACCTGTGGATTTGAGACGCAGGACATGGGTCACGTTTTGTTCCAGTGTAGTGAGCACGACGATGCGCTTAGAGTTTTGTTAGAGAGTATGCGTCTAAACGTCTAAATATTAACGTAGAATCACACAAAGCGTTAGAATGTGGTATCTTTAGTCACCGAGACTTGGTCGGGGATGAACCGATCTTTGAGTGCTTTAGTGCGTTCGCAAAGTGCGTTCTTGAAAAAATGGAGATCCTAAATGATTCATTGAGAAGGGACAGATTCTAACCCTGTTGTGTGAAAGCACCGCGACTGTGGATACGGGACACTATTAGGGGACTTTCGAAGGTTCCCTTTTTTATGAGGTGGGTCGTTATGGATCCCAGGAAGGGCCCTGAGACAACCCGGGTTGAAAAGGCGGTAATTATGCCTAAGGCTCGACATTTTCCAAAGTGGAATATATCAGGATGAAATTCTCTTTAGACTCTAAAAATTATAATATATACCCTATTTAAATTTGCTCAGTAGTTTAACAATGATAAACGGACAGACAAATATGGTAAGAATCACAGACTTCTACACGATTAATGTATATACCGAAGGTTTTTTTAACGTCTTTTATTTGTATACTTTCATCTTTATATTTTTGGCCTGTTGATTGTGAATATCGATGACTAAAAATTTATATTTTATTTTTAAATATTAGAACACCTTTGATCCGCGGGACCGTTTGTGTGGAAAAGGAAAAAAAGAATGTTGCTGAAATTTCAAAAATTGTCCTTGTGGGATCGAACATGGAAATTGGATTCCAGCATTGAAAGCGGCAATGTAGTTAGAAAAACACAAAACTAAAGAATTGACGCAAAAATAAAAAAAATTCACTGCCCTGCGGTAGATAGTCCTAGGCTGACATTCTGCGTAATGTGTTATTGTATACTTATAATCACGCTCTTATAAATAAGGATTTCACTTTTTATTAATGAAATTGTTTTTTTAATAATTTAGGATAAACGTTTTAATTTATGCGTATTGCCATACCACAGAGCACATGTGCGCAATATTTTGTAGAGTTTGACTGGGTAGTTAAGACGAAAAAGTTAATAAACGAACGAACAAATTTATCGAATAAATGAACAAACTCATTGTCTGTTTTAGCATATCTCATAATTTCATCTTGTTTTTCTCGATCAAGTTCATTATATATACAACTTAGTAGTATTTCTGCTACCACTGATGGCAGTAAATAACCGCAAGCAACAAATATATTGAATATAACAATGATTTTAGAATTATCACGAAATCAATATGTTTACTTTTATAAAAACAATAATATATATCCAAATACATTGTCGTGTCGAAGGAGCTTAAGTACTACAAGCCTACACTTTAGTCTCCTTAGCAAACATTTTTCCAGATTTCAAGATGATTGGGCAAAAAATAAGTTGAAACTAATAAAAACACTAATCGAATATGACAGTTGCTCGCTTTAAGTTTAGTGGCCGTTTCATTACTCTGGAGGCCATGCCAAGCGAGGCTTTACTCATAAACTTTAATCTAAATAAAAAAAATTAAATAATAAAAATTCTTTTAGACGTAAAGATGTATTTTGAAGGAACTATTTTTTAATTTCTTGTGGCGAAAACTTAATAAAAGTCGATTGAAATATCCTTTTGTCGAGACTGGTCGAGACATGAATTTTAATTTCGTTTCGTTTCGTAACTCTCGTATCCAGAATTGAGAATTATCTCAGTACCCATTTTGTAAACTGCTAATAAATATCAAATTAAATCGAATTTGGTTGTAATTTTTATAATGTTGTTACCAACTTACCTAGGCTACTATAAAAGTGTAACAAAGTTATGCGTGTGCATTGAAGATATTTTTGAAACAATAATGGATTAAGTTATTTAGAATTCGCTTAGGGGGCTTTATTTAGGCTATATTTTTGGATTTTTCATCTATTTTTTTATATGAGACTTGACAGATTTCCATAGTGTATAGTTACTAGTTCGGGATAAAACTTATGTAAATTTTTATAAAAATTTCGAATCGAATCTCTGAGAGTATTTGTAAAACTTAATGCACATGTATTTGAAACCGCCCATATTGTGAGTATGTGACAGAGGAGCGGATGGACAAGCGGACATAACGAAATTACCGGGGTTCCTTGTTTCATCATGGAAACAGCCTATTACTTTAAATGAAATTTTGCAACATTACTAGTATTCGTTTCCCTGAAATATTTTTTGATGCTTCTTAAGTAACTAAAATTATTATATATATGCCCAAAAATATTATCTTTTTCTCACCGGTTATTATGTTTTATATATGTGTTCGTGTGTAATATATTTTAATTAAGTACACAAGTTTTCAGTATTTTATAGCAAATCGTGTAAAATATTAGCACCCTGATGGGATGGGTATCATGGGTATAAGTCAGTTACACGTCACGATAAAATATAAATAAGAACACAGTCTTTTGTACACACACACACACACACAAATATATATATATATATATATATATATATATATGTATATATATATATATATATATATATATATATATATATATATCATGAACACATATATATATTACAAATTAAATTTAAAGAAAAGAACAATAATGACACATCTGGGATAAGACTCTCGATTTTATTGTTATGTTGAGTAGAGATTTCATGACTTAAAATAAATCAGGTTCCCCGTTTTGTGTAGTTAATTATGCCATTATTCATCATTCTGTACTTTTTTTTTGCGGTCGTCATAAGTTTCATATATCTTCATTCACCGACTTTAATTCATCTGACGTTATAGATATCACAGACAAAGTGTCTGCCATTGCATTAAACTTACTTTCACATAAATGATTGTACAATCATATTGTTCAAGGAGAAGCTTGTATTTGAATAAACTGCTGCTGGGAACTTTCATTTCAAATATGCATGTCGATGTTTGTGATCAGTTATTATTATGAAATCTCTTCGGAATAAATAAAATATAAAATATTTAACTCCCTCGACAGATGCATCACATTATTTTTGAATCATTTCTCTCCGTTTTAAGTACGGGCCACCCTAAATAGGCCCCATGTCTCTTTTGCGTCAAACACCTCCTACCTCAATTATCGGCTTATAAAACAAATTTATTGTTATCAAGCAAATCAAATGATATTATTTTTTTTTTAATTTTTATTACTGCATTCCGATGACTGAGAAAAGATATATGAATGAAATGTTATTTGAGCAGAATTATTCATTAAGCAATTTTGAAGTAATTCCAAAATGCAATGAAACGTCGGATATCTTATGAACTTTTGCAAGTTGTATAATTTTGGGTAACTCTTACTTTTGTCAGATTTGTAAAAATTTCTTTTTTTGACACAACGTTGACTGGATTTCAAATTTCCTTCTGTAAAAGTTGACATATATAAAAATTTAATTTTAAAATTACTTTGTTCAATCTTTCGAAAATTTACATTTCTTTTACTACTTTCAAAACATCTACGCAAACTAACAAGGTTCTCTAAATAAACGAAATATCTTTATGGATGAGTACGGACCAAAGGTCAGATTCTGAGGGTCATTTCAGAGCCGAATTTGAGAAATATCATACCTTGATTTATTCAAAAGTAGATATTAACTAAATTGGAGATAAAGTAAATATGCATAGTTTTAATCCAATTAAAAAATAGTGAATTTGGAGACATACACGGTCGGACTGAAAAGATTTTTGCTAATAGCCCACCTGAAGATGTTGTAATACAACGAAACCTAGGTCGTGGTAAAGAAACTAAAGAAAGTTGAGATAATACTAGATCACGTAGTTTCATTTAATTGTGAAGAATTAATTACATTAAATTCAAATGTTAAAACCTTGATAATAAGGCTAATATTCGATTATTTATCCATCGGTTGAGCCGATTGTACCTTCAATCTTTAAATAAATAAACGTTATATTTCACGGATATGGAAATACATTATTCCGCTGTTATTATTCGCCCTCCATGCTAAGTAAGTTGTTGTTTTTATGAAAGGAGAGGGTTTTGTAATGGCGTCGGATACTTGGTAGCGTCAAGATGGAGAAAATGAATAAAAGCTAAAGGTTTTTAATAGAGCCGTTTCTGTTATAAACCTTTGATATTATTGTGACTACTTTCAGTAGGATTCTGATTTCAAATCAAAAATTTCACAGCATTGCCGGGGGAAAAATTATTGTATACAAAATCATATATAATAGAATTTTCGCCTGCTCAGTGGGTGCAGCATTAATTAGCACCTACCCTCCCTCTGAGGGCTGAGTGGTAGAGTGTCGTCTACGTCTTCAATCACTTAGTACGAGTCCTGGAAACGGATAATACGATAGCGGAAGTATTACGCCTTTTTGCAGCACCGGAATAACGTTTTTGTGTTTGACTGAGGTTGCTCCTAGCATTGTGTGAATATAGGTTTCATGATGTTACAGAGCCTCGTCAATGTTATTTAAAATCTTAAGTAGAGTATAGATTTTCCATACTGAAATTAATAATGAAATAGCACAAAAGTTTAAAAACGCACGACTTGCACAGCGTTCTTTTCTTCGTTCTTAAAACTAAATTTTCTGGACTTTAAGGAAGTAAACGGTTTTACTAAGGAAACTACTCCCTTTTCACTGTTGCAAAAAAATATTCCGCCAATATTACGTATAATCAAATAAAAGGCGCAAAGCATATAACACTAAATTCAGATGAATGGACAGAAATAAACACGAACTCGCCTAAATTTTAAAGGCTTGAACATGGCTTTAATTTAGCTGCACAACTCCACTTAAGCGTCTAGCACACACGCTGAGAGGATCATTGTGCAATCGGGAAAGCTGAATGAGTTATCGGAAATTGATCTCTAATTTCCAATATTTGAATTTTCTGCTAGTAGCACGAAGCATAGTGTTATAAATTATATATGATACCATTTTCAATGGAATATAACGTAGCAATGTTTTGAATGGTGTATGTGTATTTAAGTGACAAGAATTTAAATTATAATTTTAATTTATGTCTTGAAGAAATCTTAGAGAACTTCGAATTTCAGTTCGTTATTAAACGTGCACACAATTTTGCAAATGGATGCTCCATTTTATGATTTCATTTCATGTATGAAACTAATTGTATAATGTATTGTGGAAGTGAATTTTTTTGCGCATCCCTCATGCAGCGCGCCATTGCGAATGTTTTTTAAAATGAAATTTTGAATATATTTTGTTTTCTTTTAATTGTTAAGCGTTTGAAGAATATTAGGTAAAAAGTGAGGTCCAGTTGACACAAACTCTTCTTTTAATTATTCAACCATTCCTTAAACCTGAAAAATTGGTTAAATAGTTTCAAAATATATAGGTAAATATCTGTTAAGTTTAAATATTTGTAGCTCAACGAAGAAAAAATGGCCAAATACATTATTGATCCTATTATTGCCTGACGATAGTAGTCGATAATTATTTGAGATCACCGTCTGTTTCCGTACATATTTGTCTATTTACTTACTATGTCATAATTTAAATTTGTCCCCTAGACACATTAAAAAATAAATAAAAAACATTCCTTGAAATAAGTTCGTTTTTTTTGTCATTTATACTTTTTAAACACACGGAATAAAATTAAATACTGTATTTTTTTATTAAATATTTCTTCTTCTTAAGAACTACAGCCTGATGCAGGCCAAGGCTCTCTCTCCCTAACCGGCCCTATCCGGCGCAACAGCCTTCCATCTGTTTACTCCCAAAAGCTTTAAGTCTCTCTCAACCCTATGCAACCATCTGGTGGGTGGTCTTTCTCTTCGTTGTTTTCCTTCTATTTTTGAAAAGTACCAACACACAAAAATCTTGTTTAACTTGCAACTGATGAGTAATGCGTTAAATCATCTGATACAAATGAAAAAATCACTTAGTTTAAATTATAAATATTTATTATATTGGATTAATTTTATGAACATTTTCTATTTTCCCTTCAATATAAAACTATAAATTACCTTTTATGGAGTTCGTGTGACTGAGTCTTTTTCTAACTTTTAATAAATTAGTGAAATTCGCTATTCATCATATTAGAGTAATTAAATGAATCTTTTCTGTTTTCTCCAATCTAAAGATCTAATTTACCTCATATGGAGTTCAAGTGACTGAGTTGGTTTTCAATTTGGTGTCCGACATTAAAGAATGATTACCAAATTTAAGGTTTGGTGACGCTGTATAGTATCTCAACAATGATTTATACTAAACGAGCAATTTTTTTTGATAACGATAATAATATATAACATATCAAATAAATTAGATTGATTTATTAATACATATCTAAGAAATGTCCAGTATTTTTAATTAATGAAAGTAAGAAAACGTTAATATATTAATAAAAGTATTTGAAGCTGTATGTATTTGTAAATCATAGCCTCGTTAACTTTCTTATTACGTGTTCACTGCTAAATATTAAGGGAAGACAACTTTCGTGAACCTAGATTCAAAATAACGATATGTCAATTATGTATACCGGAATAGTAAAATAGTCTGCCTATATAACTGCAGCACGATAAGTTTTGATTAATATCTTAAAGCTTAAGATTCAAAATAACGATATGTCAATTATGTATATCGGAATAGTAAAATAGTCTGCCTATATAACTGCAGCACGATAAGTTATGATTAATATCTTAAAGCTTAATATAAAACTGTATACTAAGTAGTTTCTTCATATCTCAAAGAGATAAAAGTTCAAAGACGAAATTCCCATTCCATTTAGAACGAAATCCTTTATATGAAATAATTGTTAAATTTCATAATACAAGGGAGTACGATTATAAAAACGCCATTGTAAATTATCATCAATTTTAAAAAATATTCGTGCGATCTTGAAAGAAAATCGTAAATTTAAAATAATCAGAATTCAGAGGTAAATGGTTAAAAGAGACGATTGTTCGATTTTATTCACAATTTGTCACCTAAGTTAATGGCACATTAGTGCGCGCTGTACAAGCCAATTAAACGAGGGAAAATATTTTGATTTCGATTCCTCGTTACACCATCAAGTTTCATTTCAATTTTGCGAGTCGGCGTTTTGTATCTTTACGAGTGCTAAACGTGACTCGAATGCCAGACTCAGCTGCGTCCGCTGAACAGCTATCGAACGAAGCGCATTCTTTATATATTTATTTTCTCTTTTCAAATTTTGCGTGAACGCGTGTCAAAGTTTCTGCTGACGATATTAAAGAGATGCAAAATTTTCTTTTTAATATTGCTCGCGGAAAATACGAGTGCATTCATAATATAGCTGCGGTTCCAAATATTAATACCGGTTTAACTTTAACAGATAAGGAAAATAAGTTGCGCTCTGAGCAGAAGATATTGCAATTAATTCTTATTTGTTATCCTTCTTTCTTACTAATAAAGGCTGTCAAATTGGTTCGACCAGCAAATGAGCTAATTTGATTTCAATTCCCCACTGAGGGTGTCGCGCATGTAATGTTAAATATTTGTTTCACTTTATATTATTACACAGCCATAATATTAAAATAAAATATTTTTATTCCACAGAAAACAATTACAACTCGTCACTCTTTCCCTTTTTCTCTCTCAATATGTGGAGGAATTAATTTGGTTGCGACTCGAATAATTAAGTTTCTTTTTACTCGGGATATTATCTCACATAAACTGTTATACACTGCAGTTTACAGGTATTGATCGATTAAGGAGCACTTGTAGTTAAGTATTTTGATTCGACACTGTTGATATTTATATTTTCAAAAGTAAAATACGTATGTGTTAGATTAAGATGATCTTGGCTAATTTAACTATAGCTTACGAGTTCCTAATTTCTGTATATTCTCACAAATAAACAACATAGTAACCAAGATTGGTCCGCATACCATATTGCAATAAAAAAATAAATTGTGAATAGAATATGTTAATTGAATAACTAGATTGTTTTTTTTGTGATACATTCAAAAATGTAATCATAAAGTAAACTTATTACTGGAATTATATTCCAGATCGGTTTCTGTCGAGTATTTGAAACTCCCCATAAACCGTTTCGTCGAGTTAGGTGTAGAATTTTCGTCATGGTAAAATTAAAAAAAAAATTAGTGACGAATTATAAACTGAAAATTAGTTCGTTTCATTAAAATAATTTAAAAAATTTAGAAACTGGCTACTATGAAATTTTTATACATCACAATTATTTCATTGTATTTCATGTTAATTTTAGCGTTACTAAATTTAATCCACACTAAAATTTTAGTCGAAGTTAAAATGGGAAAAAATTAAACAAACAGAAAATTATTCACTGGGTGAAATGGGATTGACTGATATAAACAGAACCTATGTTCTCCTTATATCAGTCAATCCCAATCTGCTTATATCAGTCAAGCAATGCTAGCATTGTTATGTAGAAGGTAAAAAACAATTTGACATGCGATTCTATCAGTTAGGTGTAAGAATAAAAAGTAGGCAATAACAAAAAAATGTCACTTGTGACGGCTTAGTCGAGCCTTTGTAAATTTAAATTTAAAACTGTGAAATTAACTTGATCGTGATAAAGAAGGAGTCTTCAAAATAGAAATGTTTCCTATAGTAAAAGACAATGGAGCTACGATACAGTACCGTTGTCGTAGATAATAATCGTGGTACATAATTTTTGTTCATTTTTACATACCAACGCTTTCTCTAACTTCTCAGCCTATAGCTTTGAAATATAAATATAAATATAAAGTTAAAAAAAAATTCATTGTGAATTGTAAACTGAATGGATGTGGAACGTTTTAAAAGAAACCAATATGACGCAAGTGTTCCTTGCGGACGATGATTCAAGTAATGACTGCGCTCGAAGTTAATTTCGGCGATTCGATTCTAATGGAATGACTTAACGGCCGTAAAGTATTTCATAACAGCGAAGATTACGATTTACTTAAGTATCGAATAAACAAAAAAATTAAAAAAAAATCATTTAACAAAAAAATAGATTGATATTTTTAAACATTTTGTACTCCTTTTATATTTCTCACAAAAAGCCCCACTATATTCATAGTGGCCATTTGACCAATCTGCCGTAATAACTTCTGTCACAATATGGAAAATACATGTGTCGTAGCATCACATTTATGGCTTTCATTACGAACATTCGGCTATATTACGTCGGACGTTGCATTCGATAATTTTAACTTTTCTGTTGACTTTTCGGTGTCCAAATATAACTTAAATTTCATTTAATGATACCCTTCAAAATGGGGTAGATTAAAACTTGTTTCTATTCATGGAGATCTAAAGCACATACATCCAAAATTTCATACAAATCAATCTAAAACTGAAGGTACTACCTGAATACCATAAGCAGATACACATACAAATCATCATGACGAAATTATAAAAGTATTTTGTTTGACTATGGAACAATTAAAAATGATTATTACCTCGCTCAGTAGAAATTAGTTAACATGTCAATAACCCAAGTTAACAAAGTCCAAAACAAAAGGTACTCACAGTTTCAAATGCAACTAAAACTTCGTTTATAGACTTCAAAAGAGATACACTGCCTAACAGAAAGCCATGTTGTCTATACGGATATTACAGAGCCAGTTGTATGACTTTTAAATGAAAATATAGAGAAATCTAAAGTTTATATCTAATGAGACTTTAAGGCTGGACTTTTTCAGCCTGTCTTTTATTCCATCAACTTTTCTCTTAGTTCCAGTAATTGGAGTGTATTTAAAATGTAATACCTTGAGTGAATTAAAAATTCTTCAAGATTTTCGGCGACGTTATTAAATTTATTAATTGTTTCTATTTTTATAGCTCGACGCAATTTTCCAATAAGACAAAAAGAATCGGCTTTCTTTTGTAGATGCCCAATTAATTTTATATCTCTACCTTGCCATTTTTACAATCGGAAGATATTCAACATTTTTTGTAAATTTTTTAAATTGATTTGCATTTGAATAATTGGAAGTTTTATTATTTACTAAACTATTAATATATATATAATTATTTTAATTAATTAATATATATAATTAATATATATATATATATATATATATATATATATATATATATATGTATATATACATAATTATGTATAACATCACGGTGTATTACGCATAAAAATTATTATAATGTATTTCATTTTTAATGTTTGTATTTTCATTACATGCCAAATTTGAATATCACTTCCCGTATAACTTATCCACAAATTACTTCCACTAGTAAATGTCTGTATGTATCTTCATGGTGTTGTGAAAATTTAATATTTTCTTTTAGGTAACCTGGTCGTTGGTTCGATAAGCGTTCGAAATAAAATATGTTTTGCTCTGTTCATAAGATTAACATTACACTTATTATCATTTTTGCTGCCTAAAAATGGAAATAAATTTCATTTGCGCTTCCATTCCATTATGAGTTTAGGTCTCACCATGATTGTGCGGTGTTGATTGACGTATTTTGATTAAAAAGAATGATGCTTATTTAATTTTGTAGCGACTGATTTATTTACGGAACTTTTTTACGTATCGAACTAAATTCATTAATAGTTATTTAATTTTGTATATTTCAGTAATTTTTGAACCTTTGCAAGATATATAATTATTTATTTTTGTCGCTTTTTATAGCCCTGATTTCATAATTTTACCGGTATTAAACTGATCATGCTAGTTTATTTTTGACTATATCATTTCCTGATTAAAATAAAAATGAAATGACGCAGGATTAACATTATCGGAAAGTTTTTATAACTGCCTGTTTTGGATTTTACCAAGTAAAAATGGGACCGCGTTTTGTTTTAGTCCCTTTTTGATATAACGTTGTTTACGGTCAATTTATGAACTGTATTCCCCGTAATGTAACGGTCATTTATACCGTCGTTTGGTCAAGCAAAACCTGTAATTTAATAATGTTTATAATCGTTTTTTTATTAAATAATCACAATATTGAACCTTTTTTAAGGTTTCGTAACCAGAACTCGGATAAGGTTAGAGTTACGTGTCCCCATCATATACCAGCTATGAAGTAGCTTTGAGTTTTGTTTATTTAACTGAGAAATGCAACTGTGGTAAGATTTTTCAAAACATAATTATTTTTACTTGTTATTTATATGTAATTACCATGTTACAAAAATTTCATTTAAAAATGCAGCCGGCACACTTGGACGCCATTCATTTAAATTGTTATGCGTCGTTACCGATACATTCTGAGAAGACGTTATAAAATATATTGTGTCCGTTGGAAAACTATTAACATTTATGATGATGAAAATTGCATGTGTATTGTATAGGTTATTGTTTCGCTAAGCTTGAAAAAACAAATAAAAATTGCAATTTGAAGAAACCATGCTATGCTACGCATAATCACTATAACAATTAATGTAACGTTCATTGTAAATTTGAAATGTATCATCGCAGAACAAAGCCCAAAAAGTTTGATTTTAATCTCTAACTTCATTCAAATGTTATACCCGTAGAAACATAAAATCTGCCCTCGTAGCATCCAGAACCTCATCCCTTGTTGACGTCAGTGGAGACAAACTTACCTTCGTAATTTTTAATTTAACAAATTTCAGTTAAGCTTATCGCTCGACGGATTAATTTCGAATTTAACTCTATAAATAGTCAATTTCAAACATTTTATTAAATTTTCCCTATTCAATTCACGGGTCAAGAGTTTATGTTTATGTGAAATATTAAGCTTATTTTATAATTCTAAAGTAATATAAGTGTGATTCGAATGGAAGCTGGTTCATTATCGGTAAGGAAATATACCATTTTATATAAATTACTATATACACGAGTAATCAAAATCAGATTGCAAGTTTTACCCGGAAACTCAATAGTCACGTCGAAAGCGCGTGACGGGTGCTCTCGTGACAGGGCTCAAAATTTGTTTAACGGACTCGAAACATAAATTCATCGAATCAGCTGTTTTCACTGGCCGAGGGCGCGAATATTCAATTTATCAAATTGACGGAAACTTCCTAACAGCTGGTGGTGTTTTTATCTTCCTTACACCTTTATTTCCGTATCAGTACCTAGGCTCCCTATTTTGGCGAATATTGTGACTATTGCTCTAGGTTTATTTTTAATTATTTAAAATGTTTTTTTTTGAACTCACCCTCCATTTGAGGGTTTAGTGAGTAGATCTTACATTATACTTATTATTTAGGACGTCGTAATAAATGTTAGCTAACTATCGATGCATAATTTCAATATCTACGATAACTGGACGACTATAGGTAGAAAATCTAAGACACTAAAGACGGTCTAAGATTTTATTTTTTAATTTGTTTAATAATACCGATAGAAAATTTTAAAAAATTACCGTTCTATGCAACGTGTTTGATATTTTCCACTGCACCAAACATCGTATCATCATTACTGATTTATACTTAATCGGAAAATTCTATTAGAAAAATGCTTAATGATTTACATTTTTAAAATCACAAAATTATTTTAATCTGAAAATTTTGTATTTTTTTCAAGCGTCTTGTGCGCACGGAGGAGTGTGAGATTTGGCATTGTTAAAGTTTATATGGATAAGGAGTTCATAAAGTTATATATACAGTTACATATTAAAAATACATAAAAATATTGATTTATTACGTTCACACTGTTAATGTCAAATACATGACAGCGAGACAGAGCACATATTGTCGGAAAGAATTTCAAAATGTTAGATTGACTGAATGAGTTTCTAGCTGTAAATTATGTATGTATCCAAATGTTTTCAATTGTCTTTGGAGTATATGTCGAGGCAAAAAGGGGTTTATTTTGGATTTTGGGTACAAGATTTATGTTTTGCATTTAGGCAAAAAAGCAACGAAAATGGAATATAACATTCAACTTTTTTTAGCTATGGCGAAGCGAAAAAGGTTGTAATTTGAATAGTCTATTAGCTTGTTTGTATGTGGGTGTATTATTTTCCTTGTCTAATGTCTATACAAATTGTCATATATTAACACTGTTATAGATTATAAATTATACAAAAAATTCAATATATTAGCCTTGAGATGCAACATTGCAAACATGAGACACAATTCAAAACTTAAATTCTAGCGGTTTGGGAGAAAATTCCAATGTGATAAATGAGTCACAATAACAAAAACATGTCGGATTCATTATTTAATATTAAATTAATCAACCCCGCATTATTTATTATATAAATATGTTTGGGCGATTCCGCATTATCCGTACGAGATAAGCGCGCCCTAGGTAACCAGCGCCATTTAGTTGCTTAATTCGTTGTACGAAATTATACTAGATGACGTTCTTATTTGCGCGAAGCGGGTTGAAGTCATTAAGGATTACTTAATTAACAGATAATTAAAAATGCTGGTTTGAACACACTATTAATATTTGTAACAATAAAATGATATTATATAAAGAGGCGCTTATTAAGAAACATTTAAAATACTAGTATATAAAAACCCACCCTTAGTGTCTTGAAATAAAAGTCATCCGAATAAAATTGTGACAGTTTAGTTTGTTACCATTTTGCTTTTTCGGAATGATGCCAATTCTTTTAAAGGATAAATTATTTTTAAATACATATCTGTTGTATAATGAATTTTCTCTGGTTTTTTATACCTTGTGAACTAGTTCATCTGTACGTTTAAGTCTATATTTTGATCTTAGCGATTGTTGCACCCAATTTGATTTTGATTTAGTAAGAAGAATCGCTTTTAATATATCACATACACACACACACACATACACACACACATACACACACTCATATATATATATATATATATATATATATATATATATATATATATATATATATATATATTATTTTTTAGTATAATTTTGTCAAGTCGGGTTTTAATTAGTTTTTACTTTAGAGTAATTTTCAGAAATATTTTCTTTTTACCAGCTTTTGCCCTTTTTATCACTGTGAAAGAGGTACATATATAATTTATTCGGTTTGTTCACTTATTTCTAAATCTGGGCTTCCTTCTTCCACTCGCTTCTTTTATGTTAAGTGTTCTGTTCGAATTTCAATATACCTTTGGTATTTTCTTTTTGAGTTCCCTTTTGAGTTGAGTTGAAAACCGCACATTCGAAACCTAGAATATCTTTGAATTGACATTGACAATATGTACTACACGTTTTTGCAAATTCAAAAAACATCTTACTTCTTTTTCTCTTGAAGGCGAATCGTAGAAAATATTGAAACTACCGATAAACACGTTCAATTTGATAATCTTTCAATTATCGCTACTTATTTTTGGGAACACATTATTTCTACATACTATTTACATACCACAAAATAATATCATATTATAAATAACTATGTATTATTATTAAATTAGGCAAATCGACATTTTAAATAAAAATACATACATCTTTTCATTTAATACGTACTTTAGAGTAATAAGAAATATTTCAAGTGAAAACCAAATTTCCGTGGTATTTACTAATTTTAAATATTTTAAAATAATTACGTGAGAATTTTAAAAATTATATATCGTAAATTTTGGAAAACGTTTATGCCATATAATATGGTTAAAAAATTAAATCCTTTAAAAATGCTAATAAAAGAAACGAATTATTTGATTAGCTAGTACTTATTAGTTCTTCTAGTATAAGCGCAGTTAATATGTTTGAGTGACTTAAAATTTAATATTAATAATTCTGGAAATCAAGAAAAATTGGTTCGTGTTTATTAATATTTTTACAGCGGGTGTAATACCGTCTGAAATCAAATATATAATTTAAAATTAATTTATCCGTCTTGATATATTCTAGTAAATAATTAAACTGTAAAAAATTTGGCTTTCGTCATACAGAAATATCTGATATTTTTAAATGCTTATGCGTTACATTTTCTCAAATTGAGGGACAATGCGCAACGTATAATTCAGGGAAAAGGTGTTTTTACGTCGATTTGAATAAGAACAACATTACGTTAAGCCGAAATTTATCGTATTAATTGAGCATATCGGTTGTAAACTATGGATATCAATTCTAAATTTTCGGCAGACATTTACTTCAATTTTTTATTCAAGTACGTAATTGCGACAATGTAGTTTGAGGTCTCGTTTTTGTTTAAGAAAAATACAACATTTGACGAGTTAACCAGACGTTAGTTAATACCATAGCGGATAAATTACTATCACAGCTTATCTCAATTATTGTTTCAGCATTAGGGTAGATGCTCATATTTTATATAATTACGTTGGCTTGATAGAAATTGTGGTTATATTGTAGATATATGAAGTAGTTATAGCTGAGCACTGTCTCATAAGGATACGTTTATTTCAGGAAATAGCCTTCAGTTCCACACCCAATTTTAAAATATATCTTACCAAAATATGGTAAGTACGGATTATGGCAGCATATATATTATAACACATATGCTATTCCATATGGCAGTGTATATGGTAGAGTGTATGTATTTATATTTTCTTCCAAGAAAGTGAGATATTGGATAGAAATTATAACGGCAAGAAATATTGAATTACTTTTATTGTATATGGTCATTATTAATTCCTTACATCATACGAGGATGAGGCAGCCACTATCTTAAATTTTGCTATCACTGTGCAGAAAGCAGTAGAACATTTGAGGGAAATCGGTTGAAAGTTATAGGAGCCTGTAAACAATAATGACACGTATTTGCATTTAGTTCGACGTCTGATGATTCTATAATGTTTATACAATTTAATTATGGTCAACCTTTCTAAAAAGAATGTTGTCTGTTAAATATTATTACATTTCAATATCCTGGTTTCTTTTTAAATGTTGCTAGATTATTCTTCTGAATAAATATAAGTCATCCGCTGCATAAAATGCTCCGTACAAACAGGCCCGACCTTCCGTATAAAAATGTGTTGAATGCTGGTGAGTTTGAGATAAAATACAGGTTTTTGATCCTTTTTTTACAGATACGATCAACATCTATATTAGTGATAAAAGAAAAAAAAAATTATTTCATGCTTGAAATAATTCAATTTAAATTTATTTACAATTAAACAGATTCCAATTGAGTGGTGGTAACGCTCAACTGTTTATTTATTATCGCAATAACTTTATAGGTTTTTATGATTGTCGTGCTTCCATTGATTTCAAAAGGTATTTCCCTAGTTCATATTTAAGACCGTCGTTTATGAGGAAAGTAAAATTGTTTGAAATAAGTTATTATATGATATTTGGATAATTGTCTTGAACATGAACTTACAAATTTATCAGTAGAAAAAAACATATAGTGACTATATTAATTCAATGCAGTTTTTCCTTTTACTTTTCTTATCTTTTGTAATAAATAAAAATTTAAGTATGATTTGTTTGAAAACGATTTACTAGTATTTATTTCAAATTTTTCTGTGCAGATTTGTTTTTATTTAGTGCAGAAATAACTTCTTCGATATAGCTTAAACTCAGTATTTCCATACTACTTACATTTTTTTTACCAGTGCTGGTATAAAAAATGTAAGTACAACACGTCTCGCATTTTGCCTAAGAAACCACCCTTTCGATGAATAGTCAATTTTTGCATGTAAAAAATAATATATATCTCCTATTTTTATATATTTTTTGTAAAAATTAGATGAATTCAACGCTAGAGTTATTAATAATTATGTATCATTATGACTGGTTTTTTAAAATTAATTTTTATTTCACTATCTAAATTTGTTTTAAAATTTCTCTTTTATTGCGTGTAATTTTTTTAAATTAGAACCTCTGGGACGTTTTACGAGAATTTGTATTTGTATTATTACGAAATCTGAAACTGAACTAACAATTCAAAACTTGGCGTTGGAAGAGCACATTAGTTGCTGATATCTGGACAGATATTATTAGAATTTCCACTTTATTATCACACAAAATTTCAACAAATTAAAAAGTACGTATCGAGTACATATTTACTTCGTCAAGACTAAAGTTAGTCTTTGGTGTATCAGTAGTGTTTGAATCTGAAGTAATTAGTTTAATCATTTAATTAAAATTGTTCTATCTTCTTGTTCGATCTTTAGATCAAAACGAAATATTAACCAAGTTATAATTTCAGCATAGCTACGAAAACAAAAAAAAGTTCTTTTTATTAAAATTGGTTCTTCGAAATTATTCAAGAAATTAGTAGTAACGTTCCAATTTCAGCGTCAACTATAAAATTCCAAAGGTCGTTAATTATTGGATCTAAAGAGCGGTATTTGTGCTTCAAAAGTCTGTAATATACCACCAGACATACCGAATTCTATTTAGCGTTACAGAGTAAGTAAAATTTTATTGAATGCTATATTTAATTTACTGTAAATATAACTATAATATATCTGATCAAAGCGCGGATTTTACCTTACACAGTCAGTGAGATGTATTGTTATTGGGTGCAAGCAAAGTTAAATTTACATTTCAAATTTCTCGTAGAATGTGTTTCATTTAAAAACTAAATTGACCTAAGTTCTAAACGACACAGTTTAAACAATTTCACCCAAAGTTCGCCCCTTCATATTTGGTACGAGTTGGTTCCAGGGCGAGGCGTTAAAAAAACATTTATTTAAGAAGACGTGTAGTCAGGTGGCTGCTGGAACAATCAAGCTGCCTATAAGGAGTGACTTTATTAAATTTATCGTCTTAAATCAACAGGAGCGTTGCGGCCGTAGAGAGGTCGGCAAGCCTCAAGTGTCCTTCCGATCATTAATTACAACGCCTCGGTGGCAAAGCACTTTTCTTTTGAACTTCACAATTTCCCGAACGAAAACTTTTAGGAAAGCTCTAAAGATCGGTTTAAGTTTTTCACAGACGACATGGTTAACTGAGGTCAGTTATAGTGATTGCCTTTGGTTCGCCTAAAATTGTACAGGAAAATTTAATCTTTTAATATATCAATTTAATACGGATATTCCGATAAATTATATTATGTAAGTAAATTGAATTAAAATATAAGTTCATCGGGCAGAATTAACTATATTATACATAGATTGTTAAGTCGATGTTAATGCAAGAGAAGATTTAGGTGGTTTTAATGCGAAAATGTATCTTTATATTGAAATCATATACGAGTTGTTACTTCTATATAAAGTAATATTTTTCGGACAAATAAAGAGAGTTGATTATAATTTGAACTTGATATTTTATGAAACTGGCTATTGGCGATTATTTTTAAACACGATTTAATAAAAAAATATCTTATCATATTTTTAAATTAAAATTGAAAAACCATAAGCTCGAAAATTAAAAAAGAACGCCATCCTATAACAATGGTGAAAATATTATTTACTTAAGCTTACAATGAACTTCAGAATTATAATAAACGCATAGAGATTTATTTTATTTATTTATTTATCTACTTTAAGGTATCTAATTGATACATATTTCTGACTTATTGCTACGTGATCAATCTCTTACATCCAACCATAACACCCGTCCAGCCCCGCTCGACGAACGGCCGGGAATCGAACCCGGGTCTCCGCGGTGCGCCACGTCGTCACAGGCCGTATGCCTTGTGATCAACCCAACACACCACGGCTTTAGTAAAATACTTAGAAAGGAGATTTAGTAAAATATTTAGAAAGATAAAGAAATAAGCCAATTGGTATTTCTCAAAAGACGAAGCTGAAAAAATATACAAATGATGACAAATAGAGGACTTAAATAATTTTCTTTTTGATTGAAACAAAACAGTTAAAAATGTATTTAAAACAAATACAAAATATAGGTAGTGTTTTGAATTATCTAACTCAGTTTCTCTATCCAACTTTATACTTATTGTCGATATAGGAATTTTACACAATGCAGCGTACGAGCCTGTGGGCATGAATGTTTTGTTATATCTAAAAAGCACGAGTTATTCGTGTTATATTGTTATATTTAAAAAAATTACCTTTTATATATTTATGTTTCAACCCGGCAAACATCACTTAAAAACGTTTAAAAAACACTCTTTCAATACAAAACTTTTTACAAATTTATCATTAGAATATAAAGATTTTCTATTATCAAAAATTAGGACTTTCAAATTGTATATTTTTGACTTGACGAACGCTTAAAATCTTGGAAATTCTGACGTATTAAGTAGTAAGTTTATTCAGGTACTAATTTTTTTCAGCAGCAAGTCTACGCGACTTATTCATTTGTCAGCGGCGTGTATTATTTCCTTTGTCAGCGACTGTAATTTCCATAGACAACGCTTAATCATCTCGTGTTTATTAGCAGGCTGACATTTTTTCATTATTCCTTAAGTTACCTAGGTATATTGGCCTAAGCGTTATCGGTTAGGGCTCCGGGGTGTGTTAGGGTCCAGCAAGTTAGATGGATGGTGCTAAGATTGCAGCGTGCGCCGCTACTGGCGCTGACCAAGGCCTACAGAACCTGCTCAACGGATGCGTTTTTGGTTTTGGTGGGTTTCTAGCCTGCCGACCTCGGGATCGTAGGACGCGCGGCGAATTTCATTTTAGCTCGAGGTAAGAGTTTTGTTACGGGTCCGTTAAACTTTGAGTGTCTGGCTAATGAATCTCCAGTTGCTAGAGAGAGATGTATTTTTGAGATCGTCGTTGCTCATTGTCAGTCCAGTGTTTTTTCCCGATATTTCTCAGCGGTTATGACCTATGCCAGAAGAGCTGGCTCGACTATTATGATTAACGGGACATGGCACATTTCGTGCCCGTCTGTATAAGTTTGCCCTTAGAGATAGCTTGGCTGTGGATTTGAGACGCAGGATATGAGTCACGTTTTGTTTGTGAGCACTGATACGCTGAGACATTTTAGTGAGCACCATGATGAGCGTAGAGTTTTGTTAGAGAGCATGCGTCTAACTTTTAACGTAGAATCACGCGGAGCTTTAGAACGTGGTATCTTTAGTCACCGAGACTTGGTTGAAAATGAACCAATCTTTGAGTGATTTAGAGTATTCGCAAAGTGCGTTCTTGAAAAAATGGAGATCCTAAATGATTTATTGAGAAGGGATAACTCTAACCCTGTTGGGTGAAAGCGCTGAGACTGTAGATACGGAACACTATTAGGGGACTTTCGAAGGTCCCCTCTTTTTTATGAGGTGGGTCGTTATAGGTCCCACGAGGGACCCTGAGACAACCCGGGTGGAAATGCCGGGTATTATAACTTAAGTCTCGATATTTTGTCGAATTGAAATATACCAGGATGAAATTTTTTCTTGACTTTTAAAATTATAATAATAGATAGTATTTATAATTTAGTAGTAATTTTGCTACTACTGATAGCAGTAAATAACTGCAAGCAACAAATATATTGAACATAACAACGATTTTAGAATTATTACGAAATCAATAAGTTTATATATTAGGTTGCTTTTCTAAAAACAATCATTTATATCTGAATACAGTGTCGTGTAGAAGGAGCTTAAATATTACAAACCTAAACTTTATCCTCCTTAGCAAATATTTGTCCAGATTTCAAGTTGATTGGTCAAAAAATATATTGAAACTAAGATAAAACCTAATTGAATATGATTATTGCTCGGTTTAAATCTAGTGGCCGTCTCATTACTCCGGAGGCCATGCCAAGTGAGGCTTCACTCATAAACTTTAAACTAAATAAAAAAATAAAATAGTAAAAATTCTTTTAGACGTAGTAAAGATGTATTTTGGACAAAGAAATTTTAAATTTCTTGTCTTTTTTAAAAACTTGATAAAAGTCGGTTGAAATATCTTTTGATCGAGGCTCGTCGAGATTGGAATTTTAATTTGGTTTGAAGTTATTAGAAAATTATTTACTAAATTACATAAACTCTCGTATCCAGAATTCAGAATTATGTATCAATTTTGTGAACTGCTAATAAATATCTAATTAAAATAAATTTAGTTGAAATTTGTATGGCATACCAGGTTATGTTGTTACCAATATACATAGGCTGCTATAAGAATGTAACAAAGTTGTGGGTTTCATTGAAGATATTTTTGAAACAATAATAGATTATGTTATTTAGACTTCGCCTAGGGAGCTTCATTTAGGCTATCTTTTTGGATTTTGTATCTTTTTTTCTGTATGAGTCTTGACAGGTTTCCATAGTGTATAGTTACCACTTCGGGTTAAAACTTATTTGAATATGTATCAAAATTTCGAATAGAATCTTTAAGGGATGAAATCAAAATTCCTTTTTTCAAACTTAAGTATACTAGTTATGAAATAGTAAATTAATTTCTTCTAGTTCTTGCAAAATTTAATACACTTATAGCTTAAACTGCATATATTTTGAGTATGTGACAGAGAAACGGATGGACGACAAAATTATGGGAGTTCCTTGTAATATTTAAGTACTTCCTCATGGAAAGAGCCTATTAATTTTAAATGCAATGGTGTATATACATATATATATATATATATATATATATATCTATATATATATATATATATATATATATATATATATATATCTATATATATATATATATATATATATATATACGTATATATAGACAGTACCAGGTGACCGAGCGATGATCGGTTTATTTCGAGTTTCCAATAAGAACGTGAAATTGCTTAGTTCATGGTATTAGATTTAGTATTAGATTTTCTTCTCTTTCCCCGTCCCTTTCCCTTCCCCTTTGCCTTTACTTTCTTTTTTGGTCTCGCCTTCCCCCCCGCCTTCCCGTTCGCTTTCGCGTCCGATCTCGCGTTCACCTTCGCGTTCGCCTCGCGTTCGTCTTCCACTTCCTCTTCACCTTCCACTACATCTTCTTATTCTCCTTCCCCACTTCTCATCTTCACCTCCCCTTCCTCATCAACTTTCACATACCCCTTCCCCGTCCTCCCCTCAGCCATCCATTCGCCTCCCCTTCAAACCCTCACCACACCCTTCTCCGTTCTTTCTTCCTCTTCCCCTTCCCCGTCCCTTTCCCTTCACCTTCCCCTCCCCCCCATCTCACCCTCCCTTTACCGTCCTCTTCCCTTCCACTCCCCTTTCCCCTTCCCTTCCACTCCCCTTCCCTTCCCTTTTGATCCCCCTTCCCCTTCCCTTCCGCTTTCCCTTCCCCGTCCCTACCGGCACCCCTTTTCTTCCGGTCCCCCTTCCCCTTCCCTTACGCTCCCCCTTCCCTTAAGCTCCCCCTTCCCTTCCGCTTACCCTTCCCCTTCCCTTCCACTGCCTTTCCCTTCTGCTCCCCCTTCCCCTTCCCTTCCGCTCCCCTTCCCCCTACCTTTCTTTTCCCTCACTTTCCACTTCTTCTTCACATCCCCCTTTCCCACCCCTCTCACCACCCCCTTCCCCTCACCACACCCTCCCCCCTCCACCTCTACTCCGATTCCCCAATCTCTCCTCTTGCCCTCCCCCGCCCTTCTCCTTTCTCTACCCCTATTTTTCCCTCCCCCTCCCTCTCAACTAAACGATTACCGAAACGAAACCATTTACATATATACATATACATATATATATATATATATATATATATATATATATATATATAAATATTTATATAATAATAAGTTTATTATATAATAAATACATATATATATTACAAATTAAATTTAAATAAAAGAACAATAATGCACACACATCTGGGATAAAAAAACAACTCTCGATTTACATATTATGTTGAGTAGAGATTTCATGAATTAAAATAAATCAGGTTCCGCGTTTTGTGCAGTTAATTATTACAATTATTCATTATTCTCTACTTTCTTTTGTGCTGTCGTCATAACTTTCATACATCTTCATTCATCGACTTTAATTCATCTGACGTTATCGATATTCTAGACAAAGTATCTGCCGCTGCATTAACCTCACTTTCACATAAGTAATTGTACAATCATGTTGTTCAAGGAGAAGCTTGTATTTAAATAAACTGCTGCTGGTAAGTTTCATTTCATATATGTGTGTCGATAGTTGTGATCAGTTATTATTATGAAATCACTTCCGAATAAATAAGGTATGAAATATTTAACTCCCTCGACGATTGCAACACATTATTTTTGAATGATTTCTCTCTGTCTTAAGTAGGGGCCAGCCTAAATAGGCCCCATGTCTCTTTTGCGTCAAATACCTCCTCCCTCAATTATCGGCTTCTTATTGGCATCAGGCAAATCAGATGATATTATTTTTTTAAAGTTGTTATTGCTGCATTCCGAGGACTGAGAAAAGATATATGAATGAAGTGTTATTTCAGCAGAATTATTCATTAAGGAATTTTGAAGTAATTGCAAAATGCAATGAAACGTCGGACATCTTCTGAACTTTTGCAAGTTGGATAATTTTGGATAACTCTTATACTTTTGTAAAATTTGGAAAAATTTCTTTTTTTTGACGGGTTCAAATTTCCTTCTCTGAAAGTTAACTAACTAACATAAATAAAAATTTAGTTTTAAAGTTACTTTGTTCAATCTTTCGAAAATTTCCAGTCCTTTTCTCTTATGAATTACAAAATATCTACGCAAAATAACAAGGTTGTCTAAATAAACGAAATATCTTTATGAATGAGTACGGACCAAAGGTCAGATTCTGAGGGTCATTTCAAGGTCGAATTTGAGAAATATCATACCTTGATTTATTCAAAAGTAGATATTAACTAAATTGGAGATAAAGTAAATATGCATTGTTTTAATCTAATCAAAAAATAGTGAATTTGGAGACATACACGGTCGGACTGAAAAGATTTTTGCTAATAGCCCACCTGAAGATGTTGTAATACAACGAAACCTAGGTCGTGGTAAAGAAACTAAAGAAAGTAGAGATAATACTAGATCACATAGTTTCATTTAATTGTGAAGAATTAATTACATTAAATTTAAATGTTAAAACCTTCAAAATAAGGCTAATACTAGATTATTTATCCATCGGTTGAGCCGATTGTACCTTCAATCTTTAAATAAATAAACGTTATATTTCACGGATATAGAAATACGTTATTCCACTGTTATTATTCGCCCTCCATACTAAGTAAGTTGATGTTCTTATGAAAGGAGAGGGTTTTGTAAGGGCGTCGGATACTTGGTAGCGTCAAGATGGAGAAAATGAATAAAAGCTAAAGGATTTTATTAGAGCCGTTTCTGTTATAAACCTTTGACATTATTGTGACTACTTTCAGTAGGATTCTGATTTCAAATCAAAAGCTGTGAACAGCATTGCCCGGAGACAAATTAATGTATACAGAACCGTATATAATAGAATCTTCTCCTGCTCAGTGGGTGTAGCACTAATTAGCACTTACCCTCCCTCTGATCGCTGACTAGTAGAATGTGTCTACGTCTTCAATTACTTAGTACGAGTCCTTGAAACGGATAATACGATAGCGGAAATATTACGCCTTCTTGCAGCACCAGAATAACTTTTTTGTGTTTGACTGGGGTTGCTCCTAGTATTGTGTGAATATAGGTTTCATGATGTTACAGAGTCTCGTCAATGTTATTTAAAATCTTAAGTAAAGTATAGATTTCCCTTACTGAAATTAATAATGAAATAGCACAAAAAATTAATAACACACGACGTGCACAACGTTCTTTTCTTCGTTCTTAAAACTATATTTTCTCGACTGTAAGGAAGAAAAGTCATGTATGGGTTCAAAATTTGTATCAGAATAAAGTTAAATCAAAATTTAAACGGTTTTACTACGGAAACTACTCCCTTTTCACTATTGCAAATTATTCCGCTAATATTACGTAGATTCAAATAAAAGGCGCAAACCATATAACAGTAAATTCAGGTGAATAGACAGAAATAAACACAAACTCGCCTAAATTTTAAAGGCTTGAACATAGCTTTTATTTAGCTGCACAACTCCACTTAAGCGTCTAGCATACACGCTGAGAGGATCATTGTGCAATCGGAAACGCTCACTGAGTTATCGGAAATTGGCCTCTAACTTCCAATATTTGAATTTTCTGCTAGTAGCACGCAAGCAAGCGTATTGTTGTAAATTATATTTGAAACCATTTTCAATGGAATATAAGGTGGCAATGTTTTGAGTCATGTACGTGTATTTAGATGATATGAATTTAAATTCTAATTTTAGTTTATGTCATGAAGAAATCTTAGAGAACTTGGAATTGCATTTCGTTATTAAAAGTGTTTACAATTTTGCAAATGGATGCTCTATTTTATGATTTCATTTCACGTATGAAATCAATTGTTAAATGTATTGTGGAAGTGAATTTTTTTGCGCATCCCTCATGCAGCGCACCATTGAGAATGTTTCTTAAAATGAAATTGTGAATTTATTTTGTTTTCTTTTCATTGTTAAGCGTTTGATGAATATTAAGTAAACAGTGAGGTCCTGTTGACACACACTCTTCTTTTAATTATTCAACCATTCCTTAAACCTGAAAAGTTGGTTAAATAGTTTCCAAAGATATAGGTAAATATCTGTTAAGTTTAAATATTTGTAGCTCAACGAAGAAAAAATGGCCAAATACACTAAATATCCTATTATTGCCTGACAATAGTAGTCGATAATTATTTGAGATCTCCGTCTGTTTACGTACATATTACTCTATTGAAGGTGTCGCGCATGTAATGTAAAATATTCGTTTCGCTATATATTATTACACAGCCATAATATTAAAATAAAATATGTTTATTCCACAAAAAAAAATTACGACTCGTCACTCTTTCGGTTGCGACTCGAATAATTAAGTTTCTTTTTATTCGGGGATATTACCTCATATAAACTGTTAAACACTGCAGTTTACAGATATTGATCGATTAAGGAGCACTTGTAGTTAAGTATTTTGATTTGACACTGTTGATATTTATATTTTTAAAAGTAAAATATCTATGTATTAGATTAAGATGCTCTTGGCTAATTTAACTATAGCTTACGCGTTCCAAATTTCTAAATATTCTCACAAATAAACAACATAGTAACAAAGATTGGTCCGCATACCATATTGCAATAAAAAAATAAATTGTGAATAGAATATGTTAATTGAATAACTAGATTGTTTTTTTTGTGATACATTCAAAAATATCAACATAAAGTAAACTTATTACTGGAATTGTATTCCAGATCGGTTTCTGTCGAATATTTGAAACTTTTTTAGGGATAAACCGTTTCGTCGAGTTAGGTATAGAATTTTCGTCATGGTAAAATTAAAAAAAAATTAGTTACGAATTATAAACTGAAAATTAGTTTGTTTCATTATATTAATTTAAAAAATTTAGAAACTGGCTACTCTGAAATTTTTATACATCACAATTTTTTCATTGTATTTCATGTTAATTTTAGCGTTACTAAATTTAATCCACACTAAAATTTTAGTCGAAGTTAAAATGGGAAAAAATTAAACAAACAGAAAATTATTCACTGGGTAAAATGGGATTCACTGATATAAGTAGAACCTATGTTCTGCTTATATCAGTCAATCCCAATCTGCTTATATCAGTCAAGCAATGCTATCATTGCTATGTAGAAGGTAAAAAACAATTTTACATGCGATTCTATCCGTTAGGTGTAAGAATAAAAAGTAGGCAATAACAAAAAAATGTCACTTGTGATGGCTTAGTCGAGCCTTTGTAAATTTAAATTTAAAACTATGAAATTAACTTTATCGTGATAAAGAAGGAGTCATTAAAGTAGAAATGTTTCTTTTAGTAAAAGACAATGGAGCTACGACACAGTACCGTTGTCGCAAATAATAATCGTGATACATAATTTTTGTTCATTTTTACATACCAACACTTTCTCTAACTTCTCAGCGTATAGCTTTGAAATATAAATATAAATATAAAGTTAGAAGAAATTCATTGTGGATTGTAAGCTAAATGGATGTGGAACGTTTTAAAAGAAACCAACATGACGCAATATTTCCTTGCGGACGATGAATCAAGTAATGACTGCGCTTGAAGTTAATTTCGGCGATTCGATTCTAATGGGATGACTTAACGGCCGTAAAGTATTTCATAACAGCGAAGATTGTGATTTACTTATGTAGCGAATAAACAAAGAAATTAAAAAAAATCATTTAACAAAAAATAGCTTGATATTTTTAAACATTTTGTACTCCTTTTATATTTCTCACAAAAAGCATTCATAGTGACCATTTGACCAATCTGCCGTAATAACTTCTGTCACAATATAGAAAATACATGTATCGTAGCATCACATTTATGGCTTTCATTACGAACATTCGGCTATATTACGTCGGACGTTGCATTCGATAATTTTAACTTTTCTGTTGACTTTTCGGTGTCCAAATATAACTTAAATTTCATTTAATGATACCCTTCAAAATGGGGTAGATTAAAACTTGTTTCTATTAATGGAGATCTAAAGCATATACTTCCAAAATATCATACAAATGAATCTAAAACTGAAGGTACTACCTGAGTACTATAAGCAGATACACATATACATAATCATGACGAAATTATAAATGTATTTTGTTTGACTATGGGACCATTAAAAATTTAAGTGTACCGATATATTAATATAGCTTCTGAATGGCATTAATAGGTGGCGTTAGATATTATTACCTCGCGCAGTAGAAATTAGTTAACATGTCAATAACCCAAGTTAACAAAGTCTAAAACAAAAGGTACACACAGTTTCAAATGCAACTAAAACTTCGTTTATAGATTTCAAAGGAGATACACTGCCTAACAGAGTGCCATGTTGTCTATACGGATATTACAGAGCCAGTTGTGTGACTTTTAAATGAAAATATAGAGAAATCGAAGGTTTGCTATATCTAATGAGACTATAAGGCTGAACTTTTTCAGCCTGTCTTTTATTCCATCAACTTTTCTCTTAGTTCCAGTAATTGGAGATTATTTAAAATTATTTCGGCGACGTTATTAAATTTATTAATTGTTTCTATTTTTATAGCTCGACGCAATTTTCCAATAAGACAAAAAGAATCGGCTTTCTTTTGTAGACGCCCAATTAATTTTATATCTCTACCGTTCCATTTTTACAATTGGAAGATATTCAATATTTTTTGTAAATTTTTTAAATTGATTTGCATTTGAATAACTGGAAGTTTTATTATTTACTAAACTATTAATATATATATATATATATATATATATATATATATATACATACATAATTATGTATAACATCACGGTGTATTACGCATAAAAATTATTATAATGTATTTAATTTTTTATGATTTTTTTCATTACATGCCAAATTTGAATTAATGTCGGGAGATTAGTTGTTTACAACCAAAGGTCGTTGTTATCACTTCCCGTATAACTTATCCACAAACTACTTCCACTAGTTAATGTCTGTATGTAACTTCATCGTGTTGTGAAAATTCAATATTTTATTTTAGGTAACCTGGTCGTTGGTTCGACAAGCGTTCGAAATAAAATATATTTTGCTCTGTTCATAAGATTAACATTACACTTATTATTTTTGCTTCCTAAAAATGGAAATAAATTCCATTTGCGCCACCATTCCATTGTGAGTATAGGTCTCATCATGATTGTGCGATGTTAATTGACGTATTTGGATTAAAAAGAATGACGTTTATTTAATTTAGTATAGACTGATTTATTTACGGAATTTTTTTACTTATCAAACTAAATTCATTAATAGTTATATAATTTTGTATATTTCAGTAATTTTTGAACCTTTGCAAGATATATAATTATATATTTTGGTCGCTTTTGACCGCGTTGATTTCTTAATTTTACCGGTATTAAACTGATCATGCTCATTTATTTTTGATTGTATCATTTCCTGATTAAAATCAAATTGAAATGACGCAGATTTGATATTATCGGAAAGTTTTTCTAACTGCCTGTTTAAGATTTTACCAGATGAAAAAGGGAGCGCGTTTTGTTTTAGTCCCTTTCTGATATAACATTATTTATAGACAATTTATGAACTGTATTCCCCGTAATGTAACGATCACTTATACTGTCGTTTGGTCAAGCATAACCTGTAATACAATAATGCTTATAATGTTTTTTTTATTAAATAATCATAATATTGATCCTTTTTTAAGGTTTCGTAACCAAACGTAGCACTCGAATAAAGTTAGAGTTACGTGCCTCCATCATCTACCAGCTATGTGGTAGCTTTGAGTTTAGTTCATTTAACTGAGAAATGCAACTGCGGTAAGATTTGTCAAAACAGAATCAAGCAGTATTGAAAGATAGCTTGTATTAATTAGTCATGTACAACGTTAAATTGTTTGTAAATATTTATTTAGACTAATATTTTTACTTGTTATTTATATGTAATTAACATGGTGCAAAAATTTCATTTAAAAATGCAGCCGGCACACTTGGATGCCATTCACTTAAATCGTTATGAGTCGTTATCGACACATTCTGAGAAGAAGTTATACAATATATTCTGTCCGGAAAACTATTAACATTTACGATGATGAAAATTTTATGTGTATCGTGTAAGTGATTGTTACGCTAAACTTTAAAAAACTAATAAAAATTACCTATCGTAATTTTTAGTTTAATAATTTTCAGTTAAGCTTATTGCTCGACGGTTTAACTTCGAATTTAACTCTATAAATAGTAAATTTTAAACATTTTACTAAATTTTCCCTATCCAATTCACGGGTCATGAGTTTATGTACAGTGTCATGAAATATTTTATAATTCTTAAGTAATATAAGTATGACTCGAATGGAAGCTAATTCATTATGGGTCAAGAAATATACGACTTTATATAAATTATTAAAACACGAGTAATCAAAATCAAATCGCAGTTTTCCCCGGAAACTCAATAGTTACGTCGGCAGCGCGTGACGGGTGCTCTCTCGACTCGAAACATAAATTCATCGAATCAGCTGTTTTCACGGGCCGAGGGCGCGAATATTCAATTTATCAAATTAACGGAATCTTCCTAATCGCTGGTGAGGTTTTTATTTTCTTTCCCTCTTTATTTTCATATCAGTATCTACGCTCGCTTTTTTGGCGAATATGGCGACCTAATGCTCTAAATTTATTTTTATTTATTGAAAATGTTTTTTTTTAACTCACCTTCCATTTGAGGGTTTAGGGAGGAGATCTTACATTATACTTATTGTTTAGGATGTCGTAATAAATGTTACCTAATTATCGATGCATAATTTTAATGTCTACGATAACTGGACGACTATAGGTAGAAAATCTAAGACAATAAAGACGGTCTCAGATTTTATTTTTTAATTTGTTTAATAAAACCGATATAAAATTTTAAAAAAATTCCCGCTCTAAGCAACGTGTTTGATATTTTCCACTGCACCAGACATCGTATCGTCATTATTGATTTATACTTTCTCGAAAAATTCTATTAGAAAAATGTTTGATGATTTACATTTTTAAAATCACAAAAAGATTTTCATCTGAAAATTTTGTATCTCTTTTGAAGCATCTTGTGCGCACGGAGGAGTGTGAGATTTGGCATTGTTATATGGAT
>JAYKKI010000108.1:5922500-6100000 GCA_039881145.1 Druceiella hillmani | reverse complement strand
TGTACAGTAAACTTATAATTGGAGGAATTAAATAAAATGATAGAATTCCGTAGAAGTTTTTTTATTGTGAAAGAATTTTATATATATTTTTTATATAAATATTAAAATTAAGTTCATGGGAAACGAGGGCCTTTCTTAAAAAGCCAAATTATGATAAGTTACCAAAAAAACTTTTCATTTTCCGCATATAATAGATTAAAACTGATCCATGTAGAATTGATTTAGATGAGGAAAAAAGAAAAAATAAATTCAAATTTTAACGAAAATTCTGAGAAATTATCTCATAACTTTAGCTTAAAATATATGTAAATGCAATACGTCAACATAAAAAGAAAATTAAAGGTAACCTTCCAAAATCAACTAAATATTTATTGTAAACAATTTAAACCGAAATAAAATTTAAAATATTAATGATCGCGAAAAAATAATAACTGGTATAAAGTGTTTTAAAAAAAAAATTCAAATAGTTTTCTTTCATATTTATTGTGACATTAACCTATCACCTATAACTTTACCCATAAGGTTATACATAAATTTGTTTTATAAATTAACTAGCAGATATACGTAATAATTATTTACAAAGTAGTCAGTAGTAATACAGAGTGGGCTAGAAGTGGGCTTTATCAACCTATAACAATATTTACAAAGTAGTCAGTAGTAATGCAGAATTGCCTAGAAGTGGGCTTTATCAAGCCATAACAACTTAAACATATCACAATTTACGTGAACTTTGTATAACTAAGGATTAAAAGCGCAACAGAGTAATTGACACGAATTTATGCATGTGTATAAACTTGCACGTGAAAATATATTACAAATAAACATTTATACTTTAGTCCATAAGATTCATTGCCCAAGGTTTAACTTGCACTTGATCGATTCATTTCTTATAAAATATCGTCCATCGGTAGGTACATGCCGCCGGTGACGCCGTCGACGTGGCGCTCGGCGCGTCTGGCGGACGCGGCGGGCGCGCCGTGTCCTCAGCGCGCGCCTCGCGTGCCCGATCGCGCCGACGCGCTGCTCCAGCACCCGCGCGCTCGCGTCCATCAGCTCCAGCGTCTGGCGCCGCTGCTGGCTAACCAGAGTGAGGACTGTCTCTACGTCAACTTATACGTGCCGAGGATAGGTGAGTATTTAGAATTATAATTTATGAATATACGCGTACCTGCGGGTAAATAGGAAATGTCCTAGTTTATCGATTTATTAACTCATTAATGTCTAGTGTAAGTTCTCGAACCGGACAGTCCGCACTTAAAAACGATTTTCCGATGTTAAATTTATATGTTAAAAATTAATATGGGTAAAATTTACCTATTTCCAGATGTGTGGTTTACAGAGGCGGTGTCTATTTGAACATTGGAAAGTGGGATTTAAAATACCACAGAAAAGGACCTGGTTATTTTTAAACTACAAATAGTGACGTTATTAAATTACCATTTCACGTTAAGTGTAAGATATTATATTTGGTTTTTGAGTTTTTGAATACAACCCTAATTATTTTTAATCGCCCGGGTTCGGCGAGGCATCCATTCAATTTATGACTAAAGACTTCCGTTGCAAAGTGTCTTGAAAGTGTTTTCAGATTTTTTTTTAATTTTCACCTCTTAGAAAGAAAAAAAGGAGGACAAAATTGTCGAAAAATGTTTAAATTTTGTTAAACTTACTCGCGTGCCCGTTCGCGCCAACGCGCTGCTCCATCACCTGCGCGCTCGCGTTTTCCGTAGATTACATTGGATTGGCTGATTAGTTTTTAAGGCCGACTTGTTTTTTGGAAGAAATATTTTAAATATCGAAATATCACACAGAATTTAAATTTTACTATGACTTACTACTAACTTATATTCACTAACCTTATATAATAATCACTATACATTATATAGTGTAAAAGTTTGGGATCTCATATTAAAAAAAATCCCCATGTTTTTTTTAAGGTCTTGCTTATTGTCGTTGCTTAGTATTTTGTAGCAAGATTGCTAAAACGGAACGCTTGTAGAATGAATTCCGTGTCTATCCGTCTATTCGTCTATGATAGGCTTTTTTGGGAACTATTCAATATAAAATTTAAATTTAGCAAAGATATAGTGCAAGGTGGCCCAACTATAGTAAATTGGAAAATGAAAAAAAAATCATTTCAACTTTATCGTCTAGGATGTCAGGTAAAAACTTATTGAACACGAATTCAAAAATATAAATGATAAATTTTTGTTATGATGTCTTTAAACACTTTGCGGGATAAACGATTGAAAATTGACGTGTCCTTCCTTTAGCACCAAAAGGATCAATAATAAAAATCTGAAAAAATTATGAACATATAAAATTAGGTATAAATTTGACCAAAATTATACTGATCGAAAAAATTCTAGCGCAATTAATTGTTAAAATTTGCTAATAATATTATTCTTGCTCCGTTGGTTTAAGTCTAAAAAGTTTTTCAACAAAAAATATTTCCACGACGTAAAGAATAACTTCGGCTCAGTCGAAATGCTACCCATTCAGTTCCGCGCACATGCGACTTGACACACCATTGGTGCCGTCAGTAACGGGTAAAAAGTCGAGAGCAGTACTTCGCATAGTCGGAGTACATTACTTTTATTAATTTAAGAGAGTGCTTGATGGCAAGAAACACTAATCATAAGTGTAGCTAACACTTGGTCTATTTTTGTTTAGTAATTATTGTTGAGAACTCTGATCTAACTATAATAAGATGGTGAAATATTGGGTGAATAAGTATGGCAAGCCAAACTCAGGCCAATTCCTATAATTCTTGACTACTTTGTTTTGAATTATGTTGTACAGGTTATAATGGAGAAAATAAACTCAGACGTATTGCTTATTTGTTTTATTAGTTTCTTCATTTAATTGCTTTCAGTAAATTCCTGCATTCACTGTAGATCCGTTGAAAACAACCCCTGATAAATAATGCTCTTGATATTCCACCACAAGCGTATTATTAGTTTTCTGATATTCAGTTCGAGTTTGGGCACTGAAATAAATGTTCATACTGTGCATAGCACAGTCATCATTCTTTTCATCATCAACATCTGCGTTTGTGTTTGTGTTTAATGTATGTAAACTTTTTCTCATCATCAGGAATTAATCACTTTACCTCATCGAAATCAAGTTTCAATGTCAACAATTTCTGACTGCATTCATGGAATAAAAATCGTTCCTACTTGGTGTCGTTTTAAGTGAATTTTTTTATGCATTGTGTCATTTGAAGTCTTGTCGCTGTCATTGACCGATTTATACTCTTTCATAAATATTTTGTAATTTTGGACAATTTTTCTTGAAAATTATGGCTAAAAATTATTGGCCAATCCACTTATTTTTAAGTCGATCTAGCCAAACAGATCTTTCAAATGCAGACTTGTAATTAATTTTTTTATTTGTGACAAACCTATTTTATCTTGTCGCATTTTTACATAGCTTACTTGCCCATCAGCCCCAAAGCATTAGCGATTCCGGTATTTCGTAATTAAAATGAGTAACTATTAAACTTGTTATTCCATTTTTAACACCCTGTCTAATACTTCAAGATAAGTTCTATCAATCGTAGAGAACTTTCAATGCAAAAAAATATTTTTAGAGGATATAGATTTTTCAATTTGTCTGGTAAATCTTTATTTATTTTTTTCCTTTTCAAGTTGCAAATTAAAAAAAATTAAGAAATTATTTAAAGCAATTTTGTAGTAAATATGTGTAAAAAAATTACACCACATGCAGCTTTTTTCCTTAGAAAATTTTCATGATAATCTCAAGACTGAGTACTGAACGTCGAGTAAGTACTGAACTATTTGTACAATGTACGTACTCAATAATAGTTTTGTGTTAGATTAAAAATTTGTATTTAATACAATAAGTAGTATTATGCAGGGTTACAGGATACTGTATATTTGAGTCTTATAAGCATTTTGTGAACTTTATTTGCCTAACGCAAATTTGCCATGGTATATCAATAATTATGAATAGAAATTATTTTCTGCGAATAATACGATTATCATTTAAATCGATATACATACAGTCACCTTGTAAATAATTACGGTCCATCAAATATGTTTAAATTTTATTTGGAAATTAATCGCATACAACTGATGCATTAGAATATCATGAAAGGCAATGATCGATATACATGATGGTATGCGACAAAATCGTACACTGAATATTACCGTAATAAAACAATCTAATTAAATTATGAAGTATTTATGTGGTAAAAAAAGGAAAATAAATACTTACTTACGTGATAAAAAAATCGAAATATTTGTTCAAAAAGAAGAAACGTGGCCACTAAATTCTGCATATCGGCCACGTATTTCGATAAAGTAGGTCATACAAAAGTGACCTAAAAGTATGATTGAATGACGAAACTTTAAGAAGCTAAAACTCTGTTATAGAATGATAGGTGGAAGAATATATACTTATAATATATTAGTAAAAGGGAAAGAATTTTTAATGTTTTATTTTGAAATGTAAAATATCAAGAAGGACCTTCATAAACACACTTTTAATGTGATATCCTTAATGTGTGAGAACTGTTGATAGAATTTAAAATATTAGCGAATATAGTATTTTATATTAGGTATGTCCATACTGTATTACATCCCAGACTATATTCTTGTATATTGTTATTTTAATTTTGTCTTGACGCCAGTGGACCGGTCAGATCTAACCTCTGGCATTTAAAAAGTAAACACAGTGACTCTCACCATGTTAATCCGCTTGAGCCAATGTATGCAGTAAAAATAGTTATAGACGGCTACGCTTAACATTATTTCGTATTTATTATTTAACCATCAGCTGCTTTATTTGCTACAAAAATTATTTTCTTGCCTTCTTCCCTCTTATATCGTAACTCTCTAGAGAAGAACTTTACATAACTACAAATACCTCGTACATATATATCTAGAATAAATAATCCATCTATTGCCCTCCATAAACCATTCTAGGACTTAACTAAGCAAAAACAAAGGAATTTTAATTGAAACGATTCTGAATGAGTAAGAATTATTGATAGCGTTTTAAAATATTAGTGAAATTAGTATTATATATTAGATATATTCATCTTGCGTTCCATTCCAGACCATATTCATATATATTGTTATTTTATTTTGTCTTCACGCCAGTGAACCGATCAGTTCTAACCTCTGGCAATTAAATCCTCGAATAAACACTGACTGTTACTATGTTAAACCATTTGAGCCAATGTATACAACGTACGTAGTTATAAACGGCTGGGCAAAATATCTTTTGCAGTTAGTTTATATTCATTAGCCGCACCATCTGCTACAAAAAGTTATTTTCTTAAGTTTTTACTTCTTACGTTGTAAATATTTAGAGAAGATCTTTATATAATTATAAGAACCTCGCACTTGTGTGTGTTTAGAACAAAATAATTATAGTAGTTTGTTTTCGGTTTTATCCTTTCTCAAGCTATTGCCTTCCAAAATTAAACCCTAAAAACCCTATTAAACCTGCGAACTTAATAAAAGGATAAAGGGACCTTATGAATATTAAATATTCAACACACTGAATAACAACCGTAAAATATAATTTATTATGAAGGAAAATTAATTTGTACGCAACAAATTAAATCTGATTTAAATCAAAAAGTACGAAATAGTAACTTAAAATAATAGAGGTAATGATGATATTGATGTAAAGTTTTACATAGCACTTGATATGTCGCGAGTACATTATGTGTTTTGCGTCTAACTGTTATATTAACCAGTAAATTGGTAAACTTTTAATTTCGGTGGTATACTTTTTTGGAATACGTAAATTATATGGTATCATACATTAAAACAATGCTTAATTTTAACAAAATGTATGTTACTAGAATGCCAGAATATAGTAACTGCTGAGAAGTGTTTCAAGGTTTCGTATCGTAATATTAAAAAAAAGATCATCATAATAGATTCCGTCGGTTGTGCTTTTCTCTATCTACCTTTATATTACGCTTATTTTCCGTGCTGTTGATGTGAAAAAATTACAAAGTAATATAAGTTGCTTATCCGTTTTTTATTAGATGAAAAATGGCAAGTTGGAAAAATGTATTTTCTTAACTAAATCGAAAATAATGTACTAAAATTATTTTCTAAAAAAAGTCATTTGTCTTCTTCAATTTTAACTTGCATAGTTTTTTTTCTATAATAGGTAAGGTGTGAATAACGTATTTTGCTCCCTATTCCTCCTGTTTTTAAGTTGGGAAACATTTTTTTAATTACTTGCGCATATAGAAAGAAGTTCGAAAATTATAGAAAATATAAAACAATGCAACTGAAACTGAGAGTTTCCTGAAAAAAAGAACTCAAAAATATAGATAGTTTTTTTAGAAAACCGCATCATTAGGTTGATTTGTAAACTACGTACAAAATGGGAAACTTGGGGTAAGAATTCAGCTCGCTTTTGACTGACATTTAGTTTGTTCTTTAACATTTATGGCAAATTAATGCTTAAAATGATTGTAGTATTGGAGTAAATAAATAATTAGTTCACACAAAGAATTCAAGTAATAAAAATTACCAATTGTAATCTATGAACGTTGCTATTACAAATTTGTAATATGATAAATTAAATGAATATTATGGAATGCACTCATGCGGTTATCGTCCCCGTGTGAGCACGACAGAAAATTTAAATATTAATATTAATCTTCGTTGGCCTATTGACAATTACCACTGAAAGTTTACGAGATATATGGCCACTAGTAATCATAAGATTCTAACTCTAGTAGTTAATAAAATATCTAGATTTTTTTACTTATTTTTTTACATATTTTTAACAATGTTACTAATTTGTCTGTAAAGTTTAACCGACAAAGATATAAACGTGGAAAATTTATTAAATTGAAACTAGTCTCGCGAGGTTAATTATAGAATTAGTACTTTTTACTAATGTGTATGTTGTATTTAATATCTCTATCTATTTGCGCCTATTAAAAGAAACTGGACCATTTCCACCAAGTTTTAGTCAACATGATATGGTGTGGCTAATGTCAAACAAACCTTCAAAAGGTTTTCCAAAAAGGGCCACAAGGGTGTAACGAGTAGGACTCATTCTACAAGGGTTATGTACGTTCCTAAGTACTTAAAAAATATTAAACTTTTAAATGTAAATATCATAGAATTAATATTAAACTATTCATAAACTTTGCTGACATTGTCTAGTTATTTTTAATAAACGGAAAACATAAAAATATGATTACATAAATCTTTTTAATTTACTCGTGCAATCTAACACTAAATCTTGGAAAATTATGAAAATTACAAATATTAAAATTGTATTAAAATAATTTCTGTGTACTCATATAAAGAATTAAATTAATTTTTGCAAATTTATCACAATCGGCCTTTAACTTAAAGATTTATGACATTGTTATTTATTGCCAGTCGTGGTTTTGACATTCGATTACGTAACCCTAAAAAGGCATTAATTTTTACACGTATACGCGATAAATTGTAAAAACTTTGGGTATTACAAAATTATTAAAAATTTTTAACATTAACATTTTAAAGTATGTGATTAATATATAAAGTCAATTTAATTTCAAATGTTCACTATAAACTGACCCCATTAAAACTAGGTTGCACTAAACCGAATTTTGTTTCTTTTAGTGATATGTTTCGACCAGTTAAATGTTTTATTTTTGCCAGTGATAAGAATGTCACCTTTGTTTTCATATTAGTTGAAAGATTATCAAATTTTATGTTATGTTATATTTATATCAATATTGAAGAAGATAATATCAAAAAAAATGTTTCGGTTTTTGCCTACAAATTTAAAATATATCATTTTAAATGACTTCTGTCGCAATCATAAGGCGAACATGGGCATTATTTAATTTTTAGAATGCAATTATTTCTTATTAAACGATGTGCTATTAAATAAATATGGTCATTTAATTATAGCCGTTTTAAATTATTTTTACTCAACTCGCTAATGCGTAGCAAAGGTTTGCATTTATTTCATTTAGTTTCTATGATAATAAATTATACAAAAATTTTTAGATCATTTCACTTTCTAAGCCACCGTTATATACGAAATTCAAATTTACTCTAAATACTTTTTTCTTAACTTTTCTTTTGTTGCTTATATTATTGAAATGTGGAAAAAATTAAATCCAGATATTTTGGAACCCTCAATCTATTCAGATATTGGATCACCATTATCTTTTCTATTTAGTCTCATTGCTGTATCATTATCAAAATGTAATATATTTATTAGGTTTTGTATACTGTAAAACAGTCTAGTATTTCTGAATTTTACTTCAAGTTTTTTTTGTTCTATTCACAATAATTAAAATTTTCCAAAATACCCAATCAAAAAAGCACAGGCGTACAACGGTGGACGATAATGTTAATTGAAGAAAATGTTCTTAAACAATAAGTGTGACAAAAAATTAAACTAGCGTACATTGAGAAAATACTTAAATATAATTAAAAATTTAAATGTGTTTCACAATTTTATGCTCAATGTAATGAAGAATATAAAGAAATATAATTTCATCATATTTGTTTTAAAATTTCATTTCTTTTCCAAAATTGAAGGCTTAAAACGAATATTGGATGTTATTGTTTTTAAGTATTTTTTTGTCTTTTCCATAATGATCCAAATGTAAGATACAAAAGTTAATTAGCTTCTACGTGATGCGTACTTAGATTTTTATAGTATGGTTAAAAAAACATATTTTTTTTATTTTCACGATTACATTCCGTGAAATTAAATTACCGTTATTCTAATGATTTTCCAAAATTCATTACATTATTTGAAAATTTTTTTTTTGTTTTGGAAGTATTATTACGTTTTCAAAAAAACTTTTAAAAAAAATGGGATTGTTTCTACTTCAGCTTTTCTGGAATAAAAACGGTAATTAAAATAAAAGTTATCATATTTTAAAAAATGCCCATCGGATAGAATGGTCCGCTGACGGAACGAACTTTTTATTGTTTTACCTTGAAACAAATTAAAGTAGAAATTAAAAAAAAAAATTTGTAATTAGAAAATAATTTATTAAAATAAAACTTGCACAAAGTAGACGATAAACGGAGATAAGAAAATGAAACAATAGTGGTGGGGCTAATGAATTGCACACTTTTGACGTTGTGAAAGTAATTTACGATAAATTAGATTGTTATAAATAAAGTTACTTGTCTAGAAAATAAGTTCTTATTAGACGAGCAGTAATTTTCAAGTCGTAATATTTTGCCGGGAATCATAATTGAGACAGAATTTCGTACAAACTCCTCCATACTTCACGAACTCGGCGTCACACAGCGTCTATCAACCAAAGTACAGCCTCGAATTTTGAAGTAATTTGGCCATATCTCGAGGCGAAACAATGACTCCATAGAGCATTTGGTAATCAGAGAAGATTGCAAGGAAACAGAATACGTGGAAAATCATCCATGCGATGAGCTGATCAAGTAAAATCAGCAGTTGGAAACCCTCTACATAAATGAATTAAGATGTCGACCAATAAGTTAAGATAGCGAGAAATTGTTAGGATGGTCACATCAACCACTAATAATGATGTAACCTCATCATGACCACGACCGCTTTGTCAAGAGCGACAGGACTGAAAAGAAGATCATAACTGAGAAAAAATAACAATGGAACCATTATAAGATCACTTTCTTATCCGAGCGTCCCTCGGTCAATGCGTCAGTCACTGCTGTTTTTCTCAGCAAATGTATCATATGGAAACTTGAAATTTGGCACAACAATGATGAAGCACTTTAACCTGCATATAGCTAAATAATATTTAAAAGTGATGATACAGGATTTTCATGAGAACAAATAAAATAATTGATTCTTTTGTTAATTTTATATCTCATGTGGCATTTAAATTATAAACGCGCAATCTATGAGGATTTTAAAACTATTCATTTGTTATTATTTTATAGAAGTTATCTTAAAAATTTGTTGAATATATCCATAAATTATAAATATTCTAAATTATACAAAAACTACGTCAGTTGAAATTAACTAAAGCCTTTCGAAATATTATAACGGTGATTTTTAATTTCATAGTTTTTAAGGTAGTTATGGCTGTGAGAAATATGCTGGGCAATACAAAATAACATTAATAATAATAAACAGTTTAGTAGAAATACAATATTTAAATACTATATTTAAACTTGAATGTTTATATGTGCCTATGTATGTTACCTCTCGTAGTTCTGCACGAGGGTAACAATTTTAATTTTTTTAAATATAAGTTTGCTCGTAAAAATCAATGCGTAATCTTTCCAGTACAAGCATATACTCCAGTTTAAGATTTCTGATCCCTTCTGACACATTCGTCAATAGCATTTCTCTTCTACCTTCGAGCTGTCAACGACATTCACAATCTTTTCAAAGTTTTCCTGAAAGCGAACAAAATAACTGGTAACGGAACGACCATGAAATTCCAATATGTAGGTTACATTGATGATACGTGTTTATATTTTTGTGTGTACGTACAGTTTTTTGTCAATTGTATAAGGGCAAAAAATAAGTCATCCATCACCATGCTTTGAACCCTTCGCGTATTATATTACACGCAGAAGCATTCCTATATTTCGCCACGTCATGCTACAGGCGCAAGCAGGCGACACAGCATTTAGGATACCTATGCCATTTTAATAATAAATCGCGATACAAAAATGTTGGACGGAGTGAGCCGAGCGCGAGCCGGAGCAGATGTCGGCCCCGCAGCGTGCAGCACTCGCTTTGTACCCCTTTTGAGGGATGTAGTCATACTTGAATGAGATATAATTGCCACATTGAAGGCAAAATATTTTAGATGTACATTGATTTATTTATTTTAATTAAAGAATCGCAGGATAAAAGAGACTCCAAACTGGAAGTGCAATTTTTGATCCAAAAATTAAGTAACATTAATCCTATAGTTGAAATGTATAATTTCCAATATTACGCAACTTTTCCAAATATATAGAGATATGAACATAAAAATAACGGCAGTATAAAGCTATTATAATAAGAACTAATAAGGCTATCATACTTTTTATCTTCAGTGTAAATTGCAGAAATACACGTAGTAGTTTAACAAAGAGTATGATATTTTTTATGTTGTTATAATTGCTACTTATTTTTATAATGCTAGATTTTAGCCATGTTGAGTGGCATCACAGAATTGAAGATAGATGCTACTTGCACCAAAATAATCTTATCACTACACCAACACCAGATGAATATAAATGTATAAATTTACAGTAAAACTCATACTTGCTTGAAAAATACAAACCTGTGGTATTGCATTACCGTCTACTTTATGGTTTGTTCTGTACTCGTTATACGAACATATACAATTCACTTCAGTTTTGTATGGACGATACCGTAATTAGACTTATGTGCACACAGTGATTTCTAATCTTGTCGTTATCATTTCTACTCACTTTTAAATATAATACAATTACCGAATCAGTAGAATCTTTATGAAAAATGAGTTTTTGCGAGTCTGATTTGACGTCCTACATCAGAATCTCCCCCATTTCCTAGTCTCTCGGTTCTAATAGTTTATATTTATAAATTACCATGAATTATATGAAATATAACATAATTCACAAGACAAATATTTATATTTTGGCTAAAATTATAATTGTTCTTATGAATATAATTGATTTTCACTAAAAATGTAAGTTGCATAACCTCTTGTCGACGCGTAACGATGACTCTTTTTGATGACTGAATAAATTCTGTCGATTAAACATGATAAAACTTCAACATAATATAATATTTGTTTAAAAATGAAAGCTGATGGCTCAAGGTATTTACAGCCATTTTGATGTAAAAGTTCTAAGTATGTGGCAAACAAGTAATCCAAAATTATATTTCAAAAGAAAATAGAAGAAAAATTAGAACCCATAGTCACCATTTTGAGTTGTATGATTGAAGGAATAAATAGTTGACGCTTTATCAACCGTGATGCACTTTCAGTCTTAATATCTTTAGGGTAGTTCTCAGAAGTAGTTTTAAAAGTTGATGTTATTTTAAAACAGAAATATTTTCAAAGGTTAAATTGAAAATAATTTTTTATTTAACCTAACCTGATGGGCACGATAGGAAAATATTAGAAACTCATTTCACCATCAAAACCTATTTTACATCTCTTACAATTATTTGAAAATGTCTTTCTCTGTACAATAATTTTTTCGTGGAAGATATAGTGGAGGCTAAAAATTAATTAAATGCACTGAACGGTTTTAAATGAAACTTTTCGCTCATTCTGAATTGAAAAAGACAAAGTTTCCAAAAAATATCGAAATTAATTCAGTAATATTCCGTGAATAAACAGTGAATCCTAGTAATTTTGTAATTCTGTTATCTTTACCTACCTGGAAAAGATTTACAGTTTCTACTGTTTTAAATCTACAGGCATGAAGTTTTAGAAGATGATGCTACGGAGATTTTAATTAATACATAGCAAAATATTGAGATGTTTTCTTAATGTACTCTGTATACTTTTTTCGTACGCTATTATCATTGCAAATGTCTTCCAAAACAAAATTTGAAGTTTCATTTAAAAGTGTTTATTTCTAAATCCCGTTACGAGCATTTAATTAGAAAATTATTTCGGTATAGTTATATAATGGCTATTTTATTTAACTAATTTATTTAAAATTTATTGTCAATACTTAACTATTTTATTTAAAAATGATTCACAGTCGCGTGTTACAATGCCCCTAACTACGTATGTTGTAACAGAAATGCGAACGTTATGGATGGGCGGCTTCAAGACCCTCGTAACACGCCATTTAAATTGATTCACTTATTGAGAAACGTTAAGTGGCATATTGATGCTTATGCATAAGTTTGGATATGTTTACCCTGATATAAACATATTTGTATTTTATGAAGAAAAACTTTCACACGTTACGCGCGTTACATTGGCCCTAATTACATGTGTTGTAACACAAACCGTCCGGACTTTACACAAAAAAAACATCGTCTTTAAATGAGTTTGTTTCCACGACTGTTTCCCTAATTCCTTTTTTTCTATTCGGTACTAAAAGTCAAAGATCTTTCATGAAGTTTCTTTCATTGGAACTTTTTCAAAACTTATTCTTTATAGGTTAATGCTTATGGTCTCAAAATCCGGTTCAGTATCTCCCTCATTTTCTAATTCCCTCTTATTTACAAAAAAATAGCTTTCTTTACAGAGTTAGAATTGTTGCTCCAGGAGATATACCCTAGCCAGCTTATGCGAGAAGATGTTATGATTTTATCTGATTTTCTGTATCGTTTCCATATCGGATTCTTTGAATATAATTTTCTATAATTGCTCCAAAATTTTTCCATTCACAAAGCAAGAATGAGGTGTGACTAACATTTCATCAAAATATTTTTTTATTTTTATACCAATGAAAATTTGCTTAATCACTTAAGGAAAAATGAAGACAATATAATGGAAATATTAATGAACAAGGCGTGAAACTATTTTCTTCATTTTAAGAAGCAGCTGAATTGATATAAATTCAGATCTTTTCATTAAAATTAACGAATCCAGTTCTGCTATTTTTAGATAAAGCTCGAAAATTTTGTAAGTCACTCATATGACACAATTATTGTTTGGGGGTTTGTCACAAATCCACGAAGTAATGCGGAAAACCATATTGAATCAACTTATTCATTTACGATGGAAAAATTGATTTGCAATGTACAAGTTAGATTTTCCCAGCGTTTGTCGAAAAAATCAACCATTTAAAATCATTGTATTGAGTATTTTCCTTACATAACAAATTATAAAAATATAAAATCGGCCACGCAATATATTTTTATCATAATAATGCAAGTGAGGTACTTCCTTCCTTATCCTTGTAAAGAGTTATTAAATGTCGACAAAATTAAGGCTAACCTAATGTATATTTCAAGCGCCGTCGTAAAAAAAAACAAAATTGAATAAACATCAGACATTAATTCGTCCCGTCGAAATTCAAGACGACGCTGTTTAATCTCGAGTCGCTGGCTGCGCTCCCACAGCAAGGCCCCGACCTTAGCCCGGGCAGGAGTCCCGCCACACGTGCGTCTCCAATAACGCCTCCACGGCTCCGCCCGGAGGACACGAACGTACAAGAACGGAAAGCATTTCGTATTTAAATTTTGTTTGCTTTAATATTCTCATTTGCATGTTAAAACATTCTGTAATTTCGCGCAAACGCCGACGCCACGCCGCCGGTGTTCCGAGGCATCGTCTCAAGTGTTTTTGTCTTAGCGCTCCAAGTCTAATTTGCTAGGATGATTCTAATTAAATAATATTAGGGGTTTCATTATTTCGGGTACTTATTTTGGACGCGACGCGCGCGGATTGAGTCCGCCCGAATTTAGCGTCGCTTCCTGCGACTTTGACGGGGATAAGTTTAAGAAGGGATGAAGGCACGATGATAATCTCAGTTAGGAGTTTGGCTGTTAATTCTTCAGCTGCCGGTACAGTCCATGTGCGAATTGGAAGCGTTTGTTTCTTGTTTACGAGAATCTGATTGCGAGGAATGTTAATGAGAATATTTAGCTTACGTTGGAAATTATCAATAACAACGGTTTTGTCATTTCAATGTGACTGAATTAACAAATGCTAATTTAGATACTGGTACGTTTCTCTTAATTGTTGTTCACTACCCATAAATTGATAATTTGTTAAATATTCGTTTATTTTGCTCAAGGAAAATTTATGTTTTATCATGAGTTAACTACATTTAGGATAAAATTAATGATTCTATGGATTCCACGGACTATCAATTTTCAGCTAACGATAGTATCACCTACAGTATTCCAAAATAACTAAATTTCCACATTTTAAATCATTCATTCTCAAAAACCATTGTTATCAATTACTTTAAAAAACTATGTCATTTTATTAAATTCTAGTTTTTTTAGTAAGTCCGCGTGTATGTATATATATATATATATATATATATACATATATATATATATATACATATATATATATATATATATATATATATATATATATATATGTATATATGCTTTGTGAATGGTAAAGTTTTGGAGCAATTATAGAAAACGATATTTAAAGAATCCGATAAAAGAAATTTCTTTCTCACTTTTACGTAATTCACTAATGACTCAATATTAATTTTAATATTCTAATTACATACATTTCAAAATATTTAATGATAAAGAACCGGTTTAGCTATATCCAAAGACACGAAAAATAGGGACAAAGCAAAAAAATATTTAAAAAAAAAAAGTTTTAAAAAGGAAAAGTTTAAAAGGAAAAGTTTAGGAAAAAAGAATCAAAAAACATTGAGTAGGAAGTCAATTTTTCACTGTAATCTTCCTCCGATATTCTGCTCAGTGCAGCCGTATTTGTAATAAGTTGAAACCTATAGAAAAGAATTAGCCTGAATTTATTTCGATGAATATTTTTGAAAGACGAATTCTATTTACAATAATGGCCAAATTGGCCTGCCAAAGCATATAAATCAAACATATGCTACTTGGGACATCTGCATATTTTATTATGATGATATGTTTATCCCGGGATGGAGAGTTATTTTCGTCTTTATGGTCACATATTGAACGGGATGTTGGACCATAGATAGCTGGGAATTTATTATATTGATGATATTCAGGGTTAAGCCGAAACGACCCGTTTCATCCACTGACGCTAAATTTAGAAAATATTATCGTTGATAATATTAGTTTCAGGATTAAATCAATTAATATGCAAAATTAATTATTCAAAATAACAAAAAAATAATTTGAACATTGTGATGGATACTTGTCCGTAATTATTTATTCACTTGCTCGAGAAAAAAAATAATATTTTCTTTTATTTAACAAACTAATTGGTGTATATAGGCTAAACGATTGCGCTTATAATGAGACAAAAAAAAATTAATTTTGAACAAATATTTCAAGAACCCACAGGTTCTTTTTTTAAGTTATTATCGTATATAGACATATGTTTTGTTTTAGGAACATATACCCAGGAAACATCAGAGTGGTCTTAATGAAGCATTTTTAATATAGCTGCGGTTCCATCAATACCAACAGCTAGCTATTGAATATATTTGGCGTTAATTTTATTTTATTTACAATTAAATGAATGTACGTGATGTTATATTATTTCTATTTTCTTTAATTTCTTTACCACGACCTAGGTTATGTCTTTGCTAATAGCCCACCTGAAGATGTAATACAACGAAACCTAGGTCGTGGCAAAGAAATTAAAGAAAGTAGAAATAATACCATATCACGAAGTTTCATTTAATTGTAAACTTCTAGCTAGTTACATCTATTTCTTATAACGTAACAAGTTGCCAGTCTTGTCGTTGTTATTTCGCAAGTATTTATATGTAAATAGGTTATTAAATACATAAATTATGCATTACCTTAAACGTTTCATTTTTCATAAATTGATATTTCAATTAACTTAAAGAGTAAATATTCAACCAACGTTCATATGTTATTTTCAATAGTTACTACAAAAATTTAAATCCACTGCTAGGTTTGTTTCTTCAGATATTTAATACCCAAAGGTACCTATGTGTACGTATATATATTATCTAACAATTAATAAACAACGATTCATTACAAACCTATATTTAAACAAATGTGATGAAAAGATATATTTATCTCCACCTTTCCAGTTCTTAAATATCTAACCGATAACAAATAAATGCATTTCTGGTTGTTCAAGGGTGCATATATCTCATTTTTTCCAGCATATTATGAGCTAAGCTCCGCAGTACAAATAAAAGCTTAAATAGAGACGTTTCACATGGTATATAATTTATATTTTATACACAGGCTATCCTTCACAATTTTTTCCACGATCCTTTGTAGTTTGTGGACGTCAGCTAAACTTCTATCTTACTATGAAAGAGTACAACCGACTTCGTAGATCTATTGACCATCCATTTTGATAATAGCGTTATAAAGAGCTGACCATCGATATTTTTGGTCGATAATTTTAAAATGGAATATAAATCTAGCTCATTAATTAGTTTCATAATTTATCGAACCTACTCTAGCTCACATTGAGGTTGATTTTCAAAGAAAGCTCACTAGCACTTCATGTATATGTAAAGGCTATAGCAGTGTAAAGTATAATTTCAGATATGCCGATAGCATATCGCGAGCGTAGTGATATTGTGCTAATTTTTTCAAGCATTAGCTGTAGTTTATACATGATGAAGCGAAAACTATTAGTTTTAGACTCTTGCAAGCCAAAATTTATATCTTCAACAGAACTATTTTTCATTCAACAATAAGTCTTTATGAACTATTATCAAATATCTTCTCGTACAATTTTTCAAGGAGACAATAAAAATTTTGATTTTTCCTCAGTAACATTTTGTTGATGGTTCCTAATAACGTAACCATATAATTAACATTGAATAAACATGTAACAAAATTAATTAGCGAAATAAATATTTTCGGGCAAAAGTTTGAGGCCTCCAAATAAATGTCCTATATTAACTCATTGAGGGACTTTTTCAAATTTTGAATTTTCGTAAAGAATTGTTTTGTATTTTTTTTGTCCCTGTACAATTTCCATAAATAATGGTTTTTTTTTGTCCCTGTACAATTTACGTAAAGGACCTTGTCCCTGTACAATTCTTGCAATACATATATCTGTTGAATATCATGAAATTGACTACTTGTTTATAACACAACTCCTTTAATGAATACAATACATTATTTTTAGTCATTATGAATACTTTTCGGATTGATTTATATTTTCAAAATAAATATGGCAGGAAAAAAAAATGATGAAATGAATATTGCAATATATCCAAAATAGTATGAAAGTAAATTTGAGTAGGTACTCAATGGTGCGATTATAATTATCATCAAGTTATTGACCGCTTCGAAAAGATCGATTGTTATAACTATCTCCTGCCTTTAGAAAAACATAAAGTCATATGATCAATTATAAGTAACTAGTGTGTATAATAAATGATTTATAGAATAAGAAAACCTGAAATAAGAGAAAACACATTCACATTACTTTCTATAAATATATTAAAAAAGTACTTACGAGCGGCAACTATTTAGACTGTTAAATTATGAGAATTACATTAAAAGTTCCTGGTTTTTAAGGAATTGCCATAATATAATAAAATTGCATATTATGCCCTAATATTACGAGTTAATAAACTGTTTATAAAAAAATTGCTATAGATAATAATAATCAAATAAAGATTTATGTTATAAAATGAGACAATATATAATATATTATATTTTCTGTTATATTTTCCTGTTATTTTTACATCTATTATTTGCTGTTTTATTAGGAACAAAAATTATTCAAATATAGCCATATCGTTATAATCTCAAGTATATATTTTTCTACATATTTTCAATACTACCTTTTACATAACATACTTAATAAATATAGCTACGATTGTTTATCATTTAATTTATTAACATAACTGTGAATGTGGATAACTAAATTGAGTAATACTGGATGTATTCACTGCGCCTTTATTACATTCGTTAAACATATACATATATGTCAACGAGGTTTGTTACCATCAGTGAAATGAACTACATGTCGGTAAAATATCAATGGATGTAAAAAACAAGCCCAATAATAAACAAGCAAGAGATATGAGTATCTCATTATATTGAAGGTTTTGAATTAACATTTTGGATAGATTTCAAGGCAATGAAGAACTGAAAACTAGTGTAGTTCTATTTAGAATGTGGTTCCATCACGAAAAAATATCTTTCAAAATAGTCCTTCGAGAGGATTGAAAGCGTTTTTTGAATGATGCGTAGGTTTGCAAAGTAAGATTAAGAGAAGTATGTCTTAAATAGACTGATATTAAAATAAATGACCCTATTTTCACAGCATGATAGTGTAAGATTCAATAAGTCTATGACAAATAGCAGTTAAAGAAATTCAAGCGTAACATTTTTTTTCATATATAGTAATATCAAACAGCATTTTTTTTTACAAAACTGACTTTCTTACGATTTATGGACAACGGTAAAATTTGTAGTCAGGTGATAAGGTTTTCAATATTACAGAAAAATAAGATTTGTAAGTATTATAAATACAATTTCTTATGATAGCAAAGACGTCTGTGGATGTATTCACTGCGTCTGTGAAGGTACACCTGGAAATAAGAACCAACTCTACCGGAACAGGAGAGAAGAGGAAAAGATAAGTTTGCGAAAGTCGTTCGATGTTAAATGTTTTTGTCATACATAGAGATGTCCCTTTCATTAACTATAAAAGCATTCAAATATTTCATTATAACGAAGCGCACAAGGAAATACCTAAACAGGCTAATACATATAAAGACACAATTAAAAACAGCCGCCCGCCCAGCAAGCAACGTTACTCTCAAATATGGCCACTGAAATTGCGATACAGAAACTAACCCTCTCTCCCATTTACGTTCCGAGGAGCCAATATTCCGTTAGAGCCCTATTTCAATATTCTGTTAGAGCCACACAGCATTCCGCCAAAGCCTTTGCAGAATTTAACACAAAATAATACGTTCCGCCTTATCTGTATTCACAGTGTTGCCGCCCGATAGGGTGGCCCTTTAATGTTGATAACGTAAGGGCGCCTCGTTCCGGGCAGTTTCCTTAATAAAATTTGCAGGTTTATCTAATCATATAGATTACTATTTATTGGATTATATTGTTGATTCGGATTTACTTATATTTGATTGTAAGAAAATTTAGCTCTAATGCGCGATTAACCTTTATTTATTTAATAAAATTGATATTTTTGTATTTTTTGGAAGTAATATTGTATGTAAATAAATATATGTGAGTAAATATATATATATATATATATATATATATATATATATATATATATATATATATATATGTAATATTATATTTTAAATTGCATTAGCACAACATTTATATTAATACATAAATAGATATTTAAGAAAGTAGAGATGAAGTGAGTAAATTTAAATAAACGAAATTAAACAGAAACTAAAATATACAAATTACGTGTTTGCTGAAAAAGTTTAGAATTTATAGAGCCAGAATAAATGATTGTCAATAAATACTACGTGAAGTAAAACGAACTTAAATTGAAACAAGCATAGGCAATTTTTATATATTTTGCAGGTATATATATATAATATATACATAATAAAAATGTTTATGTCAAAGAACTCCGATTTTTTTGAATAATAGATGCGGGAATTCCAAAAAGAGAGTAGTTTGAATTTTATTATTTTTTTCATATTTTTGTTATATTATTAACATTTTTTCCAAAAAATATTTATTAATATATTGAAAATGTTTACATTATTTCAATTCAAAAAGATCACAGTATGTTAAGGTTTTTCTTCTTGCTGGGCTCAATAATTCTTATGTACAGTGAATTTGCGTTATGTATCTCGCAATTTTATTTATTTTAGAATAAATAATGTAGAACTTCCTGCTCTTAATAAAAAACAGTCATTTACAATTTAATTATGTTTTATTTATTGTATATATTGAAACAAGTAAGATAAATTGAGACTTTAAACTTACAAGCCCCGTAAAAGTTGATTACCATAAGCATAGAATTAATTTTTTTGTTTCTTGACTATTTTGAAACGATTTATAAAATTTAACAAAGAATTTCGGATAATTTGAAACTCATTTCGAAAGCCAAAGGTAAAATGTAATTAAATCGGAATCACTTTCGAATATAGTACCTATTTTTATTTTTATTTTTCTTTCATCTTATTTTTCAATTTAATTTTTTCTGCTCATTTAAAACAGATAAAATTGAAATTTTAAAAGACAATGTTTTTTGTGACTTTTTGTTAATCTACGAACAATGTAATTAAAAGCTTGAATAGAAACCACTTAACGGATATTTTTCTTTTGTGGATGAAATATCGATTTTATTTGTTTTTCACTGAAGCTTTTTAACAAAAAAGTATTAAATTTATATTAAAATTAATCTTCTTGTTTCATATTGTCTAATTAAAATTCTTACTCTCATGTAGAAACTTTCCTGTTAGATTATTTTCATTTCCTGTCGCTTCAGTCTTAATGAATTTTAGAATATTTACTCCTGTACATAATTTATTTACACCATTTTCAATAAATTATCAATTCCCATTTTTTCTTCTATATATTTATTAAAAACGAGAAAAACTCGAGATATTATTTTATATTGTTACTACAAAAATATCCTTCTTTTTAATAAACATAGTACACGCACTAGGAGAGTTCCATACAAAATTAGGCATTTAATGATATATATTATTCTTATTAAATTTTTTATAAATACTAATACTATATTTCATCGTGTATAAATATGTGAAATCCTAGAATGAGAAAATACAGTATTTTTTTGCTAACTCATGAAATTATGTGAGATTTATTACTACGCCAAATTAAAAGTTTCTACCTAAAACAGCTTCTGAAAAAATGGCTGTGACAGATGGATAAACGGATAGACCAGCGAGTGATCTTACAATGCTTTTTCCTTTACCTTATAGGGAACCTGAAAATGAAAGAGATCGTTTCCAAACATCTGCGGAAAAATTTATGTGATAGAATTTGAAAGGCAAATACGGAGAAGCGTGCGATGTCGGAAATAAATTGATTGTGAAAATAAAGTAAGAAATGCTGGTTTGGTCATGTTGAACGTACGTTCCTGAAAAAGCTGAAAAAATATTGCCTGGAAGAAGTAAACGATAAAATAAAAGATGGAAGATCAGGAAATATTAAAAAAAAGTCGGAAACGAGTAAAGTAAAGAATGACGTAATGTATTTTCATATCTAAACGGAAAAAGCCTTACATGATGAAGCAGAAGTAAATAGACGAAATATATTATTATTGTCTAGTTCCGTATTGGCTACTTCCGTATTATGAGAAATAAATGCGCACTAGGCTTACCAAGGCGACTTTAAGAGCCAGTGCATAAAATGGCATAAAGGAATTATAAACGTAAAATAAAACAAAACCAACAAGGTGCCTGTTGATGGTGATGAAGAAACTTTCCTTAGTTATTCACAATTGTTAAAATTTTTCATAAAAACGAACCAAAATAATTTTATTGGAAGGTTCCAATCAGATTCCAGTATTTATAATTATTATAGATTTTACAAACTCTTTATATTAAAAAATTAGAGAGAGAGCTTTTTGCGTTGTTTGTTATTTATATGCATGAAATTTCAAAATGGGAATTGGTAAGTGGGGCTTCTATATTATTTTGAAAGTTTTGAAAGTCGTTACTTGATGGGCTGTTCAAAAAAAATTGCTCCCGATTTGTATTAAAAAAAGTTCTACACAGATTTGATTAAATATTGATTGAGATCTCGATCAAGCATCAACCTGTAAAATTTCACGCACACTTATCTAAAATAACTTACATAAAATATGAGGTGTGTCCGACAGGGATGGGCAGACAGACAGACAGATGAGACGAAACTCTATGGATTCCGTTTCTATCATTGGGCTATAGAAACCTAAAAGAGGTGGTGATTTTTGTTAAGATTATCTCATCCATTTCCTTTGTTGCTTTTGTTACTGTGTTAATTCTTATGTATTCGAATAATGACCCAAAAATATTAATGAACACCAATATTATAATTGTAATAATTTTATTTGTATTCGATTTCAGTCAATAAAGCTGAAATAGGACGTATTTATAGTTTACATGAAATCACTAATCAGCAATCTATTTCTTATATATTGTGAAGATATATTTTCCACAACTGTACATGGTTCGCCTTCATTTTTTATTTATGAAGCCATATATTTAGATAATGCGTATATAACGTCTGTACCGGTCCATCGATACGCAAATACATACGCCGACCGACTCGGCTCTTTCCTCCCACGCACCGCACAATACGATTCAGGAAATGAAAGCAAAGAAAATTTGCTCGAGAATATAAAAAGAAAAACTGGGCAAAAACACTTAGGAAGGAAATTTATTTTATTCAAACGGTTCCTTCATTATTTTCTTCCGGTGACGTTGATTTTTTCCTCTCGTTCCCGTCTAAATTGTGTTTCATCCAGCGAATGCTCATCTCGGCCTTCATTGTGAACGTGTCCCTTAGCTTTATTGTTTCAAGCATATAATTGCTGGTCGGTGTGGTAATTACGAATTGCGAGATTGGAGGAAATTAATTGCTTAGCTACAATGTTAATTTGAGAAATGTATCAAGAGAAGTTATTGTGGCGTGAAATAGTTCTAGCGTAAGAAAACACCTGTTTGAAACATCTACTATTTGAAGAATTGTTTTTTTTTCTGTAACAAGGTTATTTTGTAGCCTGATAATAACTAACAGCCTTTAAAAGGTATTGTATACATACTGATTTAAGTGTGAATTTATTACAAAATTAAAGGCTTATTATACTATTTCATACGTTCAAAATTTTAATTTTCTGAACGATATTTGAAAAATTTCTAGTAATTGATTTACTGATTGGTAGATTTGAAATAGCCCCTATTTTATAGAGATTTTCGGGACATTATGTAACAACATTTGGTATTAAAAAAACAAGTGTAATGTAAAAGTCGATCAGTCGATAAGTTTGCCACATCGCCTTGATTAAATTTTGAATTTTGTTTTTTCTTTATTTTATTTGATATTGTTTTGAGGGAAAGAGGTGTGGGTAATGATTTATACATTTTTTTAAAAATTTTGTTAAAATATTTATTTATACATTTATGAATGTAATATTATTAATTGATTTACAATCTGATAGATTTGAAATAATATAGCCAATTAACCCTCAAGGCACTCTATATCAAAATGTGGTTTTGAAAAAACATGCAATGTAAAAGGCGTTAAACCGTCAGTCGAAGTAGCATGAACAAAGTTTCCCTACTGTTTTCATACAATTTCAGTTATTGTTTATTTTATTTTTTTTTGTTAATATTTTAAGAGATAGAGGAGATTTTTACTATTTTTTTGGAAATTGTTATATGCAAATAAATGTGATATTTAAAAGTTTTCCTTTTACTATTTTAGTTTGATACCCACCCTGATTTGTTACCAATAAAAGAAAATTTGGTGATATATGTAAACCTCCAAAGTTACCCCTAATGTTGGAAATTGCCTCTAAGTCCCAACTTGACTCTCATCATCGCTTGGTTTATCCGTAAACTCATGGAATGAAGTAACATCAACTATTATTATTTATATAAAACTGCCTTGTTGTATTTCAGTAATAATTCCACCATTCTTAATTTATTTTTAAATTTTTAATTTATTTTGATTTAAAACTTAAAAAAGTTATCAAAAGCGACTTAACTTATGGGTTTCTCTGGATCATATGAAATTCGCCAAAATGTTTTTCTTAAGTGAATCGCCTAATTCTTAAAATAATTTAAATTTAAATTTTCCATGGATTCATAATTATACACTCTGTTTAAATAGCGCCATTTACCAGTTTGGCAGCGGGTAACGTCTAATCGTATATGGAACTGTCAGATAACAGATGAATTTTCATTCAAATCTTGAGAAAAATTTAAAATAAAACCACACCATTAATTTTCCGGCTAAAACCCTCGAATACAGCTTATTTCACCGACAGTTTAGTCATAATTTCGTATAATCAATAATGGTTTTATTTTGTCCAAGACTAAAACCTAAACTGGTGAGACCAGGTGGTATAAATAGTTCTTCCTGTATTAATTGCAGCAATATGACATTTTAGCTATCAGCATATAGCTAGCTGATAGACAAAAGATCATATTAAGGTTTTTGTCATTCTACCAAATAGTGTTTGTAACAAATAGTGTTTTATCGTAGTTTAGAGAATTTTTAAAATATCAATAGGTTAGAATATTATTATATTATTCACAATTAAATGAAACTACGTGATGTAATATTATTTCCACTTTCTTTAAGTTCTTTACGCAAATATTATAGCAATAGCCCACTTGAAGATGTTGTAATACAATGAAACCTAGGTCGTGGTAAATAACTTAAAGAAAGTTGAAATAATACTACATCACATAGTTTCATTTAATTGTGAATAATGAATTTCTACAAAATTTACGCCAAATATATTCAATATTATATTATTCGTTAACAGGTTTAGATCATTCATTAAACAAAAAATTGAAAATGCGAGTGACAATTCTGATGAAGAAATTGTATTATTGTTGAATGGTTTAAATCATAATTGCTAATGCTTAATCGACAATGTTTACTGTATGCCGTCACCGTGGACGGAAAGTTAAAAGCGTATTCATACAATCGCATACGTTTTACTTTCTTATTGAATCGTGATGTTACTATGTAAAACTATAGAAATACGTATCTCTTTCTTTTGCATAAATTTATTTTATATAATTATGCAACATAAAAGGATAGTTAGAAAAGTTAAGTAGGCACTCGCATCGTTAAGAAGACTATTGATTCATGATTGCCACATTCCTTAAGGTAAGATATAGGAAAGATAAAATATAGGTTGAAGCATTTCCATGTTAATAACTTTTCAATTTAAATAAAGAAATTTCATTATTTTCGGAAAAAATCATATATATTAATACGCTAAGGTTAAGATGTTACACTCCCTTTTTAGAAAAAACCTCACAACTAATCCACATAAATGATATATCATTTTATAGATAATTGCTTGCTCTACCGGCATCCACAACTAAAAAATTTATTATTGCTATTGTTTTTGCAAATTAATTAATTATTAAAATTATATACACAAAACAGCAATGCTGCCATCTAACGGCTCAACGTCAATATGATTGACGGTCGGTAAAATTTTTGTTTAATTTCAAATCCACTCACGTATAAATAAAGTGGCGCTTTAGCTCAATGCTTTTGATACTTGCGCCTCTATATGTCAATTTTAGTAAAATATTTGTTTGATCTGTCATCTGAGCTTCATAATGGAATAAATAATGCGAAGACTTCGCACGGGTCACGCTAGTAACCTTTATTTTATCAGTTCATGACACACTACGGTGGATTGGATTGGCGCGCTCGCGAATAATTAGACACTACTTGATTTTAAAATATACAACATACATTTGTGAATAACAATTAAAATGGGTTAATTTTATATTAGGATTTTAACAACGTGGAGAAAGCAAATTTTGATGTTTTTGCCTCGAAACCTAGTAAAAGTAGTATTATATAACTACTTAGTTAAAAAAAAATTGATAATATATTTATGTGTGAGATTTTGTTTTAAAGCTTAATTAAATATGATTAAAATAATAGTCCATTTATTTTGTAATAGACAGGTGGCTTAATATAAACAAAGTTAAAAATATTTTACACAAAACTAATTATTTTAAGAAAACACGTAAGGACATAACGCAATCTAAAAATGTAGTGAAATAATATGGAGACGTATAACGGGAAAAAAGTAATACATATTTTAAGAACTTGATTTGTATATTTTCTTTTCTTCATCTCTTTCTTCATTTCCATAAATATTGAATAAAAATAATAACGAAATATATTTCATCGTTCATCCGTTTTATATATTTAAGGGCTTTAGAATCAAGTGGATACATCCATTTCTTTGATATCTTATTAAGTTCTTTCATTGTATTACTTGAATGGCCAATCCTATCCTATCTTGTTTTCTTAAAATTTTCCAATAAAATTTTCTTCTTTATTTGACAAAGAATTTTGCTTCTGCATTTTTTATCTCCATTATTTATGTAATTAATTTTCAAAATTGGTGAACCTCATTTCGGATGTATTCACTATGTATACATCTTTATATAGAATTAAGTTTATATAAATACTACATTGCCCACGAATAAATAAACCATAATCAATTTTCTTCACCCCTTCCTACGTTCCGCTTAAAATTTTCCCCTCGCCTGAGGCGTCCACGCAGATCGCGATTTAATTGAATTGGAAAGGCCGCCGGGGCCGTCAATTTAATTAGGCGACGTGGTCCTCGATGAGGCTACGCATCGAACGACCTTAGCGGCTTTTGACTTCCTAATTTTTCGAGCTTGGTTTGCTGTTTATTTGCTCAGTCATCGAATGTCAAGTCGGTACCAGGCTGGGGTCAGAGGACTCTGCAGAATATTATGCAGTTTCTCATTATATTTAAGAAAAAATATGTTAATTACGTATAGAACTCCCATTACGAGGGTTCCATACAAACTTAGGCCCATTCACATGCACGCACGCACATACACATACACAGGTGTATGTATATATATATATATATATATATATATATATATATATATATTTAGACATACAATTTTTTTTAAATTTATTTTCATAGGCTTAAACATGTCGTTTATGTGTGAAAAGCTAAAAAATTTTAAATATTCGCTGTAATTTTCCGGTAAAGTTCTTATAAATTTCTAGTAATCGTATTTCTTTTTTCATAATTTGATATTTAATAGTTTGGAGCAGAGAAATAATGTGGATATTTCAAACAATATCAACCATCTAACATAAAATCCTCAAAAATAGTTTTCGAATCCTTGAAACATAATTTTTCAAATAATTTCCCACATGATATATTTATTAAAAACTTTCCCCTAGTTAACTAGTTCCCCCTAATATTTTCATGAGAATATTTTTAAGCGTTAACAGTATATAAACACGATGGACGATGGACGAATGGATAGATAGAGGGATATGTAAGTGATCTTAGAAAGGTTCCGTTTTTCTTTTTGAGGAAGAGAACATTAAATATGGTAAAAATAGTTCTTTACAAAAAAAATTATCTCCAGAAAATTATCTCCGATATCACAACTGAATGTGCTTTACATGACTCATTTACAAATATACTCACTTCACGTTTTGTTTCTTTCTCATATGTCAGTATAAACGATGGGATAGATTGTCTACACAGGTGTCCCAAGAAATTGTATCAAATTGAAGAACAGAAGTAAAGATCTCAAAGCCTGTCCGAAATATCCATGTGCATGTTCAGTGATTTTTTCTGAGTTATAATTTCTTTATGTCTTTAGGCAAACTCATAGATTGAAGCCAAACATATTTTTTATGGCATAAATAGTTATGATGGAAATTTTTTTTATCTGGTCTAACTAGCCTATTCGGGATAAACACATTTATTCACTATGTGTTAGCAAGGCGCCAAAAAAATTAACAGAAGACATGTATTAACGTCATTTAAAAAATTACATGCCTTTTTTTCCAGAATCTAATTCAAAAATCTTTCTACTTTATCAGTTTTGAGAAGTTTGACGTTATGCTATTTGGTAAAATCGCAGAGATTGCTATTTAAAACTTTACCTAAAATAAAAAAAAGAAAGTGAAAACTAATTATTGTTTTGGGTAATTAAATAATAACTAAAACTAAATAAAAATTGTTTAAAACATTTCAAAATAATGGCCATCTCGTTTATTACGTATACGGCATCGCTAAAAAATAATAAAATAAAAACGTCTTATTCCTGTAATTAATATTTTTAACTGTTTCTTTAGTTTCCCTCAGATTTATTCTCATATCATCCAAACTGTGACTTTTTTAAGTGCATCAACTCATTGTAGTATTCCCATATGGGAACGTCAATTAAATTTAAGACAACAGACTGCGGAGGTTAAGCTATGTTTTTGCCAGGACATATCCATTTCCTGGAGAAACTTGCGTTCTCGAGGAATTCTTTCGGGGTTTCTCCAAATGTTTTGACAAAATCGTATTCGTCGGTTATAATACTCAAGTTCCAATTATAGCACATTATTGATGTGGTATCATTGATATCTCTCCTGAACACGCGACCTATCCCAGATTTTTGGACTCCGGACTCCGTTCGTAATGAGACACAGGTATAACCAAGTGTCAAAGTAGTATACTGTACTACCTTGACACTTGGTGATAACTCTCTCTCATCACGAATTTTTAAGATCATACCACGATCAGGAAACCGCCCGGATTTAAACCTATCTGTATATTCTATATATGCCCTATATAGCATTTTAAGTGTTTTCATTTCACCTAACTACAACAGTAAGGGATTTCTCTACAGTCTCTTGGTAAAAAAACGATGACCACTTACTCACTTTGAGAAAAACGTGACGATTTTATGTTCCAAGTAAAATATTAAAAAGTTAAGCCTTTCGATAATTTGTCTATTTTAACAATATATTCCATTTACGTATTAACACTAACCAACACAGTATACACTTCCAAATTCGGAAAAAAGACGGAAATTCGTTAAAGAAAGTGAACCATAAAACAAGTGTAGCGTAACGGTAAGCGTAAGAGTAGGCAGAGGAGTAAATAGCTACCTCGGCTAGTTTGGCCGGCACAAGTCGTTAATCTTAAGAGGAATTACAGTTACATCACGTTATTTCGTTTTATGATGAATACGGTCCAAATTTGATTATATTGTTTCAATTTTTTCTTTCTTTAATTGTACACTCAACATATAATTTCTCACTTTCTACGCTATGGATTCATTAACAGAGTCACTACGCAAAGGTAGCAATGTAAGATTTCATATTTAAAAACTAATGAAATATAAAGATTTTCAAAGTAGGTTGTAGAAAAAAGTTTACGTAAATTTTTTTAAAGGTCATCAAATATTAAATTAAAAATCTGATGTTTTTCAGAATTAGTTTTCCCTAGGTATTTCAGATAGTTCTTGATATTTTATACTCATTACAAAAAAATATGTCCATCATTTACATTTCTAATTATCTATGTGTTGTTACGAAAAATTGAGGAGTACTTATTTCTCATTTAAACGTATGGTTAATTAACAGCATAAATTTATTTGGTTAGAGATTGGGATTATTAGAGACGACCATACACTTTATCTTTGTAGTTTTTAATCTGAGGCTAGTTTTAACACTTCACTTGTTAACCCAATCGACTATATTCTTTGTAACCCCGTTTCCGAGATGCATGAAAACTGGCTTATCAGCATACTTCAAGTTGTCGATGTTATGAACGCTTCTGAGTACAGGAAAAAAAGAGTTGGTGATCTTTTTGGCTTCTCAAGACTTTGTCTTTGTCAGTCTGATATTTGTCGTAGCCTATCCACCTAACATCACTAATCCCTAAAGTATCAATTTTCATTCGTGTCGTCTCCTTCTTTACATTAAACATTTTGTCGTAACTGTTGAGGCTTTGAACATTTCACGTCATAGTTCTAAATGGTTTCCGCCCAGGGATATTTCTCACTCCTGTCTTATTCATGGAATACCAGGCACTCGGGGCCATTGCTTTATGAACTGGTTTCATATTTAGTAGTAGTACAGTATTATGTGTGGTTCTTGCAGTCAATTTGCAATAAAAATAGAAGACTTCTGGTATATACTTCCCGAACTTATATACCTTGGTGTATGAGTGTAGTTTATGATAATATAGCTGAATTGTTAAACTTGTACATCAGTCAATAAGGAATGATTTACAAAAAAAATATAACCGTGTCTCAGGAGAGTGACGTGTACTCCTCTATGAAAGTAAAGAAGAGAACCACTGCATTCCGGGTTCAATATACTGGCGTAATGGTTTGGAGTATTACTTATTCGTACTACTTATACTTTATTATTCTTTGAGATTCATTCTGATTTCATATAGACAGAAGTCAGAAATATCTTTGAAACAGTGTTGAGCTATATCGGCTTTTGTGCCATCGTTCCTGCATTTGAAAGGGTTTGTGATAAAATTTATAACCGTTTGTGCTTCGAAACTCGAAGAACGAATTTACAATCGTTTGTCTTTATAATCGTTTGAACTTCGAAGAAATTACGTTACCCTTTTCTGTCTTTAGTATTGTCAATGGGTTCCTTCTAATGGAAAAATCTATCGCGAACCCTCTGTAGTCTTTATTCTTCTCGATTACTCTTTTAGTAAATTGTATGTAACAGACAAGTATATTAGGCAGAATACACTTGGACATCTGATCACTTAACCACTTGGAATATGATATGGCAAGTGAAGACTACGACTTTGTTTAATCGCGTTTCGTCAAGGGTTCAAAAGTTTGGTCTATGAGTTTCTCAGTTATTTCGATAAAAGGGAGATCAAAACAGTCTCCACTAACCTGTCATTAAAATCATCCTCTTTTATGTACTCGTCTAAGCACTCAAAACTGCTGAAAAGTGTTAGCTGGAAGCTTTCAAGATTTTGTATATTAAAGGGATGCTGGATTGAGTATAAACATCGTCATCAAGCTTTAAGTATAGATTCAATCTCTCACCATTCGATGATCACTTCCGCTTTTTACCTCGCACGATGGCAAAGTCATCATAGAATATATGTTTTCTGATCGCCAAAGTGAAATCTCTTTCATTTCATCGTTGGAATATGCTATATGTGCGTATTCCACATTTGCCAAAATGCAAGAGAATACTAGTGTATGAAAACAATAACGTAATAGTTTTAATAAGAAACTTAGAAAAGGTGAACCCGACACCAACCTGGATTTATTAGTCGACCTCACAATAGTGGACCTGCCCTCACAGTAGTTGTCTTCTGGCCTTTGATCCTAATCCTCGTATCATAATTTATTCAGTTCTTCTTTTGGTTCCACAATATGTTCCACTTTGCAGTTCCAGTTGATCGCAATAGTATATTGTCGTACATTTGAAGAAGGTGTTTAACTTGGAAATTTGAAATTTGGCGTAGTAAAAGATCGTAATACTTATATTTAGCTAGTGGAACTTTAATATATTTATATGGTAATTTTAGACAGGGAAAATTAAGTACTCCAATTTTTTTTTAGTTTTATATAACCAACTTGATATCTATTGAAAGAGTTAATTACAAGTAGCTCAACGTTTTTTCCACTTTAATTGCATTCACCTTCAGATCTAACACTTTTTTGAGAAATTCACGATGATTTGTTTGCGAAAGATAATTGGTAATATGTTAGGGATATTATTAATATGTATAACTGATTTAATATAAGCATTTTGTACAGGGAGTTTTTTATGCACGTAGGTAGGTATGGAACTTTGGTGGTGCGAGTTCTACCTTATATTACAGATTATTTACATTAGTGTAGATATCATGTGTATTCCAACCGTAGCATATATCTTGGGTTCCTTCATATGGTGTGTCTAATGGTCAATCGTCGCTCAATTGACTCACCTTGAGGTAATGAATATTTATATGCTGGTGTTACTTCAATATCGCAGAGATGGAAATTTTAAAAAATACATCTTAAATACCGTAAATACCGTACGTACCGAAAAAATATCGTAAATACCGTACGTATCGTACCTCTCGAAAAACCTATAAATAATTAAGTTTCTTGTATGTATAACGTGTGAGTATAATTTATAATTTTTTTTTTTGTTCCTTGCACTCTCTTACAAAGTTCATATATAAATGTTATATTTTCCATTTAAATGTATGCATGTCTATTAAATGTTCAATTAATTTAGTTCCACACAAAGCAATTAGTTGAATTTGACAATTGTTTTGATTTCATTTCTTTTTTTTTAGATGACATGATAATCTAAAGGATTCATTTGATTTCAAATGATTGTTTACGTAATATTTAATATATGCAGTACATATTTTTTCGCTATAGTAAGTTATAATTAGATAAGGTTGTTTTAAATATGAAAAGTTATTACTTAAATGAATGTATTGCGGAAAATTAATGTAAGTATAATTAATAAGAGACTTAAAGTAATAAGAGACTAAATAGTATCAGGAACATTACTTAAAACGATCTAGTCTCGTTACGAAATTGTGATTCAAAACTATCAAGGTAAAATTAATTCACACTTTCTGACATATAATTGGATAAACTGCACCACTAATGTTAAAAGAAACGTGGGTCAAAAGTAATTATTTCCGAAATTTGCAATTCAAATTATACAATTTACAAGTATACGAATATAGTATATTAATACTACAAATACGTCATTTCTTTTGAAGAGCTAAATTAAAGTATAAAATATTAAAAATATAAACTTCTATTGTTAAATAATTATCCAATATATTTAATAGTTTCGTTTCGTTCGTTTACTTCATAAAAATAAAGAGTTATGAACTATGTAATACAATAATTTTTATTGAGATATTTATAACGAAATGCTCATTGTGCAACTCTCGTAACTTACGAAACTACATAACCCGCAAACGATATGAACTGTGCGTTAAAACAAACATAACGTAATACAATCTAAGCCCGGCAACACATCACATAATGTATCTACGTAAAATCAGAACACAGTGACCAGCACAAACACGAAATACAGTGACGGTCACAGCGACGGTGATATTTCATGGCAGCGTCGTTTTATTGGAGTCGTGCGCGTCGAACTGCAGATAAATAAAGCGGACGCGTCGACTGGTCGCCGGCCGACTTTTCAGTAGCGGTACGACCGGAGAAATGGACCATTTCCGCAATTTAATTGTTGGTTTGGGCTTTTCTTTTTTAATGGATGTTTTGGCCTTTTTATTTTGGCTTTGTATTTGGAAAAATTCAAGTTGCAGGTCAAGTGTGAGGACGAAAGCATTTACTGACTTTTATTACAAACTGCGCTCAAATACTTTAATAAAAATCTGTAAGAAGTTTTAATTATTTTATAAACACCTATTTCCTTCTTTTACGTTAAAAATCATACTAATATAACTTTCTTCAATCTGATTTGATCGAGTTAATATGAACGACTCGGTTATTTTTTTTGACCTGCAATAATGCTTCTTTTCTGTCTACATTAAATTAATTTTATGTTAAATACCATTTTTACACTTAATGTGCTACAAAGACACCCAATACGGTCTGTATCTGCTGGTTTAAATAGAGACTTGCATTTTTTACCGCTACAATTTTTCATACCACAATGGATCCTTAAAATACAGTTTCAAAAGATATATGAATACAACTTCTTTCTGTGAACAAGAGTACTATATATATTATAAAATATCTTCGTCAGCTTTTATCTTATAGCAGATCATATATTTCCTCGCAGTCTTCTGACCTTTTCACGTACAAAACCATTTGTTTATCTTATATTTATCCTGTAAGACGCGAACATAAAAATATTTCTCGTTATGATTTGAACGTGTAATATTTATTTTGTAAATAATCCGAACATATGTATCGACAATTTTATTAAAATTTTAGTTATGCCATATTGTCCCCATCCGATGATTTTCCTGATTTACGACATTAAATATATATATATATATATATATATATATATATATATATATATATATATATATATATATAATTTCACTACCGTAAAATGGGAAATTTTGCGGAAAATATTACAATACATTCTTATCCTCAATATAACATTAATATATCAAAATTATGTTTAACAATTAGTTAAATTAAATTTGAACTACTTTTCAATGGATGCAATTTTACACATTTTTTTCAAATTATGGTCCTAGCAGTTTCATTGTAGCGTTATTTAGATACGTGTAATAGCGGGTACGAAAATCGCACTAAAGTATTTGACCCACTTTTCCAGTTGATACCTTTATACACACTTCTTATTTTTCTTTTCTTCATCTGAACATTGAAAACACAGGGGTTATGTAGACGGAAAGTAATTTACAACATGTATATCGTCATTATATGTATATCGTCATTGGATGGTAATTATGAGAATATCTTATTTCTAAAGTGATGCATAAAATTATTCCAATTTTATCTACTTTATAAGAAAAAAAAATAATTAAAAATATGTACGTAGGTGAAAGTAATGAAAGCATTCTCTCTAAAAAAAATAATGCCTTTCTCACTCGAAGTTTAAGTGTAAAGAGTTGAATGCTGAATTTGTCATTGTTGGCAGAATAAATGAATCGAGGATCAAAGGATGGAGGGATCCTGTGGCGCGTGTAGCGGCCGGAATGGGACCCTCTTTTCTCCTTCTTTTCAACCCTTTTATTGCAGTCTAATTTCCAGTGCAGAAGGTCTTTTCGAGAGAATTAAATTAATTTGGGGTGAACTGTCTCTATTTTTGTTACCTTTTTATGCAGTACAGTGTTTCGTGGATTTAATTCTAATTAACTATTTTTACTATCTTTCTGAAGAGAATTCATGCAATTTCGTGTATATATATTCATTTAAATATTACAATAAAAATGTTATAATCTTAAATACGCCAACATTCTGGCTAGAAGAAATTTGTAAAATGATTCCATTTTTACATCGAATTAATGCCGAAATTCAATATAATGCGTTGTGCTATGTTTATTTTAGAAAGTTTTAAAAGCGCCTGGTTAAAATATAATGGTGCTGTATAGTATAAAAGTATTAATAAACTTTGTTTCTGATCAATTTTTTCAGCAGCAAATATTTTGTAATTTTTTAATACCATTTTATTATACAAATTATTATATATATTGAATATATTTGGAGTTAAGTTTGTAGAAATTCATTATCAATTAATTTTGTATTAAAAATTGAATGGAACTACACGATTTAGTATTATCTTCACTTTATTTAAATTTTGAACCACGACCTAAATTTCGTTGTATGATAATATCTTCAGGTAAGCAATTTGTAAAGATCTCCTCAAATTGGCCACTTGACGATGTTGTCTTAAAACAAAACCTGGGCCGTAGTTAAGAATTTAAATAAGGTGGAGATAATACTACATCGCGTAGTTTCATTTACTAATTACTATATAAGTTTCAATCTTATGTATTCGTAAGTTTAAGTATACAAAAACCGAATTAATATAAAACTGGATTTCATACAAAAAATGATTCAATACAAAAATAGAGAATTTAAAAAAAAGAACTTATTTACATTGAATTAATGTCGAAATGCAACATGATTCTTCGGTTAAATTTGTTTTAGGAACTTTTTTAAGTACTTGGTTAAAAGTTTATTATGTACATATATAAATATATATATATATATATATATGTATATATATATATATATATATATATATATACACACATATATATGTATATAGTTTGAAGGTATTTCAGTAAACTTTTATTCACAGTTATTTTAGCTAACAGCTAAGACAACGTTAATACAAAAAGTGTTGTTATATACACCAGTACAATTGTGATTATGTAACTGATTAATTGAATACCGTAGTTGAATGGAGTACAGGAAGATTTGAAATAATTTTGCTTTACATTAAATAAAGGCTATTAGTACAAATTATGGTATACGAAAAGCGCGTGGTTAATCGCTATGCGTGCGTCACTAGTGATTACTATGAAATACAAAAGATCGCGAGTTGTCGAACCGCTTCCCAAATGTAGCAAGTCACCGGGACACCAACCGTTAATGCTTTCACTTGTATAGAAAACCATATGTTACGTTTTTGTCATATGCGTTTAATTGCAGTTAAAATCATAAAAATATGAAATAATCATTTTAAATAATTTTATGTGCTGAAAATTTTACTTCTAAACCAAGGTTGGCGTTAACTTTGTCGTTAATGTTATTACCTTTGTCTTGTTAACTCTGTCTTCATTATTATGTCCTTTCGCGATAACTATCGTAATATCTTCTAGTGAGTATATTACATAATCTATAACCAATTAAAATAAGTTGGTAAGCCGAAGTAAGTTGGTAAGACTAATTTTTTTATGGAAATACTGATGAAAATCAGGTAAATAGTTCAACGATTAAATTTAAAAAAAAAAAATGAAATATTTGGAGCGTTTAAGTTTCATTACATCGTGTTTATGTTAAATGATGGTTATGTATACCTACCATTTCTGTATAGTCTTTACATTATATCTTATTAATTGTCAATATCCTTCAAAAAATCATGTTTGTGTGACAACATAAAACATCTTTAGAATTTATGTAAAAATATACTTATATAACACCTTCTAATACTATTATTCCTTATATATATATTTATATATATATATATATATATATATATATATATATATATATATATATATATATATACATTCACTTCCCCACAATTTGCTCACCCCATTCCACGGAGGGTTGAATTCAGGAAGACAATGGAGAGCTGGCGGACGCCGCCCAATAGAGGCGCGAGGATTTCAAATTAGTATTAGGTAAAGCGTCAAATGTAGGACGAGTCAGCCGCAGTACGCGCCGAATGTCTTAACGCGGAACTGCTTACTCACGGAACTGTAATGGAAGGCGCCGGGCTTGGAAGCGTCGATGATTTCATTATACAACAGCGCTCGTGCTCAGTAAGTCTGGGCGTAATTGTGTTCGTATATGCCTTTCTTTATTGTATTGTATTGGTCGATGAGGAAATTTGGTAATAAAGTTTTATGCATTTAATGATAATTTTTTATAAATAAATTCTCTCCTAATAACTGTACATACTAAATTAATAAAATGGTGCAAGTAGAAAATATGAAGCATTTTATTAACTATATTAGCAAAGTACGGAGAAGTTTCCCATTTCTAATTGCACATTTAAAGCTGCAATAACCGCAGTGCAGTAGCAGGAAACTTGTTATATAATGATTATTTCTATACTTTTTTTGACGTAATATTAATTTTTTGTTCTATCACACTTCGCTACTTTCATATTTTAGTAATAATGTAGTGTTCAATGTAAATATTGGAGATATAATATATGGTTAAATACTTAAATTTATTGATTTTCTTTCATCTTTGGAACGATGATCAAAAGTCACAACCCTAGACGTTAATAAATAAAATATAATTTCAAACAATGAAAAAAACGGTCTTGTTACTAAAAGAAATTACGGACAGACCAAACGAGCTCATACTCAATGATTTATTCTTAATTATTGAAAAGTTCCCATGACCACCTTCCTCCTTGGTCATCACATCCTCCTGGTTACAATATGTCTTTCAAGAGATCATTGAGGCAAGTCAAGCGAGTCCAAACTAAATAGGTGCAGAGTTAGCTGTTGATAAGTTCTCATGACCACCTCCTTCCTACATTACCAGACTCTTCTAGTTACAATAGTATCAAAGGGCTTATTGAGACCAGTAAAATGAGCTCGAACTCGAAAGTTTCACTGATAAACATTGAGAAGTTTCTACGATCACTTCATCACCATATCACCTCAAGAGTACCATATTATTGTATTGTATTATCGAATGGCATAGCTTTACAAAATTTCATATCGATTGAAGTGGCACAAGAAGTGCTTGAGAATCCATTTGGTTTTCTTACATAAATAGTTGCATAAAAATGAAGCAAATAAAAATTAAAAAGTGGCTGATAGTATACTTCGGATTTTGTTTATGACATTAATATATAGATTCTAATATTAAGTTTCACAGTAATAAATGAACCTATGAGGACCTATTTAGTTACTTTTGTGCCAGTGATAAACAAATACTAGGAATATGTATATCATTAGCTTTCATTTCAATAGTTTCGTGCATGGAAATTTCCGCTTTCATACAGTCAATGGTTTAAAAGTTATTTTACAAAATTTCTGTTGATATTCCGAAATAGTCTATGAGTGCAATTTCTAATACAGCTAAGTACTCAATTTATCTATTTACCCAAGCGATATTTAAAAATTTTAACGATTTTCTACATCAAAAAATCTTGATATTATAATATATTAAGTTACAATCTTAAGCTTGTACGTATCAGATTCACCGGCAATTATGTCACTGAATTTCATATTTATTTAATACAATTAAAATTGCCATTAAAAAAATTAGGCGGCATTGAATCTTTGGATCAACCATTCATTTTCAATCCTTTAGTCACGTAATCTTGTAGATTCCTTTATAATTTCATCCTTTAATCTAAAATTATATGTATATAATTCATGTTAATTGAGAGTTAGCATAGCGAATTCTAATCTTGTTAAATAATTGAAAAATGTATTTAACGCTGAAGCAATTAGGAGTTTGATTAAATTCGTCTATTTTTGGGACTACCAATCTGGAAAGTTAGTGTAAAATATTATTCAAAAGATCAAATGATAAGTTGCGATTTACGGTGAAAGGAAAATGGCGAGTGTACAAAATAAATTAGTTCGCGTGGAAGGATGGTTTAGGCCATCTTCTCTTAAATTAAACTAGATGAGGTAGGTTTAGTTACAATAAAATACCTGAAAAGTTGAAATTAATTTTCTTAAATTTACATTTAGCAATTTTCTCTCCGAAAACATAGCGTCATGTTATAACGATTGAACTCATAGCACGAATCATGCAGCAAATGCGCCACAAATACCATGGAAGTACTCCAATGCATGATATAGTCATCATTAAAAACAATATATATTATATCAGATAAACTTTATTTAATAAAATTTGTACAAAGTTTTAGAAAATGTTAGAAATTTGATACTCTAATATTTACGATTGCCATTGAGCAGTGCTTTCTCCGAGAAAGGAGCGTCACATTACTATGATTTAAAGCATATTACGATTGCAACAAATGCGTCACATATATGATAGAAGTGCTCCATTGCATTATTGATTCATAATTAGCCGCGGTATTTATAACGTGAGATAAGCTTAATATAAAAAAAACCTCTGCCAAAATTATAATTAATGTAATACTCGAAAATTTACGATTGCCACTTAGCAATGCCCTCTCCGAAAATGCAGCGCCACATTACTACGTTTAAAGTCATAGCATAATTGGAAGAAATGCGTCACTAACACGACGGAATTGCTTTATGATATACACGGTGCAATCGATATACACTGTGCAATCGATATACATGGTACAATCGATATACACGGTGCAATCGATATACAATCGATATACACCGTTTGCAATTGGTGCTATCGATATATGCGGTACAATCGAAATACACGGATTGCAATTGGTGCAATCGATATACACGGTGCAATTGATATACAGTCGATATACACGGATTGCAATTGGTGCAATAGATATACACGGAGCAATTCATATACAATCCATATACACTGATTGCAATTGATTTAATCGATATACACGGTGTAATCGATATACACGGATTACAATTGTTGCAATCGATATACACGGTGCAATCGATATACAATCGATATACACGGATTGCAATTGGTGTAATCGATATACATGGTGCAATCCATATACAATCCATATTCACGGATTGCAATTGGTGCAATCGATATACAATCGATATACACGGATTGCAATTGGTTTAATCGATAAACACGGTGCAATCGATATACACGGATTGCGATTGTTGCAATCGATATACACGGTGCAATCGATATATACGGATTGCAATTATTGCAATCGATACACACGGATTGTCCTTAAAATAAAATTTAAATGATTACTTTTTTTCATAAAATTAGAAATAGTATTCATAATTATTTGTCATCTTATTCATACACACGATACTTGCTTTCATTATTCAGCGCCTCTCTGGGCTCGCGAAAAGTTGTGAAGACCTGCAGCTGCCCGGGTAAGCACTGCGCTCCAGGTATGTATTGAATGTGTTAAAAAGAGTTATTTGTAATATTTTTTGCCCTTAATTAGAAAAACGGAATGTTTTACATTTTTTTTCAACGACGATTTCTTCCTTTATTGCCGACGAATTGCGTCTTTCTTTGTCCTACTGTTATTCCCGGACACCGTGTATAAATAACAATACGTAACATGGTTCATTAAGTTCGCAATGAAATACAGTGCCCGTATTGTATGTGGTTTATTGTGAATTACATTATGATATGAAAATTAAGTGTGCATATGCATAATATACCTGAGGCTCAGTGGTAGCAAACTTACTGTGTACATTACATGGATTTCTATTATTAATTGTTTTTATTAATACCACAAGTTGATAAAAATAAAGCAAAGAGGTAAACATTTCGTAAATTGTGTAAGAAATATCTGATTTTTTGCGTCATTATTGTGTAAAGGAAACTATCGCCAAGCTCCTAAACTGTGTTAATTGAAAAAATTGATTCGAATATTGGCGACAAACGAAGTAGCTACTCGTAAATGTTTTTAAATTTTTCAACTTGTTTTAAACACAAATTCAGGGAAGACTGGTTAAATTTCGATTAAATTTAATGTTTATAATACAAAGCGAATAAGGTAATGGAAGAATAGTAGAAAACCGAAAATTCGGATATTCGTTTTTTAGATTTTGGTCGTTATAATATATCTAATTTAAAAATAATCTTTATTTATTTGATAAATGCTAAATACGTAAGGATTTAATATATGTTGTTGGTGACAATACCAATAGTGTTAATGATATAAAATTATTCATGATTTTTGTGTAATGTAAATAAATATAAAAAAGCCAGAGAGACTAATAAGTTAACTAGGAAGGTTAAAGGATTTTTAGGTAACGTAAATATTCTTACTTGTGCTAGAATGGAAAATAACACTAACGTTGTTGGACAATGATCCTTAAATTTACTCTATATACCACAAAAGCTACGGTACATTTATATAGATGTTACGTTTTTATCTACCAATTATGCTGAAGTGATGCTTTAACCGTTTCACACCTGTGCACATATAAACGCCGCCTGGTCAGCTATGTTTGATGAAATATTTGTCTGGGCTCTGAAGAACCACGCATTACGTTTCACGTAAAGAAAATAATCTATTCAAAATGAAATATAAAAAATTAAATACTTTATATTTAAAACTTACTATATTAGATGGTCTAGCTACTATTATTTCCTATTTTTTTTTCAATGTCATTTTTATTGAAGAACCTCAAAAAATAATTTAAACTAATTTTATTTTGACAACTTGCAATGAATAAAAAAGTGTATCAAAATATTTCAGTCTGTCGATCATTTCAGTTTTTAAAAGTAAATTTAGTTTTGAAAGAAAGTTTTAAATATATTTTTGTGGAATACTTGAAAAGAAAAAGCGACCAAATATGTTTTAAAAATAACATAATAAAGATTGGACAGGTGTCATAACAATTAACAAAATTATAATGTTTGATGTTATTGTTCACAAATATGAATATTTATTAACCTGATTTTAAATATTAACTATGAGGTTATAACATAGCGACTGACTTTGGAGCGGGAGCCGCTGACTTTGGAGCCTAAACAACAAATTAATGAGCGATGATTAAATACTATAAATATTTCAATACAAGAACTTAAAGGATATCATCCTATTAAGTTCGTTTCTTTGTGTTGATTTGATTAAGTCTTTGTTTTGATTATGTCCTTGATTAACTGTTTTGTTTGTTTCGTGGCCATTTTTATCTTTCTTTGAAATATGAACGATATCCATATTTTGAATTACCCAGTTCACTGACTATCTTGAGATTCAACTGGGAGTATATAATGATTAATTTATTGTATAAAAAGATCATTACTCTTATTAATTTTAGTATTCTAAATTTCTTTTTATTATAATAAAATAATTGAATAATGTTTCTGAAAATTTCCTATATAAAAATGGAGGTCGTTTACATTATCAGGTAATAATTTACATTATCTAATGATATTTTTGAAAGATCATTTACTTTATAAAATAGTAACTGAACTTTAAAATTATTTAAAAGTAAACAAAATTTGAAATTTTGAGAATGAATGAATGCGCATAAATCAAAGCATTTCTCTAAAGTAAAAGAGAGGAATGTATTAAAACTGTTTAATGTAATGTACTGCTGTTGATTTTTATAACATTGCTACAATTTGTTTAAAGATTATATATCGCCTTATTTGTATTACAACCTAGAATGTGTAATATTTTATTTTTTGGATTTATTAGCCGGTTGGAATTTTGTTTCATATCCTACAAGCGAAAGAAAGTTTATCAAAGTAGTAGGACCTGTATATTCTATAAAACAATTTATGAAAAGAGAATAGCTGTGATTATGAAACAATAAGTAGCGTTGAAAGGCAATTTCTCCCAAATATAAAATTTGCATACCCATGGTTTTCACGTAAAAGGAACCATGTTTAGTTAGGTACGTCTGCATGATTATTTAAACGTCCATATTTGAAAAATACATATGTGAGCATCATGCAAATCTATAAATTAATCAGTCCAGTTTGCTGAATAACCATGCAAACCGAGCCGGTTATTTATTTATAGATTTGTGTGAAATACGTCATATACTCATAATGCACGTGTAACCCATGTCATTACATATGGATACGTCACGTCATTTTCTATTGGAGAGGAAATTAAGCATAAAAGCTTTTACCATTGGACAAGGATTTATTTAGAAATAGGATTAGGAAAGATTTTTGCGCTGATATTTCACGCTATGAACATAAAAAAAACTATTTTAAAACTGACTTAATGGTTTGCTTATTCTTTCCCTAGTTAAAATATTCATTTGCTAGGGTACCCAGAATATAAGTTGTAATTGAATCATGACTTATTCAGATTTTTTCTCTTGCATAGAATACAGTTTTCAAAGTTTCCATGCAGGTTGTTTATTTTCTTTCATTGTTCTCTGAGATCCTATAGCTGTCGTTCATGATTTTTTTCTTTTGTCACTAATGATAGGGTCAGTACCTCCTTCTATCATTGTCGCCGTTAGTAATTTTAAAACATAGTTATCTCATTACCTGTATGTTAATTACCGTATTTTTTTATCGCCGCATGTCAATTTTCATCAACGAAACATCACATCTATACGCAACTAAGTTCTAGTATGAACTGCGGTTAAACGGAAGCCGTTTTGGAATAGCTGAAAACGTCAAACCGCGTACGAACTCACAGTACGGTTGACATTTTAGTTATTTTCATAATCAGTACTACTATAAATTTCCGAAAAGCAGTGTATGTCGTCAATTTGATTTAACAAAATTTATATTGAATATAACGTCTTCGTCATAGATACAGGGTACATCCACTAACTGATCAAAGATATTTTTATAAAATATACAGTGATATGGGAAAGCAACCCGATAATTATTTTACTACAATATAATATCGAAGGTTGCTTTCTACGAGTCACATAACATAATCTTTCTGCAAATAGCACTGCAAACGCAAATCTGGGTTGCGCTAATGAATCGAAAAGTGCGCGGTTAATCGCTATGCATGAGTCACTAGTGATTACTATGAAATATTTTGTCACGTGCGTTTAATGGGAGTGCGTGCTAGGCCTAAAATCATAGACATATGAATTATTAATTGCAAATTCTTTTAAGTGTTGAAAATTTTAATTTTAAACCAAGGTTGATGTTAATCTTGTATTCAGTTGGATGTCCTTTGGTGTTATCTTCGTCTTAACGTCTTCCAGTAAGTAGAATTACATAATTATAAACCACATATAAATTCAACAAGCATGAATAAGGGACTATTTTTTTTTAAATACTGGTAAATTGATCAAAATGGTTACAACTTTTCCCAAGTAATGAAATATTTGAGGCCTGTTAGCTTTGCTTCATCGCGTCGTGGACATGACATTGTGTATACATGACATTGCTTTATTGTGTTTACAATGTATTTTAGTAATTGTCTACATGATTCCTATATTCCAATTTTCATAACAAAATAAGAACAACTTTAGAAGTCTTGTAAAAATATATTTATATATTAACCTGCAATATCTTTATTCCTTACATATCTACATTCAATTTTCCACAATTTTCCCACCTCCTCCTACGAAGGGTTGATTTCAGTAAGACAACGGATAGCTGAAGGGCGCCGCCCATTAGAGACGCAAGGAATTCAAATTAATATTAGGTAAAGCGTCAAATGTAGGACAAGTCGGCCACAGTACGCGCCGCATGTATTAACGCGGAACTTCTTACTCACGAAGCTGTAATGCCGGGTTTGTAGGCGTCGATGATTTCATTATAAAACAGAGCTCGTACTTAGTAAGTCGGTTGGGCGTAAATGTGTTCGTGTATGCCTTGCTTTTTTGTATTGTATCAGTCGATGTAAACATTTATTAAGAAATAAAGTTTTATGCATTTAGGTGTCATCATATAACTGTAAGTCCTAAATTAATAAGATGGGGCAGGTAGAAATGATAAAGCATTTTTTTAACTATATCAGCAAACTATGGAGTAGTCACCCATTTCGAATTGCACGTTTAAAGCTGCAATAACCGCAGTCCAGTAGTGTCAAACTTGCAATAAAACGAAAATTTTTATCATTTTTATGACATAATATTATTTTTTTCTATCGCACTTCACTACTTTGATAGTTTCGTAATAGATAGTGTATAATCATTAAAGATATAATCCATGGTTAAACGTACAAATTTACCGATTTTCTTTGATTCTAAGACAATGATTAAAACTCAAAATCCTACATGTTAAAAATTAAATTTATAGTTAAAGAATGAAAAAAAAGCTCTTATCCCGTACAAGATAAATCAAACGAACAATCGAACTAGATAGATCTACTGTTAACTATTGAAAAGTCCCCATGAATACCTTCCTGCTTGCTCATCACATCCAATATGTGGTTACAATATGTAGTTGACGGGATCATTCAGATAAGTCAAACGAGCCTCATCGTCGAAGAATTAGTCGTTGAGAAGTTCTAATCCATGATTTGACCTGACTTACCACCTCCTTCCGATATTATCAGATTCTTCTTGATACAACAGATATTCAAGGTCTCACTGAGATGAATGTGCCCGAATTCGAGAATTTCGCGGATAAACATTGATAAGATTCTATGACCGCCTCCCTCATTCATCATCATATTATCTTAAGGATATTATTTTGTATTTTTTGTATTGGCAATAGAATAGCATGAGTTTGCAAAATTTCAAATAGATCGAATCGGCAGGGATAAGAAATGTTTGAGAGTCGACTTGATTTTCTTACATAAATAGTTGCCTAAAAATTAAAAAAATAAAAGCGTATTGAAAATAGTACCAATAGCACACTTCGAATTTTGTTTTTAGTCTTAGTAGAACAAAAGTGAAAATAATATTAATAAAGTTCAGTATATGTAAGTTCCGCAACAGTCCTGTAACATATATTTATATATTTTCATGCAAGTGAATAAACAAATACTAGGAGTGTTTGTAGTTTAGTACTAATTTAAATAGTTTAGGGCATAGAATTTTGCATTTTAATACAAGCAATATTTCTAAAGTTATTTTACATAATTCCTGTTGTTATTCCATAACAGCCTATAAGTGTTTTTAAAACTTGGTGATAGTTTCCTTAAAACCATAATAGTGCAAATAATCTGATATTTTTTATAAAATTTATGAAATATTTTCCCCTTCACTTTATTTTTATTGACGTGTAGCGTTAGTAAAAACAATGGATGGTTATTTAAATACAATTAATGATTCAGTATATCTTCCTGTGCCTCTGATATTACAAATATTAACAATTTTTTGTACCAAAAAGTCTTAATTTTATATGTATGTGCATAAGCTTGCATGACACACACTGTTTATTATGTTACACACTACTTATATATATATATATATATATATATATATATATATATATATATATATATATATATATATATATATATATATATAAATATATTTAAGATTTTCAAGAGTTTTGTTGGGATAAAGACAATCAAGCAGCAATGAATGTTTGAGTGGACCATTTATTTTCTTCCGTTATGTCAAGCTAGCATGGCAAATTCTACTCATGTTAAATCGTGAAAGAATGTATTTAATTCTGACGTTATTCAGGGATTTGTTAAATTCGTTTATCTTTAGGACTAACAAACTGGAAAGTCAAAGTAAATTATTATTCAAAAGATCAAACGATAAGTTGCGATTTATGGTAAAAAGAAAGTAGCGCGTATACAAAATAAATTAGTTCGCGTGGGAGGATGGTTAAGGCCATCTTCTCTGAAATATAAATAAAGGCATTTTCCATTTTATTAGCCAAAAGACTTGTTATATGAGGGAGGCTTAATTCAATAAAATCTCTTGAAAAGTTGAATTTAATACTCAAATATTTACGATTGCCACTTAGTAAAGCTATCCAAAAACGCAGTGCCAAGTTTATTATAATTGAACTCAGCACAAATGCGCCACAAATGTGATGGAAGTATTCCATTACATTGTTTATTCATTATTAGCTACAGTATTTATTACATGAGATAGTATTCATTTAATGAAATCTCTGCAAATTTGGATTTAATATTCTAAAATGTACGATTGCCACTTAACAATGCTTCCTTCAAAAATACACCGCTATGGTACAACAAATGCACCATAAGGCGATATAATTATATATTGCCTTTTACTTCACTCAACGTAGCCAACTGCAAACACAACGAGCGCTTCGAAATAGTGGTTTCTTAATTAAGACAATATGGAAATTAACATCAAAAGTTTTTCCATATTGATAATATTTTTACTCTTTAGAGTTTAATATTTAATACTATAAATGAAAATCGTTCGAAGGAATGAGGTATACGAGTACGCTATTTTGTATTTAAACTTTATATATATATATATATATATATATATATATATATATATATATATATATATATATATATATAACAATATGTTACCAACCACCTTCGCAACGAAATGTGGCGTTCAAATTGTGTGTGGAATATTGTGATTTACGTGGATATATGAAAAATACCTGAGTACGTATATAATTTGTGGCGTTCAGTGATAGCAGATACACTGTGTATATTACCTTGGTCCTCTTTTATTACCATCTATCGTTTTTATTAATACTACATGTCGATAAAAATAAAGCGAAGAGGTAAATATTTCATAAATTGCATAAAAATATAAGATTTTTTGCGGTATTATTGTAATGATTACCAAGTCCAAATTTACAAATGAATCGGTGCAGCTTGCTGAATAACCATGCAAACCGCGCCAGTTATTTATTTATAGAGTTGTGTGAATTACGTCATATACTCGTAATGCATGTGCAACCATGTCATTACATATGGATACGTTACATATGTTCATTTATTTATAGATTTTTATGAACTACATTAATATACTAATAACGCATGTGTAACCATATCATTACATATGGATAAGTCACGTCGTCTTCTATTGGAGAGAAAATGAAGCATAAAAGCTTTAAATATTAGCTACGTATCTATTTTAAAATATTATTAGGGTCAATTTTTGCGCTGACATTACGCGCTGAATTTAATGGGAAAATAGAAGAACATTTTAAATCTGTTTTAATATTTCGCTTATTCTCTCCTGCTTTAAAATATTTATCTGTTGGGGTGCAAAGTATAGTTAAATTATCACTTATTCAGGTTTATTTTTTGTTGTTTAGAATAAAGTTTTCAAAGTTTCCATGTAGGTAAACTTTGTAAACTATATTCTTACATTACTACAAAGTTTCCATTCAGAGTCTTTCAGGATTTTCTAAGTTTCTGCTCAACTGCGTAGGTAAGACACTGCGGTTATACGCAAGCGGTTCTTGAATAGCTGAAAACGTCAAATCGAGTACGAACTCACAGTCCGGTTTACGTATTAATTATTTTCCTAGTCAGTACTACCAAGGATTCCTGGAGAGCAGTATGTGTTGTAGATTTGATTATAAAAAAACGGATAACGTCACTACCATAAATACCGAGTATATATATATATATATATATATATATATATATATATATCTATATATATATATATATATATGTATTCACTACTCCACAAATTGCCCACCGCCTCCCACGAAGGGTTGAATTCAGGAAGACAACGGAGAGTTGGCGAGCGCCGCCCAATGGAGGCGCGAGGATTTCAAATTAGTATTAGATAAAGCGTCAAATGTAGGACGAGTCAGCCGCAGTACGCGCCGAATGTCTTAACGCGGAACTGTTTACTCGTGGAGCTGTAATGGAAGGCGTCATGCTTGGAGGCGTTGATGATTTTATTATAAAACAGCGCTCGTGCTCAGTCAGTCACCTGGGTGTAACAGTGTTCGAGTATGACAACATTTTTTAAGCAATAACATTTTATGAATGTTACTATTATTTTTTATGAAGAAATTATATTCTTATACCTGTATGCCTAACAGGATCAGACGGGGCAGATAGAAATGTAAAACATTTTATTAACCATATTAGCAAACTATGAAGAAGTGGTCACCTGTTTCGAATTGTGGTAAATTTTTAATATAACGATGATTTCTATATTTTTTTGAAGTAATATTACTTTATTCTGCCCCATTTCCTTACTTTTATATTCTAGTAATAAGGTAGTGTCTAATGCAAATATTGCAGATACAAAATATGGTTAAATTTATAAATTTATCGATTTTCTTTGAACTCTGAGATGATGATCAAAACTCAAAACCCTAGATGTTAATTAACAAAATTTATTGTAAAAGAATGAAAAGAAAAGCTTTCGTTACCAAAAAGCTCACGAGATAGACGAAACGAGCACTCAATAGATTCATTATTAAAATTCATATTGAAACACTCAATAGATTCATTATTAACCATTGAAAAGTTCCCATGAACACTTTTCTCCCTGGTCATCACGTCCTCCTAGTAACAATGTGTAATTAAAGAGATCATTCAGGCAAGTCAAACGATTCCAAACTAGATACTTAGAGTTAGCTGTTGATAAGTTCTCATGACGACCTCTTCAAACACTACCAGATTATTATAGATACAATATGTATCAAAGGGCTCATTGAAACTAGGCAAATGAACTTAGACTCGAGAGTTTCACCGATAAACATAGAGTTAGCTGTTGATAAGTTCTTATGACCACCTCCTTCCTACATTACCAGATTCTTCTACATACAATATGTATCAAAAGACTAATTGCGACTAGGCAAATGAGCCCAGACTCGAGAATTTCACTGATAATCATAGAGTTAACTGTTGATAAGTTCTCATGACCACCTCCTTCGTACATTACCAGATTTTTCTAGATACAATATGTATCATTGAGACTAGTGAAATGAGCTTAAACTCGAGAGTTTCACTGATAAACATTGAGATGTTTCTATGATCACTTCATCATATCATTTCAAGGGTACCATATTATTGTATTGTATTACCGAAATGTATAACTTTACAAAATTTCATATCGATTGAAGCGCTATGCACAAGAAGTGCTTGAGAATCCATTTGGTTTTCTTATATAAATAATTGCTTAAAAATGAAGCTATTAAAAGCGTATTAAAATAGTCAGATATTATACTTCGAATTTTGTTTATGGCATTAATATATAACTGGTAAAGATATTAAAAAAGTAAGTTTCGCAATAGTAGATAGACTTATAGCACATATTTAAATATTTTCATGCCAGCAATAAACAAATACTGGTAGTATTACCATTAACTTTCACTTTAATAGTTTAGGGCATGGAAATTTCTCCTTTCATACAGGCAATATTTTTAAAGTTATTCTACAAAATTTATATTCTTATTTCGAAACAGTCGACGAGTTCTGTTTTAAATACAGCTAAGTACTTAGTTTATGTTTTTGTGCACGTGATATTTAAACATTTAAACAATTTTCTGCCTCAAAAAATCTTGATATGATAATATATTAGTATATTAGTGAGTGGCAATCTCAAATTTGTACGTATCAGACGCAACGGTAATGATGTTATACAAACTCATGTATATTTAGTATAATTAACTGAAAAAAAATCAAGCGGCATTGAATCTTAGTATAGACCGTTTATTTTAAATCCTTCAGTCAATAATCCAGTAGAAACTTTTATTAGTTCATCCTTTACTCTAAAATTATATGTATAAACTTAAAGTTAATTGAGGTTTAGAGTTGCAAATCCTAATCTCGTTATATAGTATATAATCTCTGAAAAGTTAGATTCAATATTTTAATACTCACGATTGCCACTTAGTAATGTTCTTTCCGAAAACACTGCCTCATTTTACTACGATTAAACTCATAGCACGAATGCAACAAATGCGCCACAAATACTATGGAAGTGCTTCATTGCATCGTTTATTCATCATTAGCCACGGTATTTGTTATATAAAATAGGCTTTATTTAATAAACTTTGTGTGCAAAGTTGGACATGATACTCTAAAATTTACGATTGCCACTTAGGAATGCTTTCTCCGAGAACGGAGCGTCACAATACTACGATCGAACACAGAACATGATTGCAACAAATGAGTCACAAATACGATGAAATTGCTCTATTACATTATTGATTCCTGATTAGCCACTATATTTATTATGTTAGATAGACTTAATTTAATAAAATCTCTGCCAAATTTAGAATTGATATGATTCTGTAAAATTTACGATGGCCATTTAGTCATGCTCTCTCCAAAAACGCAGCGCCACGTTACTACGTTTGAAGTTATAGCACATATGAAGGAAATACGCCACAAATACGACGGAAGTGCTACGTTTCATTATTTATTACCTCTTAGTTCATTCAACGTAGCCAACTACAAATACAACACCAGCGCTTCTTAATAGTGGTTTCTTAATTATGACAATACGTAAAATAACATAAAAACATTTTCCATATTGATAATATTTTCACGCTTTAAGAGTTTCATACTTAATATTATAATGAAAATCTGTCGAAGAAATGAAGTATATGAGTGTAATATTTCTTATTTAAACGTTTTGCAATCGATATACGCGGTATCTGGATATAAGTGTCGGACAAAGAAAGACGTTATTTGTTGACTGAAAAATAGTTGATTGTCGTTAAAATAAAATTGAAAAGATGACTTTTTTCAGAAAATTTAAAATAATATGTATAATTATTTGTCCCCTTTTTCGTACACACGATACTTGCACACATTATTTAACGCTCAAGGGATTAACCCGCAAATAGCTGCGAAGACATCTAGCTGCCGGCGTAAGCACCGCGCTCCAGGCAAGTATATTAAAAAGAGTTATTTAAAATTTTTTTTGCACTCATTTAGAAAAAGGGACTATTTATTGTTTTATTTCAACGACAATTTATTTCTTTATAGTTAACGAATAGCGTCTTTCTTTTTGCGATGCTTATTTCCGAAAACCGTGTATAAATAACAATGCGTGATATGGTCCATTGAGTTTACAATGAAATGCAGTGGCCGTATTGCATGTGGTTTATTGTGAATTAGGGATATATGAAAATTAAGCGAGCATATACATAATTTACCTGAGGCTCAGTGGTAGCAAACTTACTGTGTATATTACACTGATTTTCTATTATTACCATACATCGTTTTATTATTACTATTAACCGATAAAAATAAAGCGAAGAGGTAAATATTTCGTAAATTGTATTAGGTATATCCGATTTTTGCGTTATTATTGTTTCAAGGAAACTATGACCAAACTCCAAAAGCAATAGATACGTTAATTGAAAAAATTGATTCCAATATTGACGACAAACCAGTTAGCTAAAGGTTTTTAAACTTTGAAATTTGTTTTAATTTCCATTTAAACAAAAATTTAGCAAAGACTAGGTAACGGAAAAATAGTAGAAAATCGAAAATTTGTTCCTATATGACATTAAATAGATTTTGATCGTTATAATATAACTAATTTAAAATTTAACCTTTCTTTACTTGATAAATGCTAAATACGTAAGTCATTAATATAAGTTGTTGGTGATACTATCAATATTGGTAATTATAGAACATTTTTCATGATTTCTGCATAGATTACTTATAAATATGAAAAATCCAGAGAGACTAACGCGCTAACTATGAAAGTTAAAGGATTTTTAGGTAACGTAAATATTCTTATTTGTACTAGAGTGGAAAATAACATTTACGTTCTTAGCCAATGACCCACGAATTTACTTTATATACTATAAGTGCTACATTACATTTATCTAGCTGTTAAGTATTCATATACTAAATATGCTGAAAGGATGCTTTGACAATTTCACACCTGTGCACTTAAGTGCCACTTGGTTGGCTATATTTGATGAAACATTTGGCAGAGCTCTGAAGAACCTCGCATTATATTTCCCATGCTTCACAAAATTTCGTATTTAAAATGAAATATAAAATACGTTTTATTTAGAACTTACCGTATTTGATAGTCCAGCTTCAATTATTTTTATATTTTTGATTCCACTTGCTGTCATATTTTTATTGAAGAACCTAAAAAAATAATTTGATCCAATTTTATTTCGAGAACTTGTAATGAAAAAAAAGTCCATCAAAATATGGCACTGCCTGTCAATTATTTAAATTTTTAAATGTTAATTTAGATTTGAGAGTTTTAAATATATTTTCGTGGAATACTTGAAATGAAAAAGCGACCAAGTATTTTTAAAAATATATATGTTGAATTACCCAGTTCACTGATTATCTCTAGATTCAACTGAGAGTATATTATGATTAACCTATCGTATAAAAAGGTCGTTACTTTTATTAATTTTAGTATTCTCAATTCCTTTTCATAATCATAAATAATTCAGAAATGTACCTGAAAATTTGCTATTTAAAAATGGAGTCGTTTACATTATCAGATAATCATTTACATTATCTAATAATATTTTTAAGAGATCATTTATTTTATAAAATAGAAACTGAACTTCAATTGTTGTAAACGACAAATAAAAATTCTGACCGACATTGAATCTCACTAATGTCAAGAAAAATTATACAAATATATTATTTATACACAGAATATCAATGGCATAAATGTTCCAAATTTGATTCAATGGATTCTAATCAAAATCGCATTTTTTTTATCGTCATAATGAATACCAGCCATAACATTATTTAAATGTGAACAAAATTTTAAATTTTGAGAATAAATGAACGCGCATAAACAAAAGCATTTCCGTTTTAAAATATTTATTTGTTAGGGTGCACTGAATGTAAGTGTAGTTAAATTACCACTTATTATGGTTTCTTTTTGGTTGTTTAGAATACAGTTATCAAAGTTTTCATGCAAGAAATTCATTTTCTTTCAGAATTTTCTAAGGTCAAAAGTAAAAATCATGATCCACTACAATAGATGTAGTGGTTCACGATTTTTTCCTTTTGTCGCTAAAATAGTGTTAGCATCTAGTTCTAGGATTGTTAATTTTACGTCACGGTTAATATCTCATTGCCTGAATGTTATTCATAGTCAATATTTGTTATCGCCGTATGTACATTTATATTAACTAAACCTACATCTATATGCAACTAAGCCGTAGCACGGTTAAACACACGCATTTTGGAATCGCTGAAAACTTCAAACCGCGTACTAACTCACAGTATGGTTGACGTTCAAATTATTTTCGTAGTCAGTACCACCATGGATTCCTGAAGAGCATTATGTGTTGTAGATTTGATTATAAAAAATTGATAACGTCACTACCATAAATACCGAGTATTTCCACTATCTGTCGAAAGATATTTGAAAGGATATCTTTTAAAACATACAATGATATGCGAGAGTAACCCGATAATTTGTTTTATCTACTACCAAATATCGATTGGTAGTTTTGACGAGTCAGATGACATAGCCATTGTGCAAATAGCACTCCAAACACAACTCTCCGTTGCGCTCACCGAGCTGATAATAAGTCAAAAAACGCGCGCGGTTAACCGCTGTGCGTGCGCCACCAATCATTACTATGGGATATATATATATATATATATACACATATAAATTCACTTCTCCATAATTTGCCCACCGCCTCCCACGAAGACAACGGAGAGCTGGCCGGCGCCGCCCAAGAGAGGCGCGAGGATTTCAAATTAGTATTTGGTAAAGCGTCAAATGTAGGACGAGTCAGCCGCAGTACGCGCCGAATGTCTTAACGCGGAACTGTTTACTCATGGAGCTGTAATGGAAGGCGCCGTGTTTGGAGGCGTCGATGATTTCATTATAAAAGACTCGCGCTCAGTCAGTCGCCTGTGCGTAATTGTGTTCGGGTACGCCATTCTTTATTGTATTGTATTGGTCTATGAGAACATTTATCAAGGAATACAGTTTTATGCATTTTACTATTATCTCTTATAAACAAATTCTATTCTTGTACCTGTATGTCCGAACGTAATAAAACTGGGGGGTTTTTATAATTTTTCTGAAGCAATATTGTTATTTTATTCTGTTGCACTTCATTACTTTCATATTTTAGTAATAATGCAGTGTCTGATGTAAACACTGAAGATACCATATATGGTTAAATATTTTAATTATAGATTTTCTTTGGTCTCTGAGACAATGATCAAAAGTTACAACCCTATATGTTAATAACTAAAATTTGTTGTCAAACAACAACAACAAACGCTCTTGTTACCAAAAAAAACTCATGAGACAGACCAAACGAACTCGAGAACTAGTGATTACTTTATATAATTATAAACACATATATATGATTGGTAAACCTATTAATTTATTATTTAAAATCAGGTAAATTGTTCGATTAAAATTTCCCCTAGTAATGAAGTATTTGGAGCCTTTTAGTTTCATTATATCACGTTTATGATAAATCGTGGGAATGTATATCTAACATTTTTGTATAGTTTTTACACTATATTTTATTAATTGTTGACATCCTTCAGAAAATCCTGTTTCTGTAACAAGATAAAAATAACTTTAGAATTTCTGTAAAAACATACTTATGTAACAATTTCCAATACTATTATTCCTTATATATCTACATTCACTTCTCCACAATTTGCTCAGTCTCTTCCACGAAGGGTTGAATTCAGGAAGACAACGGAGAGCTGGCGGACGCCGCCCAATGGAGGCGCGAGGATTTCAAATTAGTATTAAGTAAAGCGTCAAATGTAAGACGAGTCGGCCGCAGTACGCGTTGAATGTATTAACGCAGAACTGCTTACTCATGGAGCTGCAATGGAAGGCGCCGGGCTTGGAAGCGTCGATGATTTCATTATACAAAAGCGTTCGTGCTTAGTAAGTCGGCTGGGTGTAATTGTGTTCGTATATGCCTCTCTTTATTGTATTGTATTGGTCGATGAGAAAAATTGGTTATAATGTTTAATGCTGAATATTTGGCGTTAATTTTGTAGAAATTCATTATTCACAATTAAACGAAACTACGTGATGTAGTATTATTTCTACTTTATTTAAGTTCTTTACCACAACCTAAGCAGCAAAGATATTTGCTAATAGTCCACCTGGAGATGTAATACAACGAAACCTAGGTTGTGGTAAAGAACTTAAAGAAAGTAGAAATAATACTACACCACGTAGTTTCATTTAATTGTAAAAGTTTAATGCATTTTGTGATAACTTTTATGAACAAATTCTGTCCTAATAATTATAAATACTAAATTAATAAGATGGGGCAGGTAGAAATTATGGAGCATTTTATTAACCATATTAGCAAAGTATGGAGAAGTGGTCACCCATTTCGAATTTCACGTTTAAAGTTACAATAACCGCAGTCTAGTAGTGGAAAACTTATAATATAATGATTATATCTAAAATTTGTCTAACGTAATATTATTATTTTCTTCTATCTCACAGCATTACTTTTATATTTTAGTAATAGAGTAGTGTCTAGTGTAAACATTGAAGATATAAATTATGGTTAAATGTTTAAATTTATTTATTTTCTTTGATCTCTGAGACGATGATCAAAACTCAAAACTTTAGATGATCAAAACTCAAAACCCTAGAACTATTGCATTAATAAAATTTATTGTCAAACAATGAAAAAAAACGCTTTTGTTACCAAAAAGCTCATGAGACAGACTAAACGAGCTCATACTCAATAGATTTATTGTTCAATATTTAAAATTTTCCATGAACACCTTTCTCCTTGGTCTTCACACCCTCCTCGTAACAATATGTACTTAAATAGATCATTAAGGTAAGTCAAACGAGTCCATACTAGGAATAGGTGTAGAGTTAGCTGTTGATAAGTTCTCATGACCACCTCCTTCATACATTACCAGATACTTCTACTTATAATATGTATCAAAGGGCTCATCGAGACTAGTAAAATGAGGTCAGACTCGAGAGTTTCACTGATAAACATAGAGTTAGCTGTTAATAAGTTCTCATGACCACATCCTTCGTACATTAACAGATTCTTCTGGTTACAGTATGTATCGTTGAGACTAGTGAAATGAGCTCAAAATCTAGAGTTTCACTGATAAACATTGAGAGGTTTCTATGATCACTTCATCGTCATATTATCTCAAGGTTACCATATTACTGTATTGTATTATCGAATCGCATAACTTTGCAAAATTTCATATGGATTGAAGTGGTAAGCATAAGAAGTGCTTGAGAATTCACTTGGTTTTCTTATATAAATAGTTGCATGAAGTTGAAGTATTATGTAAGTGGTAATGTGATAGACTTATAGCACATATTTAGATATTTTCAGGCAAATGATAAACAAATACCAGGATTATATATACCATTAGCATTCATTTTAATAGGTTAGAGAATGGAACTTTGTACTTTCATGCAGGCAATATTTTTAAAGTTCCTTCACAACATTTCTGTTGGTATTTCGAAACAGTCGATGTGTGCAATTTGATATACAGCTAAATACTCAGTTTATCTTTTTGTGCATCCGATGTTTAAAAATTTTAACAATTTTCTGTGTCACAAAATCATGATATAATAATACATCATGTGGAATTATCAAGCTTGTACGTATCAGACGCACCCGTAATTTATGTGGCACAAACTCATATATATTGAATATAACTAAGAGTGCCTCTGAAAAAAAAATTAAGCGGCTTTTAACCTTTGTATCGACTGTTTATTTCAATTTGATTTAACTATTTTATCCTTTATTATAAAATTATATGTATATACTTCATGTTAATTAAGAGTTAGCATAGCAAATTTTGATCTTGATAAATCGTCGAAAAATGGATTTAATACTCAGGAAATTCAGATATTTATTAAAATTGTCTATTTTATTGGGACTACAAGCCTACAAAGTTAAAGTAAAATATTAAAAGAGTGTCATGTTACTGTAATTGAACTCATAGTACGAATGCAACAAATGCGCTATAAATATCAAGGAAGTGCTACATTGCATCATTTATTTATCATTAGCCACGGTATTTATTATATGAAATGGGCTTTATTTAATAAAATTTGTGCAAACTTGGATTTAATACTATAAAATTTACGATTGCCACTTAGTAATGCTTTCTACGTAAATAGAGCACCACATTCCTACGATTAAACTTATAACACGATTGCAACAAACGGGTCACAAATACGATGGAAATGCTCCATTGCATATACATTGCCTCTTAGTACGCTCAACGTAGCCAACTGCAGAAACAACACAACGAGCGCTTCGAAACAGTGGTTTCTTGATAATGACAATATGGAGGATAGCATAAAAATTCATATTGATAATATTTATACTCTCTAAGAGTTTCATATTTACTATAATGAAAATCGTTTGAAGAAATGAGGTACATGAGTGTGCTATTTTATATTTAAACTATATGCAATTCATATACAAATAACAAAGCGTTATATAGTCAATCACCTTTGCAACGAAATGTAGTGCTCTGTTGTAAAGTTCACTTCTAAATGACGTTAGATAGATTTTGATTGTAATAACTAATTCAAAATTTAACCTTCCTTTTCATGGTAAATGCTAAACACGTAAGTCAGTACTATGAGCTGTTGGTGGCAGTATTAATCTTATTAGTGATAGAAAATGATTCATTATTTTTACATAAAGTAGTTACAAGTATGGAAAAGCCAGAGAGATTACTCATTAACGGTGAAGATTGAAGGATTTTTAGGTAAAGTAAATATTCTTGCTTGTACTAGAGTGGATAATAACATTTATGTTGTTGGGCAATGATCCTTGAGTTTACTCTACATACTACAAGTGCTACGGTACATTTATCTGGCTGTTACGTATTCATATACCAAAGATGCTGAAATTATGCTTTACCAATTTCACACCTGTGCACATAAGTGCCACCTGGTCGGTTGAGTTTGATGAAACATTTGGCAGGGCTCTGAAAAACCACGCATTATGTCACACATACTTCCCAAAACAATTTATTCAAAATGAAACATGAAAAATAAAATACATTTCATTTAAAAATTATTAGTAGGTCTAATTATTTCTAAATAGTTTTTTCAAATGCTGTAATATGTCTACTGAAGAATCTGAAAGAATAATTAGATCTAATTTGATTTCGACAATTTGTAATAAATAAAAAATTCTACCAATATATTTCATTGCCTGTGAATTATTTTATTTTGCAAATGTAAATTTAACTTGGAAAGTTTTAAATATATTTTCCTGCAGTACTTAAAATGAAAAAGCGATTAAATATTTTTTTTAAAAATAACAATAAAGGTTGGACAGGCAGCATAAAAATTTTCAGAGTTATCATATTTGAAATTATCTTGAATAATATTGATATTTATTAATATAATATTAACTATTTACTATGAGCTTTTAACATAACCATGACTTTGGAGCTTGAATAGCGAACTAGCGAGAGATAACTAGGTATTATAGATATTTTAATAAAATAACTTCGAGGATATCTTTCTCTTACCTTGTCTCTTTAAGTTGTAATCTTGAACTTATAACTTAAAATCATTGTCATTATTTGGTTTCCTTCGTGTAATGGTCAACTCCGTCTCGTGGCCATTTTCGCCGTTCAATGAAATGTGAACGATGTTCTTATTTTGAATTATACAGTTCACTGAGTATTTTTAGATTCAACTAGGGATCTATAATGATCAATCTAAATGAAAATGAATACGATAGTATTCAAAAGGTCATTTATTATTTTCCGTATTCCCCAGTATTCCTAATTCCTTTATATAATTATAAAGTAATCTATTGACGTGTCTGAATTTTTTCTATATAAGAATTGCGGCCACTTAAATTATAGAATAACAATGAAACTGAAATTAAGTTTATATACATATGTCGTAAATGACAAACCAAAATTCTGACTAACATTGGAGTAAAAATGTAAAAAGTAGGTAAATAAATTACACTAATATATTGAAAAAACATAGGACTAAATCATTTATACAACAGAAGTATCATTAGCATGAACGTTTCCAATTTATTTCAATGGATTTTAATAGAAATCACAATTTTTCTAATACCATATATGAATACCAGCCATGAAATATTTTGAATGTCACAAATATCGCTATAAACAAGCGGAGCCCTGTGTGGGACGATGCCGTGTATGTGCGATGTATAACCCGGTCGCCGCCGAGGAATTTCAAGAATTTATATAAAATAACTGGCTTTTCAATTAAATTGACATTTAACAGAAATTGTATTGCAATCGGCAGCGTCTGTAAATACCGATGTGTATACAAATACCGGTTTCGTTCAATGGCCGATTGATAAGAAGATCAGAATTAACGCTTCGGTATATCGTGTATAAATTGTAATGTTGTGCAATAATGTGAGTGACAATAAAGTAAAATAACTTGTCAAGCACGAGTAGATCTCGCAATACGAAGGTTCCGTACATATTTAGGCATATATAAACATTTTATGGTACATAATATTTTTATTAATTGTTCAAAAAATTTCGACTTTTTAGAACGAAAATATAGTGCGTACTATATCTTTCCCAAGCATATATTTAAAAAATATATTTGTTTTATGTATTATAACTACAAATTGATGATTTTTGAATTATTTTCCTTTATTTGCGCTGTAATACTTTGCATTTTCCCAAAGTTTATGATTCTAGGTCAATAGGAAATACCCTACAGGTTTTGATTTATTTGTGAATGTCAAAACATGTCACATAAATGACCACATTTCTAGGTTTTTTTATGAGTTGACTTAGAAGCTTGATTTTTTCAGCTCCAAGGAACTGTAGTCCTAAGTCTATTATTTCAGCTTGACACGTCCACGTGTTTTTCGGAAAAAGTATGTTAATATACAGACGGAAAACAAAATGAACCTGTAAGGGTTCGTTTTCTCGTTTTGAGGAACGAAATTCTAAAAACGATTCCATTGAAACATTAATTTTTTACCCTTTTTTAACATTTTTAGGGTGTGTTTTTCATTTTTGTTTGACCTTTTACTATAATTTGGCACTTATTATGTACAAATTGACGTGATTAGAAGTGGTTTATATACCAATATCGAAAAAAACTATGACTGTGTTTAAAATTTTATTATGCAACAATATTTACTCTTATTTGTAACATTAATAATGTTTGTTTACGATTTAGACATAAATGAATAGGAGAACCGTTCTTTTCGTTTAGAGCTTTGGAATTATATAAAACATAATAACTTGCTACCTCATTACGAGAAATGGTAATTTATACCCCAAGAGTACAGCATTTAGAAAAAAAATAAAAAATAATATAATAAAAAAAAATAAAAAATAATGTAATGGATCATTTGTGCTATTTTGTTGAAATATATACATCTTTAGAGTAGAAAAAAAATTAACGTAACATCTTTTTTTTTCAGCCTTCGTTCATGTTATGTGTAAAGGATGCAGTACTTATACCTCCTTTCATGCATTCTGTATCCTTTACACCTAACTGACTTTGTTTATGTTATGTGTAAAGGATGCAGTACTTATATATTCCTGCAAGTATACTGCATCCTTTACATATAACCGACTTCGTTCATGTTATGTGTAAAGGATGCAGTACTTATACCTTTCTGCATGTATACTGCATCCTTTACATATAACCGACTTCGTTCATGTCATGTGTAAAGGATGCAGTACCTATACCTTCTTTCATGTATACTGCATCCTTTACATACAGAGTGTCCAGTGGCAGATTTCAAAGTTTGAACAAACATAGTTTCTGAACGCAACACATAAGAGAGGCGCGGGGAGTGTCGTTAGAAGCGCAAGCGGTGCGGACATTTTAGTAGCCATGGAACAGTGGAGTAGAGAGCACCGCGCTTTTGCCGTCGAGGCGTATATTTCGAGTGGATTTTTGCTGTCTGTAGCACGCCGTCGATTTAATAATCGTTACAGTATTCGTCGATTACGTGATGGACCATTGATCAACCTCATTCAGTTCAGAGCTAAAGGATCAATATTAAATAGGCCCAGGCCAGGACCTACACCATTGGTAGCCACGGATGTAAATGTCGAGCGTGTTATGATTTCTGTCGTTGAAAATCCCCGTTTATCACTGCGTACACGTTCATCGACATTGGGAATTCCGAAATCAACTTTACAGGTTGATTTCGGAATTCCCAATATCGAGCAATAATGGAAAAAAGCTCAAGTTCCATCCATATAAAATTCAAATTGTTCAAGATTTACACGATTCTTACTTTGAATTAAGAAAAACTTACGCGGAGGTGATGTTGTTGCGATTTCGTACTGCTACCCGGATGGCCAACATATTCTTTAGTGACGAAGCTCACTTTCACATTGGAGGATATGTGAATAAGCAGAACTTTCGTTACTGGGATGTTCACAACCCAAGACAAATGCATCAAGAGCCTTTACATAATCCTTATCATGAATGCAGTGCGGCAGTTATTTCCAGAAAAAAACATATCCCGAAACGATACCGTACTGTGGCCACCTAGGTCACCCGATTTAAGCCCATGTGACTTTTTCTTATGGGGATACTTAAAATCCGTTGTTTACAAAACAAATCCGAGCACTGTGACACAACTTAAAGAAAATATTCGAGCCGAAGTCAGTAGGATACCCCAGTCGCTCTGCAAACGCGTTTTTGAAAACATGCGTGCTAGACTCGAAGAGCGTGTCAGACTCGATGGCCGTCATTTAGAAAACGTGGTTTTTAAAAAAAAAATCCGCATTTCTTGTTATAAAGTTAAAATAAACCTACTTTGTATTGGAGGTGTAGTTTTTTTTACAATTTTTCAAACATTGAAATCTGCCACTCGACACCCTGTATAACCGACTTCTTTCATGTCATGTGTAAATGATGCAGTACTTATACCTTCATGCATGTATACTGCATCCTTTACATATAATTGACTTCGTTCATGTTATGTGTAAAAGATGCAGTAGTTATATCTTCCTGGATGCATACTGCATCCTTTACATATAATCGACTTCTTTCATGTTATGTATAAAGGATGCAGTATTTATACCAGACTGGTTGAACAAACACATTCTTTTTCTTTTCTGCTCAGTCTTATATCTTTCGGCGGTTGCAAAAGGCACATTTATGGGCTCGTCATCGTTTAAACCAGTGATCGATCAGTGTATTTCTTTCTAGTGTATAAGGAATTGTTCTGAAATTTTTGTTTAAATTAACCTTTAAAAATACGATCAAGGGAAATTTGCACCGAAGCATCAATATTGTTATACGTTTTATCTAAATTTTAGGAAATAGTATCTTACATATATACAAAGAAAATTGAAAGACTAAACATATTTTGTCACGTAATAATTTCACGTATTATTATAACTTAATGATTTTTAGGTTTTTCCTTTACTTGCTCTACGAGACCGTCCCTCATCAAATGTGGAAATTCCAGCTTAAGGGGAACTACACCAATATTTGGAAAGGCTGTAACATTTTATTCCATTGTGTGAAGAATTTTACAGGTATGAACCTAAACTTAATAAGAATCGAGTCAAGTCGTCTTAAGAAAAAAGGCCTTCACATATAGACAGACGGACATAAAATTTATCTTCTGAGCGTTTCATCTTGTCATTCTGTTGTACGAAATCTTAAAAATTATACAAAGTAAAAAAAAATATTTATTATACACTTGTTTATAATATTTTATGGACTTCGTGTCCATTATGATCAATATTGGCAAGCCCAGATGATATTATTTTACTCTGTGACAGTTTAAATCTCACTTCGTATGAAACTGCGACATTTAGCTATTAGCGCGTTGCACAGTTCGTGGGAAAACGAAAAAGGAAAGTTGTAAAACGCATAATAAATTTTCAATATTTCTCTATCTAATGACGCTAAAACTATACGAATCAAAAAATACCATCACGTAAATTTTTCCTGAACAAATTGTTACGGACCTCATAACGCTCAACTTTCCTCTTAACGATTTTCGGACGTGCATGTAAACAGTGTCGAAATTAAAGAAGTATTATAATCACAAGTGTGTTGGGATTTATTTTGGAATTTATGTATTCTTCAGGCTAAAACCTTTATATTTTGGGTAAATATTGATCCCACAAAAATATTTAGATTTCTTATTTTCGTATCTTAAAATTGATTTCATGAATATAAAAGTTAGCAAATTCGCTTTATTTACGAACTGAGGAACAAATAAACTTTTCCTTTTTTGTTTCAAAACATTTAAAATATTCTCAAACATTCCTTCTCAAATTTAAAGCCCTGACCTAGATTTCATTTGAATGAAATGATTAAGTGCGCAGCTTAAAATAACAGCTTTATATATTTAAATTTATTGTCTCAAATTTCCAGCTTCTTTATTGTGAATATGAGTTTGGGTAAATTTTAAAGTTATTTATAGCTAACTAGATATATTATTGCGTTAGCTTAGACTAAATATAATTGAACGTTATATATCCGCAAATATATTTTAGGCTGATAGCTTAGAAGCGCTTAAAGAAAGTATATGAACAATGGTTAAAAACTTCAAGAAGGATTTTGCAGTAAAGCAGCTTTCCTCGCTTCTAAACGACTTTGTTAAACTTTATCTTCTCAACCTTTACTGATATATATGATATATTTCGATAATCAATTTAATAAACCATTCACAGCTTCCTGAAGCTTATTAATTTTATTAACCATTCAAATCTTCATCATTATTGAGTAAATATATTCGTCATTATATTCTATTTACATAGTACTTACTTAATATCTATTTTTTTATATTTCTGGTAACGGTATGTATTACAATGTGACCTAATGAGAAAGTATCCTTTGCCTCCATCCTGGTTAGAAACAAGGGTTGAAACAGAAATTAGGAATGTAATAAAATACTATTTCGAAATAAATGTGTAGCTTTAATAATTGCATAATTCACAATTAAATGAAACTACGTGATGTAGTATTATTTCTACTTTCTTTAATTTCTTTTCCACGACCTGGGTTTCGTTGTATTACAACATCTTCAGGTGGGATATTAGCAAAGATATCTTATAATCAATCTTTGCTAATATTCCACCTGAAGATGTTGTAATACAATGAAACTTAGGTCGTGGTAAAGAAATTAAAGAAAGTAGAAATAATACTACATCACGTAGTTTCATTTAATTGTGAATAATGAATTTCTTCAAAATTAATGCCAAATGTATTCAATAATTGCATAATGTAAATTATATTAATATTTTAAACTCTGTGTAGCAAAAAAGCTAATTAAACTCAATATCGATACATAAAAAGTGTATTATGTAATTTGCTCTAAATATTTATAAAGGATGAATAAAATAAAAGATACTTTGTATAGTTTAATAGATTTCTTTAATCCTGTTGCCAAAATATGAGATATTTTTTGTCTAAAATATACGCTTAAGATAATGGTTCCTATCATATTTATTCTTGTTTGCATATCAATGTTAAATATTCTAAATAAGTGAAATCATTACAGTTTCTCATACATAGTACTGACGTAACTTTAAACAGTATACAGAATTTACTTTGGACTTAGTACCATCAGTAATTAAACGAATAATACGAAGGAAAAAACTGAAATGTATGATAAAAAACAACGCAATGGATTTTGTAATTGAAAATGTACCTCAACAAATACCTTGCACATCGCAAGCATCCAATGCTATGTCAATGCTTCATCAAATATTGCATCTGGCGAAATATCGAGTCTCATTTCAATATCAGCATCTAATAGCGTCCTGCAAACAGGCAAAGTTCCCACCATCTGATCTGTAAGCGTGCAACAGGCCACTATTTGTTGAATTCTCCGAACTGAGTACCAGCCGCAATAAAATGCTTTTGCCTTTTTCAAAGTCACTACGTATTAATATTTGGTGGTACTATCAATATTTTCTACCATTAAAACAATTCAGTGTTCATTTATTTTGGCAAAAGTCTTAAAATCAATGGAACTGACATCAATTCTTTTTCCACAATAAATTAACACTGCGAGTAAAAGTGAGATATTTTCCATGAATAAAAATTTTTTTCCCTAAAACGTTAATTTATTAACATAAAATGGCAATCGAAATATTAACTTGCATGGTAAAAAAATATTTCATATGCTTAATTTTAAATATGTATATACCCTATGTAAATTTCCTTTGTTTAATTGCTGAAACTTCTGTAGAATCTTTGTGTGAATATATTGTCAACAAATATTGAATATATTTGGCAATAATTTTGTAGAAATACATTATTCACAATTAAATGAAACTACGTGATGTAGTATTATTTATATTTTCTTTATGTTTTTACCACGACCTAGGTATCGTTGTATTACAACATCTTCAGATGGGCTATTAGCAATATTAACAAATAAATTATTAAAGCCTACATGCAAATAATAAACAAACATTACATGTAATTAAATGGCCAATACTTAAGCCTAAAATACAATAACTAAAAAGGAATATTAAAGTCAAAGATTAGTAAGGAAATATTTTTCAAATTCAAACAAGTTACTTCTTATATTAAATATTATGTGTGAAATAAACGAACGTCGATGGGAATCAATGTTAAATTGTTCGATTAATTGATTGACTTTAGTTGTTCGTAATAAATTCATATTTAAAATTCATTTTTATTAAATTGGTAGTTATTAATTATTTTCAATTAATTGAGGAGGAGAATTATTAATTATTGGTAATGCGCGCAACATTAGTCGTTCTGATGACAAAAAGTTAAGTCTATATTTTTATTATTAAACCATGAAATAAATGAACATCACGCGGAACCTAATAAATAATCCTAAACAAATATATTAAATTACGGTGACCGATAGAAGCATACTAAGTCTCGAAGACACTCTTGTCTCACAAATCAATTCGTAATGAAACATTCATCAAATGCACAATGAGCCACTCGCGTACGAGATGTAGAGTGTGCCAAAACTCCTATTGAAATGTTTGCGTTTGTTTTGGTTGTGGCAGTAAGTGATTCGGCTTCCGGATACTTTGTTATTTCGTGATAAATGGACGAATTTCAATTATCATGTAGTTTGTCTTTGACATAATATGGTGCGGTCGTGTTTGCGCGTCGCAAGTTGGCGGCGTACCCTTAATTTGACATGTTTTGGGGCAGAGTGGGCGACGAAAATGCTCGGTCTGTGTATTTGTACCCTCGGTCGGATAATTTAAATTTGTTGGGTTGCATGTTCGGTACTTTGTTACCTGAATATGTTTCTATTTTGTATGAAATGTCTCCTACCTACGACTGTTCAAGTAGATTATTAGAGAGTTAGATTTAATTTCGGGTGTTTATATTAGGTTAGCAACTTGTAAACCTGCCATCTCTATACACACACTTTTCTACCGTATATATGTAGTCAATAAATCAATAGTTAATTATACAAGCACAGTCGGTATTTAATACTTGTCGCCAACATATAGGCAGAGCTAAAGTTCCCTCTTTGCAGACATTTTGGACTGAAAACCGGTGACATTCGATTTTGATGTGACTTTGGTCTTTAAATTTTTTAGCACGCAAATTATTAGACAGAAAGCAAAACAGATGGTAATTAAATGGCGAAAGATCTGGAGAGTACGGTGAGTGAAGTAGCATACTCCATCCAAGTAAGTGGATGTAGTTTTTCACGCGTTACTTTTGTTACATGGAGATTTTTGATTGATTTTTTGTTTTGATTAGAAAAAAGTTAAGCGGTGACTTGTCTCAATTCTTCACAATAAATCTTAGCTGTAATTGTACTTTTACCTTGAAATAGTTTTCAATTAGTAACTCCATTTATGGGGGTACCATGTACTGAAAAGTATCTTTTGTTCAATCTTATGTTTTGTTCTAGGTACATCTTTTTCTCCTGTTTCTAGCCATTAGCGTTTACACTTTAACATAAACCACGAACGTTTCATCTTCTATTACCAGATACTTTAGCCTCTTGTCGGTACTATGGAAACTCAGTAGCTATAAGCACATATTAACTCTCCTCTGAAGTTGAAAGGGAGTTAGCTCAAGTGGTTAAAGGATTTTAAAAAAATGTATATAAGCACAGAAGAGGAAATTATTTTTAGTCATACGCCTTCTATAAGTGCTATAGATTATTGTTATAAATATCGTCGAAACCTTCTGACATCTAGCATGGAAGAAATTTTACCTTTGCTGAGCAATCTCTTTAGTGAGATGGTGTCACATCCTAAACTTTAAAAAAAAGTAGTTCAAATAGTAAAAAAAGGAACCTATACTTCTGAAAAAGATAATGCAGAAATTTTAAGTTATGTAAGTTCAGTACCGTATATATGTCCAAGTTATCTCTCTTAACCTTTACTTTACAAGATGAGGCTACTATGGAGTGCGGTCTCTTTTACATCCCCATAATATTAAACACAGATCAAGCCCGCAGTCATATTCTCGACATTCACAAAGCCCTAGAGAGTCACCAAACATTCAACACAGCAAATTTTACTTACCCGACGATATGGCGTTTTGAGAGCATTTTTTAAATATGCATGAAATTAGGGGCCATCCCGCGAGCGCCGTGCAAATACGTCGCGCATTAGCGCGCCCTGCCGGGCGCCGCCCGCCCAAATTGAAATATGCCGCCGCTGCGCTTATTTGCCTTGCCGCAGCCGCTAGACGACGCACGGCGCAACGGAATATCTGCCAGAATAATCCTCTGTATTAAAGTGTAGTGTTGGCGGTTCGCAGCCAATATGGGCCAAAATGAGATACTGTTACGGCTTTTCCGAATTTCTTTGTTTATTAATATAGTATTGTTCTAACAGAAACATTTGATATTAACTTGCAGATTGCGGTGTGAAATCTTCATAAAAATATGATATTAAAATTGTTTTTGATTTTGTATTTTAGATTGAGATTATATTGTAACTTTAACCTAATATTATTTCACTTTAAATAACAATATAAAACTACTTGTATTTTATAGAAGCGGTTTTGATATATGTTGTGAATAAAACAAATTAAATCTTGACAAAGCTAATATCCTAGTGATATCCATAAACACACAATATTAGAATATTTAATTAATATGTATGACAAGTTCACTTTACAAATAGTGAATATTCGCATAAATTTAACTGAAAGTGAACGCTCGTTAATTAAATACACTCGTAAGTTAAGGTTTTGAACTTTTAAACCTACTTATACATCTCTAAAAATGTGTGCCTCGATTTAACCATTTGAAAATTATATTAAAAATGTTTCATATACGATAAAGATAACAAAAAATCAGTGGTAGTGGGGTATTTACAAGACGTGTTTTACTGAGATGAGGTTTTAGTTGACAAAATCGTCTAGTATTTATAGAATTTTAATTTTGCAGAATAAAAAGATCCATGAACTAATTTTTTGCTGTTGGATGAAAATAGTAGCAAATCTTATCACTAATTGCCATTATCAACCTTGTAGTTTATTAGTTCCAGCGAAGTGAGGAATATATTGAAGTGTCTTATTCTTTTCTTCATGTTTAGTTATTTTGGCAATGCGGCTTTGAGTTACAAATAGTTAAAGGGTATTAAAAATAAGCATATCCTTTCTTTATTTTTGGTATTACTTGTCAGAACTATTATGTCAATATTAAATCGTATTTAAAATATTTATACCTTTTCATAAATTATGGCGAATATTTAAATTGTTTGCTTAATTAATGAATGAATAAAATTAATTAATTAATAGGTTATTTTCGAATACACATTTACAATATTGTTTGTAGAAAAATTAGGATAACCGTTCGATAAAAGAGAAATGTTAAGTAGCTTATTTTAAAAATAATTTTAGAATTTAGAACCTATAATAAAGTGAACAAGACGAATTGCTAGCGTAAAGTGTTTATAATGGAAGCATATAAAATACACGCGCCATTTGACACATTTATTTTCCAGCTTTTGAATTGTACCCATTTTATTTAAAAAATATAATTTGAGAAAAATTTAATTTAAATTTTGAAGTTTTCAATGTTCCAGCAAACGGAAGCTCATATTCAGTAACAATACTGGACGTACCATTTAGGGAAAATACTTTTATACATATCCATTTAAATAAAACTTGGAAAAATTTTTAGAATCATGCAAAAAGACGATGGAAATCCTTTACTTCAACTAATCGAATTTTTGAAATGAGTCTTCGAATATAACGTAGATTTATTTATAACATACGAAGACTTTAAAAACTTCAACATTTATATAGATAGCGACATTTTCACGGGTGTAAACTAACCTCTTTCAAGACTCCGAAGCAAATATTCTGATATTTCTAGGAATATATCAGTAAAAACTCTGTATTTCTGTAATTATAATGAACTTTAAACAACGAGTGAATGAGTCAGCTACTTAACAGCACATACTCTCTCATGATTCAGCGACTAGCCCAATTTTTCTTCTTTTCCCTAATACTTTGCCTATATATCTGTAGCATAGATCGAGGCGAATTAGATTACAGGGTGAATTGGATCAAAATAAGAAATAGGAGAAAATTTAAAAACATCACGCTACACTGAACTCCATCCGCGTTTGTTGCTATATTCAGTATTTTGTTTAGATATAATCGTGAACACTACTTTTATTTAATTTTCACGAATGTTAAATTATTTTTTTTTCACCAGTGAAATTTCACGGCCGTGAAATTTTCGGTAATTATGGGTCTGTGATAATTAAAAGCTATAAGAATTATTTGTATACTACTTGGTGACGTGTTTATGGTTTAAATGTTTAAATTTGAAAGAGTAGTTTTATAAGAAGGTTTTTTTTCATAACTTACCTATCGCAATGTTGTTTGGCTGCGAATTAAAATATAGCCAAAATCTGTTTTGACACAGCTATGGGCTCAAATAAATATTTCGTTATGTGATGTCACATAATAATTAAAATTAAGCAATGTATAAATATACATGATGCTCTATATAACTCAACATACCAATTTATTATGCACTATGTACACAATTACGAAATTTTGGAATATGTAAATTAAAAGAAAACTACCAATTCGACGATCTGTACGTAACAATTAACGAACGAAAGCAACTAAATTAAGTACTTTAATACCCATTTGTGATAGAATCAACGTACGAACACGTTCCGTTTAAGGGTGACGATAATATATTACTTTACCGACGTGAAATGCGAATCTTCTGATTGGTTTATTAGCGTTATTTATTACACGTCAAATACCTAAAACACACTTCGTCTCTTTCACTCGTACATGAGTAATCTAGACTTCAATGAGAAGCGTTGGCACGTTACGTTCAGTATATGATACAATTTAATTGTCGCGTGAAATTTTACGGTGACGCTATATTAATTTCACTCCGCTTTCGAGAAACTTTTGCACGATCACACGGAACGACTACACGTTATAATGGCCATATCTAATTTTGTTGCCACTCGGACTTCTGTGCAAGCGACGCTCGCCTGTAATATAGACTCGAGGTTACGGCAAAGTTGGTGCTAATTTTAAGGTGCATAATAATGATTACTCGTTGTTTTAAAGTAAGGTTTTGTTAAATTGTAAATTTTTTGGATAGTTTTATTCGGTATGAGACTAATTTTGAAAATTGATTTGCTTATTAACAATATTGTGGCAGATATTCTGCCAAACAAATTTTCCAAAGACTTTCAATACGAGGCGAATAGAAACATGTCTTTAGGAGTAAATATGATCAGGACTTAAAATATCTATTACTTATTTATTATAATTTCTAATTATTTTAGATGATTCGAACATACGAAAAAACTGATCAAGGCAAGTGGTCTTAAGAATATATGAGAAAAGCTGCCAAGTCTGGACTAAACAACTAAGAATACGTAACGCAACTGAGACCAAACATTTGCCTTATACAATTTTGTAAAGAATGCCTTTTAGTATGGATGTATTCAAGAGTCGAAGTGGTCAACATACGACGAACAGGTACACTGAAAAAATGTTTGCTGATCGATTGTTACATCTATCAAGTTGTGGATTAGGGTAACTCCAAAATTTGTTCGTAAGTGCGCTTTTGAATATTAACATATTAACATCAAAATATAAAACATAATTTGAAAAATGAAAAATTTACATATTTTTAATACGTTGAAAAGGTGATAGATTAAAATGACTTAAGAGGAAAAGCTGAATGTGTGTACAACGTGGATGAACCTAGAGTTCCAATAAATAACCGCCCACCTAATAATATTGTTGTAAGGAAAATATCAAAGGACTATCAATATGACGAGTGTAGAACGAGATAAAAACGAAAATGTTTTAAGCCTGTATGAATGCTGCCGGACAGTATATACCACCGTTTGCTTTTCTTAAAGGCTTGTGGAATCGAGATGACTTTATGATAGGTATGCTTTCTAGGACTAAAATTGTAATGACAAAATAATATTGGGTCACTGCATGCGTCTGATTCAAACTATGTAGTGGTAGATTTGTGTGATTCTTTAGAAATGAAACTTGCGCAGATGCCTCCATACATATCACATACTGTGCAACCACTTGATGTTACTTTTCTTAAACCTTTAAAAGCCTATTACAATCCGCAGGTCATCTCATGGCAACACATAAATCCGTACAAAGGAATAACAAAAATTACTTTTGGCGGCTGTTTAAAGAGGGTTGAAATCAAGCTGCGATAGTAGGAAATGCAGCCAAAGGGTTTGAAAAGACTGAAATATTTTATCTATAGTCCAATGCCACGCCAGATCAATCTACATAAAGTTAGAAATTTATCTTTGCTATGTATTATTTCGTCGATTAATAATATTTTGTAGAAAAACTATTGACCATTTGCCATCAATCTTAACGTTTGACGACAGAAAGTGACTCGAAGTAAATAATCCCTTTGTTGTAGACTTTTAACCCTTTGCACGTGCACTATACAACCCGTTGTACAATTTGTATCTGCATAATTCCATAAACCATTTTCGACGAATAACAAGTTTCTGCCGAAACAATAAATCTAACTATAGAGGTTTTGCTTCCACTGCAGCCTGCACCAGTTTTTCAGCAAGGAGGTGAAGCGTCTCTATCTTTACACAGTCTACGTCTGCCTATAATTTTTTTTTCTGAGGCAATATGATGAACATCTGGGCAATTTTCTTGAGAAAGGGCTGCGACAACCCTGGTGTTGAATTGATATAAGCCATAAATCAAACGCATGTGACAGTACTCTCGTGTTGTGTATCGATACAAAAACATTGATAAAGGAATTAAAGGTAAAATGAAGCAAGAAAACTTATTTAATTTATAAAGCTAATTTTTAGATACTTTAAAAGTAAAATATTATTCCCTCGCACACAAAATAATATTTCCCCCGCTATTTATTATTTTCTTTAACAATATAAATGGTACAGATAATCAAAAAAGGTACCTATAGGTACTTGCTATCTGCTTTATTAATTTTTTATAGTCATTATTCCAAGTCTTCTTAGGAATTTATATATTCTGCCTCAAGTAATAGTTTGGTAATTTTTCCTTTCTTTATTCCTAATATTCAAGAATTATAAATATTAAAGAATTATAAATTTGTTTTCTTTAAATCCCAGGGGGCTATGTGGAAAATGCATGGTCAGACATTAGTTTTCCAACTTGTATTTCCAAAATGTAGTTTTATTGTAGCTTTTCTATTCCTATCTAGTTTAAATCATGAATAAAGATTCATGATATAAATGATTTTTCACGTGATAGACGTGAAAAATAGTTTCAACCATAAATTTTGGCTGTTGTATAAATGTTTTTTTACTCGCTGTGTATTGAGTAAGTAAACGTAAAATGGAAGCATATGTCTCTATGGCATACTTTTACTTTTTGAAAGTTCCATATTTATAAAACTTATGTAACTTTGTTGCTGAAACGATTTCAATAAAGGTTTTTTAAAGATTTCGCTTCAATTGTATTTACTTTGCTAATGTTTTTTTTACAATATCTACGAGTCACTATAACAGATAATAATCAGTACCTACCCTACACTGCGACTAATCCTACACTGCGATTGAACTTTTTGAAATCCACTTATTTTTCCTTACCCTTTTTAATGCGCCACATATTTTTATCTACTGCCATTATCTCTCTTGTACATAGTGATTTATCGTTCCATTCCTCGTAAACAATCTGACCATACACATGAACTAATTCACCTTTATGTGTCCTCTTCCGGGGTTCGTGATATCAATACTTTTCCTTATTAATTTTAAATTACGCCCTTTTCAGCAGTGTCGAATGTAATGAATGTATGTGATAAAATGGAAACAATATCGTGCCTGTCTGCGCATAACGTTAAAACTGCTGAACGAGTTTTAATGAAATTTTTGTAGTTTTATAATTAGAAACTTTTTTCAATTTTTGCAATAGAAATAGTTATATTATTTCTCACGGGAGGTGAACAATTATGATTTGAGCAGTCAGATTTCTAGAAAGTTGAATAGTTAGATTTCTACTTAAATATTAATTAACGACAGTTTACACTCGTCCATAAGAGGGCCATATTAATTTTATATTTAATTAATAAACGTTTTTAATTTCTCTGCGTGCACCTCAAAGAAAAAATGTGTAATTATCTAAAATGTTTAATAAAACCCAACATTTCCCGCACGAAGAGAGGGCTGAATTCCAATTTAAACTTATGTCATTTTATAATATCGAGACAAATACCTAAATTTTCACAGTGCGAATGTTATAACAGGTTTTTAATTAATCTAATAGGTAATATGAATAAAAATAACCGTAAGTAATGAACAGGTATATTCTATACAAATAATTGAAACACCGTTATTGGGGACGTTAAAAGGACGAAAGATAGGAGAAATGCAGGGGGTAACTCGTTCTAGTGTATATTCGATCAGCTTTAAGTATTAATTAATGCTGTTTGTTTATACAAGTTCTCTTTCAACTCTATTTGCAGATAGAGTGTCTGCCGCATTCGTTTAGTATTTTAAAGGTTTTAAAATTTTTCTGAGGAAAATATAAATATGTTGCATGGTTAACTGTGAAAATGTAAAATCCATAAATTTTCCATGTCTGTGAATAACTTTTCTATATTTGTTTATGTTATTTAAACAAATGTGTGATTAAATTTTAAAATGACTTATAGTAGTAAAAATTTATAAGAATAAAGATAACAAGTCATGCTCAGGTTCGCATCGTCTCACGAAAAATCATGTAAACTAATTGACGCTGAGGGAAATTAGGTGGCCGACGAAGATAATTACAATATCTTGCAAAATAATTTCGAAAAATTAGTAGCTAAAATTGAATGATTAATTACAATTAAGGAATTCTAGGTAATAAATATATAAAAGCAATAAAGACTACTATGGAATATTGCTAACAAGTTAACAAGATTGTAATCAGCAATAATAAGGTATTTTGGGTTTGTGTATGTTCAAAACATATCGTTATTCTAAGAGAATATCATTGCTTAAAGGACTTAAATTACTTGCACAGGGTTTCCTAGTGAATTTTTCTACCAATATAGCAACAGTATCGGTTTCTACCAATACAGTAATAGCTCAATGAAATTCTAGGGTGAGCACTCTCACCCTAGAATGATCTAATTAGAATTATCTCCCCAATCTTACGCAATACTCGTACATGGTGAACATTTCTGTTCCTTTTGTAGGTGTTATTTTTATAGCAGATTTAGCTATACAAGAAGGGTTGGTGCACATTATGGGGAATGCACTGTATTTTGAAGATATATTCAGTTGCTTTTTTCAAGGAAAATATAAATGTCTATTTAACGTTAAGACGCCTTTTCGTTCTGTAGTTGTTTCTCGCTAAATTTATTATTATATAAGAGTGTTTAAAAAGACCTAATAGACTATATTATTCTTCGTCGTTCTCTACAGATATAAATCACTCGTCTAAGTGTGATACTAAAAACGTATTATCAATGTACAGATTTGTAGTTATCTTAAAAGATTTTGTTATTAATAAAAGGTTTTGGATATTAAAAATAGTTTTTTACGTACTTATCAGTTAGTATAGTTATTTTATGTTATAAAAATCATACTTTTTTTACCGACTTTGGACTTTATTTTGACGAATTCACCTCATTTTTTGACCATTTCGATATTTTTTCAGTAAAGAAATCAATTTTAATTTTTTTCATTGATTTATACTTCGCACGATTTCAATCTATCACGTAATATGTAATTTTTTTTAATATTCTCCATGTGACTAAATGAGGTTTCAAATCTAATATTTTTGCACCTGTTATCCAATAATACGCCTAATAAATATGGTTTTGAATGTATTATTTTCTATCCATTAGATATTTTTCAACTTTCATAATAGTGAAATATGAGTAAAACTAACTTGCTCGTGAACCAACAAAATGTTAATTTTTTATACTTACCAAAATTTGTACCAAATCTACATATATAGACATAAAAATTAAACTGATATTTTGATGAGAAAAATGGCTTTATGTTCAAGTTTATAAACTTAGAAATGTGAATGTAATAAATTATATAAAGCAAGAATTTTTTATTAAGTCTCAAAGATATCCTTTACAATAACAAAGTGACAGTTTGGCATTTAGTGTCGCTAATAAATTAAGTTTTGAACTAGAAGCACTTGCATCCTTCAAAGTTTACAGGAAATGAAATACTCTCTTTAAGATACATAAGCACATCCGGTACGTTCTGCCAAGGTTCCATACACACGCACATAGGATATAATTTTATATACCCTACCTAAAATTTTTATTAAAATATTTACAAATGGGAATATTATTTTTCAGTACATTATATATTACCTAATATGCCTTCCAAAGGTGTAAAAATATGTTAATTGTTTAAAAAACACGAAATTTACAATAATAGCCAGAGTTTACTGGCGAAATCTAGCTAAATCTCTTTTTTAAGTTCTTTATGACGACCTAGGTTTCGTTGTATTAAAATATCTTCAGGTGGGTTATTAGCAAAGATTGAATTAATATTGATGTTGTAATACAACGAAACCTAGGTTGTGGTATAGAACTTAAAGAAAGTAGAAATAATACTACTTCACGTAGTTTCATTTAATAGGAAAAATAATACTCTTATGAGTATTTTCCACAACTCTTCTAGAATTAATTCACAAAAAATTATGAAAAAAGTTTAGAATTAATTTATATAGATATATATATATATATATATATATATATATATATATATATATATATATATGTATATATATATATATATATATATATATATATATAACTTACTCTTTCAATTGACATTGACACGATACATGAAATCAAATATCGTCCCGTTAACATTTGTCCTACATGATATGAGGGTTTAAAAAAATCATGAGCTTCAAAAAATTTTCAAAAAATCATGAGGAAAACGGCTGTGAGGGAAGGACAGACAATGGACACAAAAGTGATCTAAGAGTTCTGTTTCCCCTTTGAAGAACGAAACTGTAAGACTATTTAATTGTTATGTCACAATATTTTGTTTTTAAAACCTACGCCGTTGCTAAACGATTCTCTTTCTTTGTTTCAGGTAAGTTCGATCTGTGTCGTTATATTTATATGATGTGATTCCTGGTACGGTAAAAGAAATATCTTAAACGTAAGTATAAACAAATATTAGTAAATTTATAGGGAATTACCAAATAATACATTAATAATTATTATTAAAAAAATTTCATTGACTATTTCATTTTAATAACAATTTTAAAATTTTGTTAGAGGCACTTAATGTTTACTAAATTATTAAGAGAAGAGATGATTTAGCGAGTAGTTTGGTATTTAGTAAATTAACAAACATTTCCCAATTATCTCTATAATGTTACTCTAAATAATAATTTGTACCTTTTTTTTAGTTTTTGCATAATATATAACAAGACAACTTAGTTTTTAATTATTAATAAATATTCTGTCTGTTTTAGGTCATAACATTTTGCTAAGATTTAATTTTTTTTAAAGTTCGTATTTTAATAAGTAAAATACTGACATTTTTCTCCATCTCCAATGTTGATAATATCAACTTCAATTTAAGTTTTCAGAATTTTATGAGATTTTCATTACCCTCAATTTTTTAATATTATCGAAAATGGAAGTCCTTATTACAAAGATTAAGGTTGTTTTATAAAAAAGAGAATTTTTTTTTAATTACACTTTTAATTAAAAAAAAACTCTCCTACCTTAATTAAGTTACTGAACTTACCCAGAAACAAACTTAACACAATCGAAATATTAAACAAATCGACACAACATAACTTTCTTGCGAACATATTATTTGTAATTCGTAAACACGCTGTGACGAAACAATGTTGTAAGTCTTATCCAGGGGTAAACGGGAAGGAATTCATTACACACTTGAATTAAATATAAGTCCAAAGCCAAGTTAACGTGTCTCTATACCTACCTCCGTGTACTTGCGTTGGGTTTGATAGGAAGTTGGAGCAAATTTGGCAAAGGGAAGTTAATCTACGCACCATAACTTTGCTTGTAACAACTGGGTTCTAGTCTTAACTTAGTTCCATTTGACAATATAATAACAAGATGTAAGGGGTAACTTGATGTTTATCACATCTAATATCACTTCAAATATTCGTATTTGAGATAACCCGTGGTGATTAAGTGTTAAAACCAGAAGCTGGGCTTCTGTGAGTACAGAATTGAAGTTAGGGGATGTTAATTTTATAAACTTAAATTGAACTCACTTAAATATATTGTTGCAAAATCTGTAGCCCACAAATTTGGTGGTGACAGATATTTTGCGCATATAATTAAAATAATCGTTTTTCAGAAGGAATTTAACAAAAAATCATTATCTATATTAATTTGTCAAGAACAATATCGCATATATCACCACACCATGAATGTTTAGTCATTAATATAGACAAGGAACAAAAATTAATCTAGTATAGAGTCCTGAGGGACTCTCAATTTCATAATAGATCCTTCCGAATCAGTACCATTCATTTAGACTCGTTGTTCCCGATTTGACAAATAGGACTTAATAAGATCAATTGCCATTGTTTCAATACCGTAGTAGCTTAGCTTATCGCTAAGTGTATTACGATCCACGCAACCAAAAGCCTTGGAGATGTCGCATAATACCCCTATAGTATATTATATATTCTCCTAGGTTGTGTAGATAGTCTTAATGAGATGAAATCCAGCATCTTGCGTTGATCCTTCTCTGGAATCCAAACTGTAAATTATGTAAGATAAAGAAGTTGCTCTAATGTAATTTTTAAAAAAAAATTCTGATAGCAGATAACAAATCAGTTTAACAAACAGGTCGCCTGTACGATTCGCCTTAAAAATAAAAAAAATTTACTCCGCGAAACTTGCTTTTGTCAATACATATATTAAATAAAAGTATTAGGGTTGGTACAATTTTTACGATAACAGACCCAATGGCTTTAACTGACAGGCCCCATAAGTCTTAAAAAATGTTTCGCATTAAGCGACTTAAAGGTTTTTATAATATCTCTACATGTCACATGATTAAAATTAAGTTTAAACACATTCAGTTTGACATTTTTCTTTAAGAATCTATCAGCAACAAAGGGATCAGAAGCGAGACCTTTTGAAGTTTGAACAGGAACATTCGAGGAAGGATTTTCGAACTCAGCGTCTATTAATTTTTTATTTGAAACTTTGCAAAAAATATTGACATTAAAAATAAATGACGTGATATTTATTTTTAATGTCAATATTTTCTCGATATTTTTTCTTATACTTTATTCAATTTAGTACTCAACATTTCACTACTCAAAAATCTACTCAACAATTCACTACTCAAAAAAAGGGTCATACACGATATTTGGGTCTCGTGAATCAACTGTGAAGAAGCTTAGTTTAGTTTCAATGTTGAAATTAAATTTATCCAACCTGTATTTAGTCAAAGGTCTGCACACAAATATCTGCTTTACTTGTTTGTTATCTTTGGAGAACACATCATCCATATTTAATGACAAAACAGGTCAATGAATCTTTGTTTCTCAAAAGAGTCCAATAAAATATCAATATTAAAGTCACCACATAATATAACATATATATTACCTTTCAGTTTGTTTGAAGCATGTTCTAATATAGATAAAAAGTACATAAAGTTGGATGACGGTGGTCTATTAGATAATATATTCATTCATTTCTACACAGGCAATCTCGCACAGACGTTCAATGGAACATTGCGTGACGTCTTTCCTTTCTTTAAACTTTATTTTACTGTTATGTAATAATATTAAGGAACCTCGTCCTTAATTTTACATAACAATAGGTATAATAACATACTGGCCACTAAAAAAATATCTATATTAAAATCACATTATCGACTTTGAGCCATATATTAGCTTTGTATTTTTCTATAAATAATTCAATATCTAAAATTTTACCAGAGAAGCGATTTATGTTTCGATAAGTAAATATTAAATTATTACAATGTTTTTTTGTTGTTTTATTTAATGGTCTAAATTATTATTTACAATATAGTTCATATTAATGGTCTAAATTATTATTTACAATATTGTTCCTATTAATGGTCTAAATTATTATTTACAATATTGTTCATATTAATGGTCTAAATTATTATTTACAATATTGTTCATATTAATGGTCTAAATTATTATTTACAATATTGTTCATATTAATGGTCTAAATTATTATTTACAATATTGTTCCTATTAAATCTTGTGTCGTTATCGTCAAATTGCGTTATAATATTTATAAGAGAGTCAACGGACATTACTGGACGTACCATTATTATTTATAATCATTTGAACTTATGCGCAACTTCTATTTTTCAAGTCCACTATAAAGTACAAAATGCCATTTTTTCTTTAAATATTGTTATTGTAATTAAAATTCAGCAGTCCTGGGTAATTGTAAAAAACGTTAGATTTTTGTTACAGACGAATTCCTTGAGTTGAATTATAATGAAATTGAATCATGTGAGGAAACGTAAAAATAGTATTCGTAAAGAAGCGATTAAATATATTTATAATCTCTGATAAAATAAACACTTTAATACATGCAATCTTTATCTATACATAAATATTAATAAAAAGTTTTATTCTCGCCGGACGGTTCTTTCTTAAGTGAATTTTGTAGAAATACATCTATTGCTGAGGTATTAAATCCCAAACATCAAATCTGAGGTCACTTTGAATGTTTCCACGTTTATGTATATATATGTATATATATATATATATATATATATATATATATATATATATATATATATATATATATATATATATTATTTGTCAAAACCTACTATACACTTTTCCTTTTAAAACTTTTTTACTCTAATGTACACTTTTCCTTTTAAAATGCTCACTAAAAAGGCCAATGGATTCAAGTGTGGAGATCGTGGAGGCTTCAAAATTAACCGACCAATCCAACTTTATAGATATGTGTCGTTGGGGTGTGGTCTGATTGCAAGTACAAAATACGGGGCACATCCATTATTCCGCAACCACATATTTGCCCTAAGCGGCAGTGGATTGTCATTATGTGAGGAAACGTAACAATAGTATGGGTAAACCAGCGATTAAATACATTTATAATCTCTGATCAAATAAACACTTTACTACATCTAATCTTTATCTATACATCTATACACAAATATTAATAAATAGTTTTATTCTCGCCAATAAGATTCTTTCTTAAGTGAATTTTGCGGAAATACATCTATCGCTGAGGTATTAAACCCCAAACACCAAATCTGAGATCACTTTGAATGTATTCAAAACCACGCTGATCTTTTCTTGTAATGGATCTACCGTACACTTTTCGTTTTAAAAATACTCACTGAAAAGACCAATGAATTCAAGTGTGGAGATCATGGAGGCCATAGCCGACCGATTCAATTTATAGATATGTGTCGTTGGGGTGTATTCTAATTGCAATTACAAACTATGGGGTACATCCATTATTCCGCAATCATATATTTGCCCTAAGTGGCACTGGGTTGTGTTCTCAAGGAATCAAAATGGTGAATAGTTTTTAAGAAAACTTAAGTACCGCTCTATATTCAATATGGCATGCAACTTGATTTTTTGTCCATTGAGAATTCACTTCCAATTATTTGTCTTGTATAATCTCAGGATGTTTCTCAAACTACCAGCTCTGCAAATTATGTAAAGTTAGAAATTCATATTTACGATTTATTGTTTCGTCCATAGTGACATAAAAAAATTATTATACATTTGCCATTAATCTTAATATTTACCTGCAGAAAGTGACCCAAAGTTAGTAATCCCTTGTTTGTGGAGTTTAAACCCGTTATACGTACACCATACCACTCGTTGTGTAATTTGTTTTGGTGTTAATTTCCATGAACTGATATTGATAAATAATCACATTCTGCCAAAACGATATGAAATAATTTGTGGCTCTGCTTCCATTGCAGCCTACATCGGTTCTTCATCAATACGATTAAGCGTTTCTTCCCAAACACTGCTTACGCCTTGCCCATAAATATTTCCTTCTGTGCCGAGATGTTGCGCATCTGGGTAACTCTTGCGATAAAGGGCTGTAGCAACCCTGGCGTTGCATTGATATTAGCTATAAATTAAACGCATGTAATAATAGTCTCGTGGTGTGTACTCGCATGGAGGTATTGATGAAGGGATTAGAGGTGAATTGAAGCATGAAAATTAATTTAATTTTTAGTTACCTTAAAATATTTGTCCCTGATCAGTCGTTCCTCTCTATTACTTTCAATAATAGTATACATTATGCGGTACAGGTAATCAAAATAGTTACGAAATTCAGCATTCCGATTGGTAGTTGCCATCGGCGTTATTAATATATTATACACATTAATCTAAGCCCCTTTAGGAATTTTTTAACTTTATTTCAAGTAATAGTTCGTTAATTCTTCCTTTTTTTGTTTATATTATTTATCTTAATTTCTTTATCATAATATTTGTTTATTTTAAATAACAAAAGGAATGAAAATGTATTGTCTTAAAACCCCAGGTGGCTTATACAGAAAATGTATAGTTAGATTTTAGTTTTCCAACTTGGCGTGCTCTCTCTTTATTTCGAATAAAATATAGTCTTATTATAGCTTTTCCACTCTTATCGTTAGTTAGGCAATTTTTCACGTATACATTTGTGATTTTGTATTAATATTTTTTTACATATTTTTTATAAGTCATAAACTGTTAAATAAGTAGATATAAACTAGAACCACATTTTATTTATATGCCTCTAACGCGCACTTTTGCTTTAAATTTTCCTATTTGTTAAAATTTACATAACTCAAGTGCTCAAACTATTTCAATGAATATTTTTTCAATATTTTTTCAGTCATATCTACTTTGTTCATGTTATTTTTTTACAATATCCACGAGTTATTCCAACGGATAATAATCAGTACCAGCATATGCATCCTACACTGCTATTTAACCTTTTGAAATCCACTTATTCTTCATTAGACTCTTTAATGCGCTACACATTTTTATTTACTGTCATTACCTTCCCTCGTATATCGTCATTTATCTTTCTATTCCTCGTAAACAATCTGACCATACACATAAACTAATCAACCTTTATATGTCCTCTTCCGTGCTTCGTATTATAAGTCCCTTTTCTCATTCATATTGTATTATGCCCCTTTTAGTGGTGTTGCATCTAATGTATGCACATAGCAAAATGGAAACAAGATCGTGTTTCTGTGAGCATCACGTAAAAACGCACGAATTTTAATAATTTTTTTATAATTTTATGCTTTAGAGGTTTTGTCAACTCCTGCAATAGAAATATGTGTGCTATTTCTCACGGGAATTGAAAAGTTATGATTTGAGCAGTCAGATTATTGGGAGTTGAGTAGTTAGATTTCTACTTTACACAGTTTTATGCATGTCCATTAGGTGCTAGTATTTAATTTATATTTAATTGAAAAAGGTTTCTAATTTTAGTGGGTCTATAATTATAAATTGGTAATTGCAGAGGTCAGAATTACCTCACTGTCATTTTCTGGACTCTAGGGTTCTCTCCTGAATGCACCTCAAAGAGAAAAAGTGTGATGTGAGAAATGTTTAATATAGCGCATTTCCCGTACGAAGAGCAAACTGATATACAATTTATGTATATATATATATATATATATATATATGTATATATATATATTTTTTTTTTATTATTTTTTTTTATTTATATTTTTTTGATACAACACATAAACTGTCGCAGTGTAAACATTATAAGCGGTTTTTATTATTATAAAATGTAATATAAATAAAAATATCCATACCCTATGAACAGGTATATCTGCTTTATGAATAACCGAAACACCGCTATCGGAGCACGGTTGGCCACAGAAACGAGAAATGCATCGGCCAATTCGTTCTCGTATATTTTTGATCAGCGTATGTTTATTAATGGTATCTGCTGATGCCAATTCCCTCCTCCTACTCTATTTACAGATAGCGCCAATATTTCACAGAGATATTTATATTTTTTGTGGCATTCGCTTAGTAATTTAAAATTATCTCAGTATTTCTATGGAAAATGTAAATATGTTGCACGCTTGTTAATTGTGAAAATATAAGACCGTTATATTTGTCATTCGTGTGAATAATTTTTCTTTATTCATTTCCGTTATTAAAAGAAATGGGTGATTAAATGATAACATAGTTAATGGTAATAAATTTTTATAATTTTAATGATAATAATTTATGCTTCGATTCGCGTCATACAAAGACACAAGTTAATTAACGATGAAAGAACCAAGTGACCGTACGACCGACCCAATATCTTAGACAAAATAATCTTGAAGATTAGTAGTTAAAATTGATTGTTTATTTAAAAATAAAGGAATATTGGGTAATTAATATATGTTATAAAAGTAAATGTACATTGTGCATGCGGCTAAAATTCAAAAACGAATCCCGATACGATCAAGGGAGTAATATGGTGTGGTAGCCTATCCATGAAGGAGGTTCTATCCCCCAACTATGAATGAGATTCCAGTTTCTAACTGAAGGGCGTGCTAAATATATTTCGCCCTCAGTTCTGAACATTCGAGAGTATTCGAGAGCATTCCGTAACATTTCAGATTATCCCGGAACATCCTGGAATGTAAAATACGAATACGAGGCCGATACGAACTGGAAATAGATATTCAATGAGTAGTACCATATAACCCACTACTTTTTAAAATGTTCCAATCACCCATAAACCTAGAATACAGCAATTAAGTGAAATCCATTAAATATGTCTGTAGGTATGAGAAAAAAGACAATGATATGGCAGTATTTTGAATAGCTAAAGTCAGCTAACAACAAAACAGAAAGGTCTTCATTTACCAAATGGAAAGATACATCAACAGTAACGAAACAGCGTGGCGCATTTTTGGTTTTCCCATAAACGAACAGGCACCAACTGTGCAACATCTAGCAATTTGGAGAATGGATAGAGAGTTTACTTCACAAAAGGCACCGCCAGAAAAATTGCAAGCAAACCCACCTAAAAACACAATATTCACAGTTTTTTTCCAATTGTGCCAAAGGGATATATTCGCAAAAACATTACTATTTGTCGACGTCCCTACCTAGAAATTCCAATAGAGGATCATCCAGAAATCAAAAAAACTAACCATTAGGCTGAGTTTATGCCGTACATCCGAAGAACGCCGAATGTTTCTATCTCCGGATGATCTCAAGACTGTTGACGGTTACCTATGCCAGACGTACAGAGAAGCATGCTAATGGTTAAGATTAATGGAAAACAACATCTACTGGAAATTAACACTACAAGGAGCCACATTAACAGTTTCAGCTGCACAAACTTGTTCGCCATAATACTAACAACTTGTAACCCATAGAATCTAAACAGCCATGCGACTCCTTCAAAGAGAGTATGAGTGATGGCATACTGTACCAAATTCGACAAGCTCATCCGGAACTGCCCATCGAATTCAATGACATCTTCTATGAAATACTCGATGAATCATTTAACAACTGTGGGAATTATTTACTTGGATGCACCAGGCGGTACCGGGAAAATGTTTTTAATTGATCAATTGCTAGTAAAAATTCGTGCCTAAACAATACATCGCACTTACACTGGTATCATATAGCATTTCCGCCACACTTATGGAAAGAGGACAAACTGCTTATTTCGCCCTAAAACTACCGTTGAATATAGTCGAAGAATAATTCCCAGTATGTAAAATTTCAAGAGCATCTGGACGGGATGAACTTCTAAAACAAGGTAAAATTATTTTCTGGGATTAATGCACAATGGAACATAAAAAATCTTTCGAAGCCGTATACAGCACTGTACAAGAGTAGCGAGAAAACTCTGAAGTGATGGGAGGAGATCTATCCTCTCAGGAGATTTTCGATATAAACTTCCAGTTATCCCCAAGTCAAGACCAGTAGACAGTAGACATGCTTTGATTCATATTTAAAGAAATCACATCTGTGACCACACATACAAATACTGCAACTATCAAAAAATATGAGAGTTTCACTATTGAAAGGAAACAGCACATCTTGCTCGAAAATGTTTATAAATCACCAAATTTACATATTCTACTACGCAGACGACCGGCCTCATTGAAATATACAATGATTTCTGTAACATAGCCACTACAGAGAAGGAAATTATCGTTCAAATTTACCCTAACGTTGTTCACAACTATACCGATCCGGAGTGGCTATATTAAAGAACAATTCTGACAACTAAAAATAATATGGTTGACGATATCAACTTTAATATTTTAAAGGGAATTCTCGGTGAAGAGAGAATATACCAATCGACCGACACAATGGTATACGTTGAAAAAAATGTCTACTTCCCTAGAGAATTTTGAAACTCTTTGCAAGTACCAGGAATACCATTATACTGCCTTCGACCGAATATTGGATCTCGGATCTTACTACTCAGAAACCTCAATTTACAAAAACTATGTAATGGAACAACCATGATCGTCAAACAGCTATCGAATAACATCATCGAAGCTGAACTTATGACTGGAAAAGGCAAAGGACACATAGTATTTATCCCCAGAATACTACTCATTTCTACTATACTACCATTACAAATTGAAAGACGGCAATTTCTAGACAAATTAGTCTATAGCTTTATAATTAACAAAGCGCAAGGACAAACTTTAAAACAATAAGGCATCAACCTCAAACAATCGTATTGTAGGCTGTTTTCCAGTAGGAAATTTGAAAACTTTGTACATATTTACCCGGATAACATATTGTATATAAATAAGTATTGTAAATAGTCAGAATATGCTTTAAAAAAAAATTTTACCTCTTATATTTTAAAGTTTATCCTTTTATTCCAAATACCACACAATTTCCTGTCAACTCCCTGACCGAAGCCGGGTACCCCAGCTAGTTCAAATATAAAAATCAACGAAACCTATGACGGAATATTATTAATAAATTAACGAAGTCGTAATCAATAATAATAAGGGGCCTTGTTATGTTCTAACCAGATCGCTATTCCAGTCATTGTCACTGTTTGGAGCAATTACATTACTGGTACAAGGTTTCTCGGTTAGTTTTTTCTACCAATTCTGTGGCTGCTCAAATCAATCGCAGGGCTTATTATCACCTGTCTTATATTATCATACTATGCATGGTGACTATTTTTGTTCCTTTTACTAATGTACAGTTTGGTAGTTTTTTCCCATTCCTAAAAAAAAATTAATTTCGTTTCAAAATGGTTTGTGATTTGTTATATACATATTAACACTTGTATAGTTAATTTATTTTATATAAACCATATTTTTCTCACTCGCAGTTTCTTTTGCCAGATTCACTTCAACTGTCGACAAGTTCACTACTTTTTTAATTTTCTTTTGATTCATTTACTCGATTTCAATCACTTCCGTTATAACTTTTTTTTTAATGATTGATCTTCATGTGACTAGATGAGACTTTATACCTAATATTTTTGCATTTTTTAACTTACTACACGCTGATTTATTATCGTTTTCAATCTATTATTTTCCATACACTATATATTTTTTACCTTCCATATTAAACAAATACGAGCAACACGACATTGCCTTGTGAACCAACAAAATGTTCATGTTTAATACTTACCAAAATTTATATCAAGACGTTTGAATACATAGGCACAAATACTAAACTGATATTTTGATGAGAAAAATGGCGTTATGTTAAAGTTTATTAATTTATAAATATGAATGTAATAAATTAAATAAAGCAAGAAACTTTTTATTCAGTTTCGAAAATATCCTTCACAATAACAAAGCGACAGTTTGACATTTAATGTCGCTAATGAATTAAGTTTTGAACTAGTGACACTTTGCATTCTTCAAAGTTTACAAGCAATGAAACATTCTCTTTAAGATATATAATCACATCCGGTACGTTCTGCGAAGTTTCCATACACACTTACGCACATATAATATAATTTTATATACCCTACGTAAAACTTTTATTAAAATATTTACAAATGCCAATATTTTTTTTTGTACATTTGGGTATTACCTAATATACCTTCCGCTGGCGTAAAAAATATAACAAATGTTTCAAAAATTCCAAAATTTACAATCATAGCTAAAGTTTACTGGCAAAATCTGGGTAAATTTCTTGTTTTCTCATAATTTTCACTTCGAGAATTTTGGAGACGGAAGGGTTATGTCCTCAAAGTTAATTCACATAAAATTCTGACAAAGTTTTAGAATAAATATATGTGTAACTTGCTCTTTCAATTTATATTCACTGGGTACACGAAATCGAATTCCGTCCCATCAATAAATATATACCGCATGACATAAGGGTTTAAAAAAATCGAAGTTGTTATTTTAAATTTTAACTTCAAACTTTTTGAATGTTAGCTATTGAAGTATATACGGAATATTATGCTTTACCACTAAGCCGAATTTTAAATAGTTCCTATGTAATATAGGTTTTGCGAAAAACGTTTGTGAGGAACGGACGCGAAAGTGATCTAAGAATTTAGTTTTCCCTTTGAGGAACGAAAATGTATGACTATGTGATCTTAATTGTTATGTCAACATATTATATTATGTTTTCAAATACCTACGCCATTGCTAAAACGATTCTCTTTCGTTGTTTCAGGTAAGCTCGATTCGTGTTGATATATTTATATGACGTGATTCCTGGTTAAAGGTACAGAATCTTTAGCGTAAATATAAAAATATACTAGAATATTTATGCGGAAGAAACTAGTAATCCAATATTATATATGTTCGAAAGTTTTCATCAAATGTTTGACTCCAACAATGGTTTTAAATTTTCGTCGGAGACATTTAATACTTCTTAAATTATTAAGAGATGATTAAGTGATTGGCCAGTAGTTTGGTATGTAATAAATTAACAAAGTTTCCAATTACGTCTATAATGTTACTCTACCATTTAATGTTCACTCTTATTTTTCTTTTTGCATAATATTTAAAATAATTTAATTTAATTTTTAATTACAGATAACAATTTTATTCTATTTATTTCAGCTTATAACATTTCTTCAATTTTAATTGTTATGAATTTTATAATATTTTCGTTACTCCTAGTTTTTTCCTAACTTTATCAAAAACATGCTAAAAAGGTGTAATTAAATAGAACAATCACATCTTAATTACAATATGAAAAATTAAAAAAAAGAAATAATAATTAACCGGAAGTTATTTAAAAGTACTGAAACTCAATGGAAAAGGTTTCAGTAAATATTATATTTAGTCAGAATTTTTTAGTAATTTATTTAATATTATGCGCATTACATAATCTTTTTATATTATTCCTTCATAGATTTCTATTTATGTATTTTAATTGAAATACTTATATAATAAATTTAATGATGAATATAACAACTTAACCAAAATCAAACTTGACATATTTCGAAACATTAAATAAATTGACCCAAAATGAATAACTTGCGAACATATTATTTGCAATTCGTAAACACGCCGTGACGAAACAATGTTGGAAGTCTTATCCAGGAGAAAATGGGAACGAATTCATTACACATTTGAATTAAATATAAGTTCAAAGCCAAGTCAACGTGTCTGTATGCCTACCTCTGTGTACTTACGTTGTGTTTGATAGGAAGTTAGAGCGAATTTGGCAAAGGGAAGTTGATCTACGCACCATAACTTTGCTTGTAATAACTGGGGTTGAGTCTTAACTTAGTTTCATTTGACAATTTAGCAACAAGATCTGAGGGGTAACTTGATCGTTATCACATCTGATATCACTTCGAATGTTTGAATTTGAGATAACCCGTGGTTATTAAGTGTTAAAACCGGAAACCGGGCTTCTATGCTTACACTATTGTAGTTAGGGGATGTTAAATTTAACTTAAATTTAAATCACCTAAATATATTATTATACAAACTATGGCACACAAATTTGGTGGAAACTTAAATATTTTTTATAGAATCTATACCATTACTTAATATATCTGAACTATGGGTATTTTAAATACCGATTTTTCAGACTAGATTAAAAAAAAACATACGCGCTTAAACTTCTATTTAATTTTTTTCCAGAAATATTAATTTTAGAAAAGAGTTAATTGAGGGATGCATTTTTGACAAACCCTAAAAACTTTTCCGAATTATGATATTTCAAATTTAAGGTGCGGCAATACAAAATAGAATTGTCATTAAGTTATCTTCACTCCTCCAGACTTTTGAAGGTGAACGTCTACTTTATATAAGAGTTTTGCCCCAAAGCGAATACGAACTATGTGTTTTACTATAGTTAAATTTAAAAATGATGCCATAAACTCTGAATCTAGCCATATTTTTTATCAGGAACTTCGATAGAATTATGCATAAGCAGGTAAATCCCATCAAGGGTAAAACTTTAAATCTGACTGTCAAAAATTGTACCATTTACGTTTACATAACTCAAATAAGTAGGTTAAGCAAATCCAAGGCACGCAATTGCTCAAACTTGTGGTAAATGTTGATATATATTAATTTTTAACATTATTTGGTACAAATCAACAAGTCGCAAACAAAATTGCCGCCGATTCTTACATGGCGCATGCACCACACCGACCATCTCACATTCGACATAATATTCTATTGAAAACGTTTGTTCCCTATTGTTGCATTTTCCTCTAAAACAATGCCAACTGCAAATAAATTATATTTTCTTCTTATTTTTAATATATAAAACAATAATTATTAAGGAAAGAAAATCTTGATTTCGATTATTACAAAATAGATTGCTTTCCGAAAAAGTTTTACAATTTTTATATGAGATTAGAGACTTAATTACTTGTTAATATACTCCGAAAAACTCAAAAATCTCATCTTAATTAACAATATACATGGTTTTGATTCAATAATATACATAGATTTGATTCAATAGTTTTATCAAAGTTTGTATATCATATTTAAACTATCTTGTTTTCAATAATTATCACGTTTATAATAGTAACAAACACTTGGTGTGAACGAAAAAATACTTCGCATATCCCGCTTACCATTTCTGTTCTGGTCGACTGTAGCAGATATGACCTATGGTTATGGTTATCTATGGTCTATGGTATATGGTTATCTAGAATAAAGAATGAAGTAGAACAACAATCACAAAGCGCAGAAGCGAGGAGGTCATTTCACGTTGATGTTTTAACATATTATGTTATCCTAGTGTTGCCATGAAAAAATGATAATTTGATATTTTAATATTAATTGTTTCGCATAACTAACTACATAGTTACGCGGTAACAAAAAAAACAACACTTAAAAAGGTATATGTTAATTAAGTGAAAAATGCTTTAAGAACTTTTAATTTTATTTTGATTTTGAAGAAGTTCTGCACGAAATTAATTATTTGAAAATACTTTTCAAGAGATATTTGACTTTTTAACATCATATTTTTTCTTTTCAGAGGTTCGACCAAATTTGGGGCATAACCATTTAGAAAATCACAACTCGCTTCTCATTTAATTGATATTTAATTAACCTGTACTTTTACCATATACTGTTTTTTAAATAACCTGTACTTTTCCATATACTGTTTTTAAATAACCTGTACTTTTACCACATATTACTGAAAATGGCAAATTTAGGAGTAGTCACTTACTCTATTTAAGAAATGTCTCGTCTTCTATTTAATTAGACCCAAACAGAATTCATAATACGAAACTTGCTCTTCCAGTAATATTCTCTCTCGGTTTCTTTCTACAGGCGTTCTTTCACAGTTACATTCATTAATTTGACTTCCATATTAATACAAGTGTATAAAAATGCAAAACATATGCATTGAATCCATAAATAAGAGATAAATATATATATATATATTTATATATATATATATATATATATATATATATATATATATATATATATATATATATATCTGGAATATGAACCAGACAAAATATGGAGTGAACCAAAGCCACTAGTCATCAAAATATCCTTCTATTCCCCATATATCGTTCACCATTGAATTATGGGTAGCAGGTACCTGAGATTACTGTTCCTACGAGTATTTAATATACCCGCTCCTATTGATAAGTTTCGTGAAAGGCTTCATTTACATTTTGCCACTGCAATATTTGATGTTTATTCGGCAGTATGAAGAGGGTGAATTTGTATAATGTAGCGAAATCTGCGTTTCGGTCTGGTTATCTTTTGATGCCTAGCATCGAGAGCATTGTGGAGGATACAATGATGTGTAAGCCGTATATTGGTGAAGAGATTTATCATCGAAAATAAGACGGATTATTAAACATTCTCGTAGATACGTACGTGATATTTTTTCATGGTTTGTGGGTCGAGATTACGTATTGCTGAATAAATATTAACCCCCTATTAAAATTAAAGTAATACTCTCAATAAAACAGCGTTTTGTGGAAGAAAGCATAACATTTTCTAAGTTTAATTATTAAATATATATCAGTATGGAATATTGTGTACTAAAAATTATTTTATATATAAAAAAGAAATTCCTAATTTTTTTCAGAGCTTAGAAGCGATGTTCATTAAAGAGGCATGGGATACACTCTTTGGAGAATGTAAGTCAGAAAATTTTCAAAGCAAGTCTGGGAATTTAAACTTAACAGCAAAATATGTAATTCTTTCTACAATTTGTTTGCCTCATAATTAAAATGGTTTGATTAAAGCTAATAAATTTTAAACCGTTGAATGAATGTTTGACATTTGAAAATCTGTCAGTTTTGAATTATTCCAAATTTTAATAAAATTTAAACATTCAAAGGAAAGAATTGCAATGATAAAATAGAAATAAATAAAATACTAATTTCTACTTTATAGGTATTATTAATTAGGATATGTTTAAATCTACAGAAATGTCTTATGAGGATGAACCTAGCTACAACAAATAAGTTTGCATATAATCAGATATCCATGAGTAGGGATGCACAATTAAAATGTTACGTACATTAAAACACGCATAAATGCGATTATATTCAAAAGCCGAAATTGCAGCTAACGACAGGTGACCGTACGCTATCATCTTTGCGAGTACACCCTATACCCAAGTTCGTAGTGAAAATTCGGTTGGCTCTTATAAAGAATGCAATATTCGTTGACACAAATTTAAGAAATTTAAAATTTTTTGGCAATCCGAGCAGTAGGGGAAATTATAGTAAGAGTGATAAAATTAATTATTCTATTATTAAAATGAAACGGCAGATTATTAAAGCGCAGCATACTACTCATCACCGCTGGACATTATTCGAAAGTGTTCTTATGTCACTAGGAATTAGTTGTGATATTATCATTTGTAGGGGTTAAAATATAATATTAATTATATGCAAAAATCCAAATTAATCAACCCAAATTATTCGAAATTTAAGGTTAAGTAATTAACTCAGTTTAATATACTTTTCTATACATATCTAAATAAGTAATACTTTCAAATGATATTTTATATACAAAAGAAGCGTGTGTAGCAAATTCAACCAATACAAAGTATCAGAAAGCATAAAAATGAGAAAAAAGTAAACACCCTATCCTTAATACCATTGTCGATATGCAGAGCACGCACACTCGCAACTTTCAAAAGTTGGTCCTGCTGTCACGCACTGTTCGTTGTTGAGCGAAGTTCGTCAAAATAAAAAAATCATAGTGTCTACGCTGCGGAGTTTTCGCTGGGTATATTAACCTTTGATACGCTGAAAGCAAAGTTTATATGTAACTTTATGAACTGTTGCGAAGTCATATCCAATATGGTTTAAATGAGGACTATCTCTAAATATGTGACTGTCTAACTGCTTGTTGATATTTGCCCGGGTCAAATAGTGAATCCACATAATGTGAAATATATTTATCATTGAACTGGCAAAATCCCTGCTCTTGCAAAATGCTACCCCTCTTATCGATACGTAAATGAGCTATTACACTATCTCATGACTCCCTTCTTTAGACGTTGGATGTTTGTGTAGACAAATATATTTTATTTTATTACATCTATCTGTACTTAATTAACTATGAATATAATAAAATAATACAAAATATTGATTTTAATACAATCGAAAATATTTCTTACATCAAAAACCATTTCCAGTTTAATACAATTAATGTGATCAAAATATGTATTCTCATTAATAATAGATGTACTACGATAAAATATAGTAGGGTGTTACGATAAAAATATTAATTAAGTTTCGTAATATTTAGCAATTTCTAGAATATTACAAATATAAAGTAAGTTTGAAATTCAAGTTCTAATTTGGTTATACTTTCTTGTACTTTTTACTGTCCACAAATGTACTTACGGAAACACAGAGCATGCGTAATTTTCGATAGATTTCTTCAAATATATATTTATTATATTTTTTTGTCAAAATTTCTCTTGCTCTGATATACAGAATACTGGGGCATTATTTCGTAACATTTTTCTTATAGATCACGCTATCCCAACACCAGCTCTCGACCATATAAGTATTTCCATAACGCTATTTAAGATATTCATCAAAATGAATATTGAAACTTAAACTATAGAGCAGAGGTGGCACTGTGCACAAGTTCATTATTTGTTCTTTATCATATATACATTTATTACATGACCCTAATAAATTAATTCTGACATAAGTAAGAACGCATATCAAAATTAATTAATTTATTATTAATTATTCACAAAAAATGGGTTTCATTTTAAACGCAAAAAAATTTCCACTTTCTTCGTCTTTTTATAAAATTTTATTATGGCTTTGCGCTTTCTATTCAAGGACTACTTTAACAAAATTCTAATTAAGAGAGCGAAGAAATATAAAACAAAGACTGTTCTCTATTTAAAAATTATTCATTTAATTCCAATTAATTTTTGTTTAAAGTTCAAAGCCAAACCCAAAAAACTAGTGATGTGATTGCGTGGTAAATTATATGTCCAGTAAACGCAATATATTGAATGGTTAAAATACATTTCACATATATTCATCTAATTATTTAAAAGATAAACACCGCTCAGACTCGTCACGCAATTTCCGGAGTTACAATCACTTGATATCGTACTGCAAATTTGATATTGTGCACTATGTTTCGCTTAAAAAAGGATTCTTAAATGTTAAAAAAGGATATTTTTTTAAATTAAGGTTTCCCCCAAAAGTTTAAAATGGAGTAGAATATTATACGCATATTTCAAAATAGTTAAAGTCGGTAACATGAAAGTTTGTGTTCATACGCTGAGATAGGAATAAACAATACCTATTTCAGTATTAAACGTAAATATCTATTATTTAAAAAAGTGTATAATGCAAAATTAATTTCATAATCCTGTACTTTTAACCCAACTACTATTCTATCATTTGACCTTTTTATACCTACGTATAATATTATCTTTTGTTTGATGAGACCATTGGTCGCGTATTAGTTAAAGGCTCGAGCTGAGTCTTAATCATTTATTAGATTGAAACATTACTAACCAGTACGTGATCAGAGTTGTATTATTTATTGTAGGTTATGTTTATTATAGTCAATTTCAGCCAACAATATCATCACTGTGCCGCTGAGATAAGGTGGAATCAAATGTGGAATCAAAAGACTTGGCGAATATTACGATATTTTTACCGCCAATGCCATCTATTGGCTTTTTAGTAAAAACAAGAAATGATAGTGTTTATTATCCCTAATAAATTTTCTTATTCCGAATTTCGTGCAAACGAAGTCATATATATATATATATATATATATATATATATATATATATACACACATATATATATATATATATATATATATATATATACACATATATATATATATATATATATATATATAAAGCTTAATTGTAACTGTAGCAATTAAGCTTTATAGCACTGACTGTCATCTAATACATGCTGTGACTTACAGACGGACAGATATAATGGACAGAGAATATATTAATAAAGCTATAAGGTATCCTAGTTTGGCTATTGGGCTCAAAAAATGCAGATGGTAACGTGATGATGAATTCTAGACATTATCCCAAATATATAAGGACTAAGTGTGCTCTGTCTTCAATTATACTGTTAAATACAATTTTTTATGGCTGGTCTTTATTATCGAAATTGAATATACAAAGGATATTTTTGTAAAAGTTAGTTGGAAAGAATGTTTATTTTCTGTGAATAAAAAATAATATAATTTTAATTAAACATTCACAAATATTTTTAGTGTGTAATTTGAAATATAAGTTGAATTTTTTTAGCCCATTATAATTGAATAAGAAAAAAATTATGTAGTAAATTAATTTTGACATCAGACTTTTACCTTCACGTCTAGCATTCAAAAGCCGTCTAAAGCCGTTGCCATGTTTGTTTAAAAATTGTATTTCCTTTAATATCTCACTCCCTTAATTCTTTTCATTACCCATCCTACCCCTCAATCTAGATCAAAAACCCCACCAGGCACATCAAATTAAATTTCTTTTTTGTTTCTTTAGTCTCTTTTTTATTTCGATTATTTTAACTTTTACATATTGTTGTAATGTGTGGCTTTCTGCCTATCGAATTTTGTTTTTAGTGTATTGTAACTATGATTAACTGAAAGAGATTACTCCTGTAGCAATAAATTTGCCAGATGACCGTTCCACAAAGTTTTTAAATAAATAAATGGGAATTAGGAAATTAATTTACGATTAAACGCCCTTAAATTTGTTTACTATCTTGTGAACAAAAGCATAGTTTGTAAATATTTTTTTCTTGTAAAAGCGGTAAATTTACATTCGGAACAAATATAAACCCGAAGTTATATTGAAATTCTTAATAATATATTTTTAAAGGTTTTTTAAAGGTTGGTTGAGTAGTTTCTTTACTGATAAGACAAGCATGTGGATTGTATCAAAATAACAATGACAAAATTGCATTACTGACGACCATTACTAACAAACTGGTAGATGGTATGGACAGAAAACATAATTATATTCCCTTTTTTAAAGATAATATTTGGGTAATTAAAAGACGTTCTATAAAATGTTTTGCTCGTCTATTTTTTTTGTAATAACTCGTATTTAGACGTCACACACCTAAGTTAACTATTTGAGTTTATTATTTTAATTATATCAATCGAAACCAACACAATTAATTTCAAATCGACTGTATATGCTTAATCTATGCAACATTGGGTATCAATTGTTAATGATAAAGACAAAAAAATGTCAGTCTGAAGCCTCGAAAGATTTAATTAAATAAATAAGCGACGAAACATTTTAAATTCGTATCCCTAATTGTTATATATCAGCGGCTGTACTCAGACCGCTGAGTGAGTGAAGGGTGCCTAACGGGTCCTGTAAAAGCAAAATATGCCATTCTACAACTGAATGATGTTGTAGATAATTTATTAAAACAACACCTGTTATTAAAGTAACGAACATGTTTGTTGCGTTTAATGGATTCATCATCGCCCACGTTTTTATAGGGCGTGATGAATGTTGTGTGTATTTATCTTGTGCTTGCGTTTTATATTCGTTATACATGGATAAAAATTACGGTGGTAATGGATAATTTTATTATTGGTGCTATTTAGCATTTTGGAGTTGTTGGGACGAGTATTAATCATTTTTTTTATCAATTTACTTCAATAGGCGTACGCGTTTTATTACATATATTTCATAATGTTTTATAGTATGTCATTGTATGCATAATTGTTTATTCTACTTTGTTGTATTAAACTTATTTAGAATTATATAACTAAATTATAATATAGAAATATTATTGAGTATACCTTATTAAAAACAGAACATGTGTATTAATTTAAAAAAACTGATATTTTTAAAATCAATTAATGTCATTGTTATCTAATAATTCAGCAAGTACTTATTGAGGATTTTTCAATCTTTTTTTTGTCATTATTATGTGTTAACATACAAGGAATTTTCTTGAAAAATTAAGTAATTTAATGCGAAATAATAAAAATACTTTTTCTTTGTTCCAGTAGACGTTGCCACGCACCTTGCAGGCAATGTTGTATAGAATTTTAATTTTAATATTTTTTTATACATTCACACACAGGTACGCACATCGTGCAATTGGAAGTTTATCCCTGGCAGAAAAAGATTTTAATTTTAATTTTTTTCACTGGTTCAGACATATTGTCTGCACAAATTTAAATTTGTGTAGGGAAAAGAATCTTGTTCGTAATAGCTTCCCGTGGAATAAAATATACCGTGCGATCACACCATGACAAAAAAAAACAAATTTAAGTAGGAATATTGCCGTATCGAGGGAAGTATCGTTTGGCTATTTTACGGTTGCTTTAATATTCCTAAGAGAAATGGTGGTAAATTCCAGTTTCGGTCCGAGGTTGTTGACATACGGTGTATGTTAATGAAACTTTTCTCCCCATAGAATATTCATGTACGTTTTAGTATTTCTTATTAAAATTTTCACTCATAGGAAAGAAAATAATTTTCTCTCTTTAACGGAAGGCAGTTTAGTGAACTTTTTCCATTTTATTGTGTCTGCCAATTTGCAAAAAATCCTTAGCGTACGTAAACCAGTAATGGAACCAATCCTAGTGAAATCGGTTTTTAAAGTGCGTTCGTTAATTGTCAGAAAATTCATCTAAAAAAATAACGAGAAAATCTTACAATAGTAGTCTAATCTACCCTTCCTTGTATTATATTTTAGGCTACAATACTTTATATACAAAGACTTTGTTACAGATGTTATTATTGTTTACATTTTAACTACATCCAATCCTTATGTTTTTCCCAAGGACAATTTATTGTGCAAGATTAATAATAAAAATACGAATAATAATAAGCAATTAATCCCCAGAATACCATTTTAGAATATATAAATTCGCAATATATTGAACTTTACTTACTTATATAATCAAATATTATTATATGAATTTAACTCAACAGAAAAAAATATAATCAAAAACTTCAAAAATAATTTAAGAACAAAAGAAATTCGGAGCTCAATCCAAGCAATAACTATATTAAGATAATATCCTAATTATACATCAATATTTTAAATATCAATTCAAAATACCTATTTCCAAATATTTCCAATTGGATGCATAATTTAAATTTATGACCAATTATAACTATCAATTTACGTTAAAACTAAACTAAAAAATAAAATATTATATTTCAAATTAATGTTACTCCTCCAAAGGCCTTTTCCATAGTTCCCCAACGGGGTCTGTCGTTCGCTAGTCTGGTTCAAATCGTTCATGCGACGGTCTTTATGTCATCGCTCCAGCGGGCGCTCGGATGTCCTCGCAGCCTACTGTGTCCGCGTGGCCACCAGTGCAGCCCGCTCACTCCAACGTCCGTCGACAGCCCGAGCCACATACCTCATCCAATTCCCTTTGAGTTTACAAGTGAGTTCGGCCGCGTCGGTCACTTGCGTTTTCTTTCTAATATCGGAATTTCTAGCATGCTTCCCTCAGCTGCTCTTTTAAATGTCTGTATGGTTTTTACTACACCCTCAGTAAATGTCCACGTTTAGTATCTATACAAAAGTGTTGGAAGGATTGTTGATTCCATGGCTTTCTTTTTGAGATTTAATTCAATTTTCGATTTGAAAATATTTTTCATCGCCCAGTATTTTTTCCACAAAAACTTGGTCTTTCTGTCGACTTCTTTGGTAGTAGAGTCTGCGAAATTTATATTTTGGTCTGGATAGATACATCATTTACGAAGTTGAGTGTATGGAATTTTATTCTTGTAGGTATCCTTTTGCTTACAAATGTTATACATGTTTTACATGCATTCATTTCTAAACCACAGTTGTTACTTTCTACGTTGGGAGTTTCCGTCATGTAGCAAAACTCATCATGCCTCATAAATCGTAAAAGCAAATCTCAAGTGATTTATGTATATGAGATTAGGATATAATATATTAAAAAAGGAATACCAAAGTATTGCTTTTTGTATCTATTCTCCTAATTATTTAACGTATTTTTTTAAATACGTTCATAAGAGCACAATAAAAAATTCACAAATAAACAAATTTAGATACTAGCTCTATAGATTATTTCATATTTTTTATAGACTATTTTCATTTGACACGTTATTTTGTAATAATGTTTTGTTTATTATTATTTTCAAAAACTATCATCACAGAGGAAGTAATCATTGCTCAAAAATCATATTAAATCAGTTACATCGCGTCTTATGTACACACGTATTCAAATTCTTTCCTTAAGATTTTTTCAAGTATTGTTCCTTCTCTTGAGTCTCTGGATTTCATATTATATTCACATGTTATTGGAACATTCATATTTGTTCCGGTTCTTTAGTGTTCAAAACAAATGAAACGTATTTCAGATATAAGCAAATTATAAATTCATGCTCACAGTGAAAAGGGACAAACAGCTTTGACACGGGTCTTTGATGAGCAAAGCGTTTAACAAATGTTGATTATAAAGTTACTACATTATGTTTGATCAGCTTACACGTGGAAATATTTGGTTCTTGTAGTGTACGCAATAAGTCAATTTATAGGGTTTGCTCGTTCGATGTCTGCTCACGCCTGTTCTGTATCGTCAAATAAAATTTTCACAGTTTAATGGCGTCGGTGAAGTTAAGTAATCGTAACTTCGTTAATTTCGTAAATACAAAGATCCGTCCATCCTATGGAGGAGTAATGCTTTACTATTTCCGAAAATAATTATCAAAAATATATTGAGCCAACATACCTTCTCAATATATTTTAATATGTTTTGTATCAACTTAAAATTACATATATTTAGACTTATGTTACCACAATTAAAATCGTTATAATTAAATATTTTTTATAAGATATCACATGTATTCTAAAGCAAATTCTGCGATCATTTTATCTTTTATTCTTTATAAATTGTTTGCAAGAGTTTTTAAATATAACGATGACAAAAAAATGGTAAGGGAAAAATCATTTCATATTTATAGTTTTGTGATTTAAGATCCAGTATAAAACTCTAGAAATGAAATCTAGTCTCGTTTCTTTGTGTGTCCAAGTAGTCTTAATTTTTTTCACTTGAAATTAATTTATTAGTTATAAGTTATATTAACTTTCATTTATCTTATATTGTTACAATTTTATTGAAGAATATATTTCGATATGTTGAAAAAATAAATGCTCTCACTAGGGAAGTATGTCAAGAGATGATGCTAGTAGTTAAAATTTGTAATTTATATAGTTCAAATATACTGTTAAAATTTTGTAATTTTTTTTTTTAAATATTTTGGATTATAAATAATATTCATTAATCAAAGAGTGATATTATAAAATAATAGGTAGTAGATAAGAAAGGAGCAGAGTGTGTATCGCCTAGTCTGGTTACTACTATCGTCGGCTGAAATTAACGCGAACTATTTGGCCAGCTTTCAATTTAGCCCAAAAATTCATCTCTACCAACATAAGAGAAGTATGTTGAGAGGATTTTAGTCCATTTGCATAGTTCTGATTCTGGTGGTCATGTCACACAGCTCTGTTGAACATATTGAATGTACTGTGCGATGCCAATATTAAATGTATAGCTATTTCCATGTATTGGCAAACATTACAATAGAGCACAAAGTAGTCAATAAGTTATTTTTTAATGAGTTGTGCAGCATATTTATGTATGATGAAAATTTAGATTTTATATTTACTTCATATCAAACTGATTTAGTTAATTATAGAATTTAAGAACTCTCAGAAATGTAGTAATTGTAATTGTCGCAAGTAATTGAACAATTTCGTTTTTTATATCGTTTTCCAGTAAATTTGTTTATCACTGCATAATAGGATGAACTTTAATCTCGAAATTTGTTGGGTTCATTTCTTTTCTTGTAATACATATCTCTTAAGAGCGACCAATAAAATTTATATAATGTGCTGTTAATACAATCAATATTTATAAGAGCGACCAATAAAATTTACATGACATGGTATTTTTCCAAAAAATTTACTAAAATATAATTAGAAATTAAAAAAATATCATTATATATATCACATATCAGAAAAGTCTTGGATATTGATTTGTCTTACACACACAGGATTTGTCTTACGCATATGAGATGAGGTAAAAGAACATTCCTTTTATTCTGAAATGTCAGTCACAATTATGCACTTATTTATTAATTGATGTCTTAAAAAACAGTAATTTTAAGAAAGTTGCCTTTGCAACGGTTGGACAATGAGAACAAATTTGATAATATAATGAAATAAAAAAGTAGGCGTTGAACTGGCGTTGCGAGGGTTCCGTACGCCTGAACATTTTATTTGTGTTAAAATATTTAGGAGTATTCTACTATTTTTCACAATGAAAATTTTAGTTTCCCAGGCACAATAACTAAGCAAAATTCTGAAAATTACGAGACCTAAAACATCGTTATAAAATCAATTTCAAGGAAGTTTTTAGAAAGTATATTATTTTTAAAATTTTTCGGTTTTGGAAATAAAGGCAGGGGTTTATTAATTAAGAGTTAAATAAGCGATTATTGAACCGATGAGCAATTGTGATATTTGATACAAACTTAATGTATTAAGTGTTTTAAATGATATTATAAACCGAATGAGGGTTTGAAAGAATATAATGTTAAGGGCCTAATTAAGAAAGACATTTCGACATATTATGGACCAGCGATTAAACATATTTTAGGTATTTTGGGAGTTATAAGTAACAGCATTTCCAAAAAAGACATATTGCCGTTGAGTTAATTTCAAAATTAAGCAACTTGAACACTTGGTATGGTTTAACAGAAAATAACTTTAAAAAAACATGTATGTTCCTCTTAAAATACATGTATGTTAACTTAATTAGACAACGGATTTTAGTCTTTTGTAAAATATAATTATACACATTGGGTTATTTAAAATACGAAGCCAAGCAAACACTTGCAAAATAAATGGAGCAAACTTCAAATATTGAAGTTTTCATTCATTGAAAACTTCAATATTTGAAGGAAATGATCATCTATTTGGATATTATGTGTTTATTGTTTTTTATTTATTAAATTTTAATTTTCCCTGTTAATAACTCGTCTCCCTCGAATCTATATAAATACATTTGTGATAGACTTAGCTCCCCCATAAGTGTTTGCATAAATGTTTAGAATCTATTAACATATTTTTACGATTTGGTTCAAAAATAAAATCAAATATCTATTATAAATGTTGGAAAAAAATATTTATTCAAGATAACATAAGAAAAATAAGCCTAATCATCATATTCAATTTTCTTTACTCATCAATATCCAAAAATAAAATCAAAGCGTCTGCTTGGCAAATTATTTATAATTTTTTACTTTTTCTTTAACAAAACTTAAAAAATCGATAAGTATACGCGTAATAAAAAACAATATGGGAACGTAGTTTAAATTTTAATATACACAGGTACATTTATTTGAGTTTGTATTATCACTTAAACTTTATTCCATGCATTTAGCTTATGTATATTTTGGCATGAAAAGAATTAAGATAAACATTTTTCATACGTTAGGAATATTTCAAGCATCCTTGCTACGTGGACAAAAGTGATAGCATATTTTTGGTGTCCAACTTTGGGTCCATCCTGGAGATATATGTATTAAACTTCCTGGAGATATATCCCAGGAGGTTTAATACCAATTTCACAAAAAAATTATTAATTACATTTCTTATCACTTTTGAAATATATTATTTTATTTCTAGTGTCCCGTGAAACTAAAAAAAAATAGAAACCAATATAAGAGTGGCGATTTAAAATATACATATAGAAATACAGTCATCGAGGACTTGATAACCTTGCGTCGTATATCTTGTAAACGGAAAGCATCGTATTCGGTATACATCCACACACTACGAGTTCTTAGTGTGTACTGTTAGTAGACGGAGTTTCAAGCGCCTAGCACAAATGTAAAAATTTACCCGAAAATTTCGGTAGTGGAAAACCATACTCCCTTATGAATGTTGTTAAGGGTTACCTATTTTTCTTTAGAATAAGTAATTGTAACTTTAATAGAATGCAATGATAATCATTTTTGAATGCAAATTATAGCTCCCTTATGGGAAATTTGCAAAATTCGGATATCATTTTTTTTAAAGTATCATTATTATTATTTTACTCAGAAAATGGATATATCACACAAAATCAAAATGCAAGCCTTTAAAATAAGCTATACGATTATTTGAAATAATACCAATATATAAAAAAGGTGAATTAACTCATTTGATAGCAATATGACTTTCATCTTCTTTGAAAGTAAACATTACTGTTATCTAAAATTTCGGTACAAATATTCGTAGCGATTTATTTTTCTTCCATATAACATTCAAACTTTATTATATATTTAAATTTAATTCAAATACGTTCTTTAATTTATCCAAAAATCCACTTCTCTCAGAGTTCTATGTAAACAGAAAACACAACCGCGATGTATTTACAACGGCTTAATATAAACAATGCATGAAGAGAAAGCTGGACGTATTTTCTATTCAAAACTTCCCTCCGTATTTCCTATTTGATTTAACAAACAGAAAGAACGTGTCGGAAGTCGATTGAGAGTTGCCAAATAGATAACAAATGGATACACGTCATCACTCAATACAGATATCCGGTCAATTTAAATAGCTCTTCAAAAGGACTGAAAGACATTCAGCAATCTAGTATGTACACGCGCAAAGCAAATTAGTCTTTACAGGGAAGGGACAAAACGTTTTCAATATAATATATATTACTTTTTGTGAATAATCTTCACGAGGAACTAAAATATTATTCAAATCGTGAATTATTTAAAAATTGTAGAGAAAAAACTCCAAGTTTTGCGAATTGGATATTTTTCTAAGAATGAAATATTCGACAGCATTACTGCGTAGTTTTACGGAAGGATATACATTGAGTTTTGATTACGTTATTTCTAAAGTTATACATTCTAAATTTTTTCTCAAAATTTTATTTTAAACTTAGTATAATACATAAAGATGTGGATTTTTTGTGTCCACAGACTTTAGTCTCATTAACTAATGTATTGTTTGGAATTTCATCTTTGCTTGAAACAGTAATTGTTGGTATTATAAATAGGTAAAAAGTATTTCCATAGTACGCAAACAGTTATGTGTTGTCCATATACAAATCATGTGAAAATACAGAGTATATAATATTTAAGGATACTAGTTGATATTAAAGAAATTTCAGTAAACAATTTACTTAATTCATATAAATAAGTAATACAGTATTACTTTTACCTCATAAAGAAATATACAATATTACTTGGAAAAAGTTTTAAAATAATAATTTCTATATTATGAAACATGACCTTAACTATAAGTACCTTATACCTTTTTTATCTATCTTTACCATTTATGTCTACGTTTATTTATGAAAAAACGTAGATTTCAAATAAATGCAAGTATTGATGGCGATAACAAAAAAGGGAACGGTTTATAATTAGCCTTTTGTTAAAATTATAGCAATTTCTTTTCTACTAAGGTATCGCTGTTCTGCAAAAGTTAATACAATCATTATCTTAAAATATTAAGTAGAATAGTAATTGCGGCTATGTGAATAGAAAATATATAAGGTACTTAGTCGGGTTCTATAGAGGAATTGGGGGTCATAAATAAGTCTCTCCGCTCGGCGTTAGATTAATTCTGTCAAATTTATATTCTAGGAAACCTTACAAGAACAATTAATTAAGTTGAAATACCACTTTCCATTCTGTAGTTTTAAGGTAATAGGAAGAAAGGGAGGTTCTCCCTCTTAATTTAGTTGTTCATGGGATAAATCGAGCATTTTACATGAATAAATGTGTGTTTTGACTAGTAATCATCCCTAGTACAGTTGTTTGATCCTTATGCTAGGATAACAAACGTTAAAAAATACAATAATTACTAAATTCCTAGAGAATTTGCTACTAAAAATAATAACATTTTTTTATCTTCAGTGATGCCGTATCTGTATTGCAGGAGTTAATTATTCTATCATTAGCGATTAAAAATGAAACAGTACTTACCTTTATCAAAATATCAACTTTAATTTAATGGTGTCTCCATTCTACTGATCTATTTTTACACGTTATAATTAATTGGCGCAGAAATAATTACTTGAAAAGTCGTAAAATATGTTAAATTTTTTGACCCATAAAGGTATGCGTAGAAATCTTAGTTACGATAAACAAAACAGTTAGAAAGAAATAAATAATATGTATATATAGAAAAAAAACATTTTCCAAACACGATTTTTAGTTTGCTCTTGTTGTTATATAATAAATATCGAGAAATTTGAAACATCTTAAAAATTATAAAAAGAAAAGAAGGGTTGTTCCGCTCTTTCTATTATATGTAATACAAAAATACCCAGAAAATATGAATTAAAAGATCGAACTAATGACTCGATGAAAAGGATATTCTATAATTTTGCACATTCATGGCTCTTTTTCATCATCGCATCTTTATGTATAGCATTTTGCTAGATGAAAGCAATGTGTCTCAATGTAATTCATTAACCAAGTCATATAGGTGTAAAAGGATTTAAATTTTATTCAGCGAAACTCAACATTTACACTTGCCTCAAAAACTCATCATTGTTGTAAATGAGTATCACCTAAGTTTGCCATTACCTTGCTATTTATGAATTTCGTGTTTGTAACTAAAAATATTGTTAGGGAAATTTTTAATACGTTAAAAATATTGCAAAGAATGTAATAAAAATTTAAACGAAATCACTTCAAGGAATAAGACAAACTAAATCTTTCAAGAAATAAAAACAAGGTAGCGTCGGACATAAAACGTAATTACGTTGTCGGACATGTCGCTAGTTTTTGACGTAAAAAAATTCAGTATAGACACATGGCGAATAGGAATTGTACCGAACATTTTTCACTTTGGCGACGTAACATTGCAGCTTTGAGAAGCACCCACTAAGTCAATATCGAACATTCGTCCTCTTGGGTCCTCTGTTTCTCGATGTTTCTATATATTGACGTTTCTAGTTATTAGTGTTAATTATGCATATTTAAACATTTCGTAATTTTTGCGAAATGTCCACATTTTAAAGGGTGATATCTAAATAAATATTAAGAATTTTGCGTTTCACGTTAATCCATATAAACAAAATAAGAGACGATTCAAACATCGTGAATGCAAAAGCTAGTCATATTGCTGGTACATTTTCATATCTCAACTTTGCGTTACAATCGCATCAGTCGATAATGATAGCGCAATGTCAATATTAGATGTATCTATCATTAACAGTTTTCTAATTACTAAATTTTTCGTGACCTGTGTTTTTAGAACATTCACAAATTAACCGTGATATCCCAGTTTCGAACCGTGAGATATATTCTATGTCAAAAATATTCTTATTGACATACTTCACCACTTCATACTTTACGATAAATTGTAAAACAACACGTCTTTTCCGAATGTCTTCAAATCGGTAAATTAACAATTTTAATGTATCTTAAGAAACCTGATTTCAAAGTTGGATACACTTATTTTATATTAAAAGTAATAAGCGACAATCTACATTTTATTTCTAATTACGTGAGAACATTGAAGAAGAGAATTGTTTACAAAATGGTACTTAATAAGGCCATTCAAAACTTATTGAGGCGATATTCTCGAACGTTTATTCCACGTCTTAGCAATATTAACTTTGTTTTCGGAAAAACTGTAAGCGAGTTTCCCAAGAAATAAATGTTATGACTGGAAATGAGATTTTAAGGCTTTCAGTTGATCAAATCAAATGAGGTTTTATAATTGGATGAGCTGCTAAGGTATTTTATTTCATATATGACTTTTAAATTTTGAAATGCAATTTTTGGAACCGTATTTCGTTTTGAGTAATTATATCACGTAAATAAACATTTGCCGCAATTTTTGTTATAATTCCGTAAAATATTATGAAAAAAATTTGAACACATATTGACGTAATATTACAGACTGAGCAAGTATGGCTATAAATAGAGCAATCTTTATTCTGAACGGAATAACTACGAAGAAATAATTTTAAGATTCCATGGCCATATATCTAATTTGACAGAACCAGATTTAGAACTTGCGACTTTAACAAAATTTTCACGGAAATAAAATATTTTTTGATACTGCTATTCTTTCGCCAGATAGAAGTCTCCAATGATTTTTGCCATTTTCTTCCGATTATTTTTTTAACTTTTTAGCTACAAATACCAAAAATGATAATAGAATTAGGGAGTTGATCAATTCAAAATTATTTCGACCTTGAATTGATAAATTCTAGACGTAGAGGTAACATTTGTTAATAGTTTTACACCCGTTATAGATATAATATGTAATATATTTAGGAAAATAATAATATCTAAGTATATAATAACAAATAGTTTAATAATTTCTATTTTTAATATGCAAATGTGTAATGCTCCCGCTTATAGGTGGTCGGAATTCCATTTGAAAGGTTTTTATCTTTACGGGATCTCGGTGTAATTATATATAATTAACTTACATTTTACAATCATATCGTCAAAATCTATCAGAAAATCTAAAACTTACTAGGATTTGTCTTACGACATTCCCTAAATTTTCATAACATCGAAAGTATCATTATATTACTTTGATCTCTAGTTCGTAGTATTCTTCAAACGAATGCAGTCACCTGGTCTCCGTATGAAGCCACTTTTTTACAAAAAACTCCAAAAAAAGCTCAATTATTTCCTTTAGATTTAATGATGGGCATAGTCGGATGTAATTACCTTCATCTTCGACATTAATTAGTTCTGATCATAATTTTAAAAACGGGTAATTCATTCCCTTCATAATCCTTTGGGATTAAGTATAGTAACACTGCTCTCCTGGATGCTACATGAGAAGACCATAATAGAGTTTATTTCACCTACCTTCTCCGTAAGATATACGCGCACGCATATCTTACGGCGTTCACTCTTCTCCTACGCTCATATTGTTCAACACAGTATTGAGACATACTCGTACACCCAGTCTAGATATTTTTTTGGCTTCATTGACTGCATCAAAAAAGGGGGTTATGAAGTTGCTTAGTAGTTCATGAGCGATCACTAGACGATATTAATTCGAATTGGTGTGTGTTTCTGCCTGATTCGTTATTGTTTTAAAACCATTTGTTCTCATGGTCTTCCACATGCCTAGCGTTTTGGGTGAATCTATCAGGTAGATAGGGACTTTTCAAGAAATGCAAATAAGTAGTGTATAAATAAATTAAAAAAAATATAAAGTGATGAAACATTTTTAATTACGTTAACAAGAATTAGACTCTCTTATTGGAATCTGGCATACATTTAGGTGCTGATAAAAATTCAAACGATTGGCTTTTAAAATGTAATTTATATCATGCTAAAATAAGAGTTATAGTTTTCTTGAGCACACGAGAATATTTAGTCATAAATTAAGTGTGGCTAATGATTATCCATAAACTAGTCAATTAGTTGTTACAACTTTTGCGAAATCCCTCGAAGTATAAAATACGTACGGATACGTGTTATTTAATTGCAATTACCTACACGTAAACCTTAATAGAGCTTAATTTACAGGTAAACCTTAGCAACGAAAATGGTTAAATAAAACTTGTGGTCTGTATTTTTTCTCTACTTTCAGTTTTTCATTAGAGAAGCCTAAAATACCGTTTACCACACTTTGCTCTAAATTCCATTAACTATTTTTCCCTTTCAGTTTACGACCTGTTATACTCTGAAAACGGTAAGTCCAGCAAAAAAAGATTTTTAGAAATGAGGTCGACCAAAAAAGGCAAACGAATAAAGTTTTGATTTAATTTATATTCGGAAAGCAATTAAACACAAATTCGCTCACGGTTCCAAAAATCAGCACACGAACACCGAACCTATCTACTTTTCTACCTACAAAGATTCCTTATAAGTCTAATATCCTCACTCACCCGAACAACTACTACCGAAAACTTTCTAACAAGCCCGCTTCGATATCACAGTCCCAGCGAATAGTTAGTAGACGTTCGTGTGTCGGCATAATGGAGGTCCGGCCTTCGGTTCCCGACGATGCCGATTACAATAACGATGCCTATTACGCAAGGCCTCGGCCCGCGATGAGGGGGCAAAAAATAATACCAACACGACGATATTGTAATACGAGTGTACTCACGCAGTTTTATGGCGTTTAACATAAAAAAATAAATGATATTGTGTAAGCGCTTGCGTTTTTTCCGTTTTCATTTTTATTGTTACGATGCGTGCGCGCGACTGTTTGCCAGTTTATAAATTAATATTAGCCGTTTGTTGACGATAACATGTTGCCGTGATGGAATATTTTATAATATTCAATCACGTCAATGAAACATACGTTTCGACATGACTTTATGTGCGCGCTGCTTCCCTATTTTTTTTAAATTAATCAAACAGTATTTCCACCGAAGCTTTTTTATCCGACTGTGGTGGAGCCAAGAAGGGGATGCAAATTTAGTTTTATGTATGAATGCTGTATTTAGTTTTATTTAGAATGTAAATGTTCCACCATAACACCTAAACTACTCTTTAATTACCATAACATCTAACTAGTATGACATAGTTTGTTTAGTTTTAACAGATTATTAACAATCTATATGATGTCTAAGACACGCTATATGTTATTGTTTGATTTTTCCCTTAAAGCTGATCATGAGACCTGTCTAATGAATATATTATTTCATATAAAATCATTTTTAAACTTGTTTTTGAAAATAAGCTTTTATTAAAGCTCTATACTAAAGTGAATTAAATAAATAAAGTGTTTTATTAAGATAATGCAAGGACATATGCTGGTTATACTCACTTAAGTAGATCAATAAAAATCTCGATGGAACTGATTTACTATTTTGTGTTCAATTACTCGTTTTCAAAAAGTTTCTTGAAAAGAAAAATTACAAATTGTAAAGAAAATACTCTACTTAGAGCAGTTAGTAAGCATATGATAGATACGCTTGTCTAGTAGCGAAAAATGTATGCCTTAAATAAACCACGTCATGATTAACAATGCTGCCCTGCATCTTACGAACAGCGGATGCCCAGGCTAATATCATGGGCAACATTCTTTCTTCGGGCACATAACTGTGTTCAGCTGGAAACTGCACAGATTTAGGTTTAATGCTATGCAATCTATGGTTTATGAAATCATTCGTTGATACAGAAATCTATTTCGACTTATGATATTTCAGTATTGTAAATTTATGATCATCCAAGGCCATATGATTTTGGTAATGTAACCCATAGTGCCATTAATTAAACCTTTAGATACATCGGTAGGAAAATAAGTTAAATTGAGATAAGAGAGGAAGGAAAAAAAGCAATTGTAAGGAATTTTAATAGGAATTACTTTTTCAGACAACATTCTATATCGTAAATTGAGAATGTGCGTGGCGTATCGGAAACTAGTTAGTTTCGGAGTTTGACAGCGCAATACAGTGACGAAGTACTCATATTATGTTTTCGAAAGTAATGAGAGATCCAGAACGTAAGATAAGACTACGGTAAGTCAGATTTTTAAATCTAGAATAAGATTAGAAATATGTCTATCTTTCATATACTAAAATGTTACCTAAGTTTAAAAGATATTGTGGTATATTTATTTCATTTATTTGATAGATATATCAACCAACCACGTCCTATTTACTTAACACTGCAATCGAAGAGAAATGGTACTCAGACACTCACTCATTTTTTCAATGTAATGATATTTTTTCGATAATTTGACTCATTAGGGGATAATATATATATATATATATATATATATATATATATATATATATATATATATATATATATATATATACATATATAGGAAAAGAGTGCAGCCAGCTAAAATTTATGTATAATATGTGTTACAAATCCATAGAATAAAATTCAAAAAAATATATGCAATTTTTACAGAGGTATATTCTTTGACAAAAGAACATACCTCTTTAATCATTGCATATAATTATATAGATACCTACACATCCTGGTACTTCATAGATATTAAAAATTCCTGATGATTCGTCCAACAATTGCTGGCAGTTCAAGAGTATCAAAACATTTCTAATACTTCATATGTAACAACAATTTCCAATTCTTTATAGATATCAACACAGCTTATAAAACATTAGTAGTTATCAAATTTAAGATTTTATTATAGATAATTTGATTGCATTGAACCAAATTAGTAATCACAATTTCATGTCAGGGAACATGAAAATTGGTGACTCTAAAAGCAAAAAAAATATATTGGTTAAAACGCCAAACTAAACTATCTCGCATCCTCATTCCTACACGTATATAAACAAAAACGCTTAGTTTTTGTAATATTCAAGAATGACCTAACATGAAAATCCACTGAAAATTCAAGATCGAATTTTAATATGCATACAATATTTTCTTCACTCCTAGTAACGCTCAAAATCACAATGTAAAAATCTAATGGCGTTTAGATTAACCATTTCTTAAAGATTTAATGAAATGTATTTAAAGGTTAAATTACGTTGTAACTGTTTATATCTATTTATCTTTGTCGCGGCGACAATAAAATCCAATCGGGTGTATACTGCGGGCCGTCAGTTGCGCACGGCTGGTTCAATATATTCTCCCGAATAGCGGATGATAAATGAGGTATTTTAAACTACGCACCAGTCACTCGCCACCCGGCCGCCGAACGGTGAAGAAAAAAATGTGGTACCTCTTACAAGACGAACAAACGAGTAGGTCAAGCGGAGGCCGTGTGATTAATAGCCCCGTTCGGCCTAGTCAAAGTCAATTAGTGGCGTTATGTTTTGACGGCGAGTGGGGAGTTTTGAATTATGAATTTGCTAAAAGGAAATGAAATTCATTTTAAGAGTGAAAAGTTGATACCCACGCTTGGGGTGTTATCGTCTTATCGTTACATGCGTTGATTTCTGGGCTAGCCGAAATACAAAAATAATACATCTTGCGTTTTGAGATTTAACGATGAATTTTTTCTTACGAAATTAATTTAATTTAAGTTTAATAAAGCCAATGACATTGCATTACGAATATACTAATTGTTTTAAAATTCACTGTGATACATTATGACACTTTGATCGAGTGCATAGGCATTCTTCCATCTCGTGTAAGTCATGTATTAGAAGAACATGATTCGGAGGATTTTCAGTCTTTCCGTTATTCTTAAAACCACTTTTTATCGCGAATGAGTAGTTTGGTTGAGGGAGTTTAAATTATATTTAAAATAAAGTATTTAAAAGTAATTTCGCTTCATGGTGATACAGATAAGTTTCAACTATATTCTTCAATAATTTCCGCGTATTTTAAGTGAACTGAAACTATATATTCGAAAACAAATTGATGCATAGAAATACGACTGCATTGTATTCTATTTGCATACATCTGCACTATTTCTTTAACGTGCGTTTTACCTTTCTGTTCGTGTTTTTCATGAAATAGGGTCTATTGTCTGTGAAAGTGTGAAATAAATCTTTGTTGAAGTTCCACAGGTAACACATCATATCTACAATGCTCTAATATTTGTGAAATTAGTCAAATCACAATAAGAGGATGACCAAAAGACGGCCCTTATACGAGTGCTATGTAGAGTGGGGTCAAGCGGAGTTCGAGGTTTATATATTAAGCGCAGCTTATAGCACGGGCTCACAAACCATTAGCATTCTAATGTGGATGGATTTGTTCACAAAACGTTAATATTTTTCATGTATAAATTTAATATATTGCAGATGGTTTATTGTTATCGCCAACAGTCTGGTCAGCATTGTTGCCGTTTTGGTTCAGTTGATTTGTTACTTCAATCATGGTTTTGTGTAAAATTAATTGTACAAACTAATTTATATTAAAAACTATATACAATAAAATCACGAGATATGTGGTCTATGTAAACAAAAACCAATAAATCAATTATATTATATAAATATATATGGAAAATTATAGAACATTTCACTATAGAGAATAAATAAAATAATGTATTTAATAGCCTTAATAATTTATTTTAAAGGATGAAATTACATTATACCTACTGGGTTTTCATTTATTACTATTTAGTATTATCCAATCTATTAACAAATGATTTGTAATTTGGGTAAGCTTATATGGTAAAAATGTATTCAGTGACCACATAAATTATTTACTGCCACCGTTACCAATATACAAAATCGTGAGAAAATATTTGTTTCATTGTCTCTTACAGATTAGTTTATCTCAAATCTTAGAAACACTAGCCTATTGTCAAAAAAATTGCATAATTAAACTTGAAGAAATTTATGACGAAAAAGCCCTAATCTTTTATATGAGGAATATCGCAAACTTTGTTAGCACTGTCAGTCCCAAAAGTTTAATAAATACGAGCAAATAATTTTTTAAATTCATTTTAAGTACACAGTGTTTTCCTCTACTTTTGGCCTTGCCTTTATTATATAATCCTCGTGTATGTATTATCCAAAACAATGATAGTAATTTCATAAATATGTGTAAGTATATAAGCATATATTAACCAGTTCATATTTTGCACGAGGCATATACCGTAGGTCGTAAGCGAGCCAGTCTACGGCATCCTATCAACTCAACCGTAGCACGAGATACTAAAGTAGAAAAAATTATTAGGCTTATTTGCAGTAAACAGGATAAAACATGGAGATTTATATTTTCTTTTTCAATGCATATATCCGACATAACGCTAGATTAACTCCGCCCCACGCCGAAGGTACTGTTCGTTAATATTACGCCATAACACACGATTTATGTTGCTACATAAGATATTAAATGCTCTCTCATATTCCAATGAACTCGCACAATTTAATATCTTACGCTCAGCATATTTATATTTAATAAATGGGTTCGTAAAAAGTCAAGTAAATAGACGAAATGAAGTTTGTTCGCCTAACGGCTCCCAGATTTTATTTCGATATTCAGATTTAACATCAACGTTTTACGTGTTAGAATGTACGTTAGTTTACTTTTGCGGAAATTGCTACAGTAAATGCTGAGTCGATCCTGAAATTCGTAGATATTCTGCGCTAATCCCAATTCATTATTTTTGAATAGCTAAAAAATTATATTTAAATATAAATATAATTTAATGAACAATTTAGATTACCATGTTCCTACTATGACAACAAATTCCAGAAGAAATTTCCTGATTCCTAGTTCTAAGACAGTCTATTGAGGTGTTTTGGCATATGATGAAAATGGCATAATTGAAAATAGCTCTATTATGCGTAGTGCATTTACGTGGGCGCTTATGATTGCATGAGGAGAATAGCGTGATGTGCATATTTTACAAATGATAATATCTTGGATAATTGTTAAATTGTTATAGTTTCTCTACAACCTTCGCGAACTTTCTGCAAACATTTATATTGTTGCAATTCTATATTGTTGCAATTTTAGTTATGCAAATAAGGGCGAATTAATTTTTTTTTATATTTTCCAATGTCTCTGAAGATATGCTACCTAAATTTTTTAAATATTTTTGAAGCTTCCTCCAATCCCTTTCAAGAAAATTTATTAAAATACGATAATAGATACAAATCTTCATACAAATATTTTTAAATGTTAACTTTAGAGATATGCGGGCTAACTTGTTTCATTATTGGGCCAAGCATTTCTATGTCAAACGGTTTCTGAGAAAGTCAGCTGTGACATATAGAGATATAGATACGTGAGTAGTCTTAGGGTTTCATTTTTTTTGATATGGAAACCTAAACAGTGGAGCGTTTAACGAAGTTCACTACGCTTTATATTTAAACATAAATAAAGCTAAAATAAAAATTAAAAATGGAAATTAAATTTTGAAAGACCTGTCCAATAACACTTCACATAATCGGTAGCCGGATTTCATGCACTTGGTTAAGAAAGTATAAAAAAAGGTGCCACTGAAAGGATGAATACAGAGAATTTATAAAGGTTCACTATTTCATTAGGGAATCCTAACAAACAATAGCAAAATTTATATCATATACTGGAATATTAGACATTATTTCTTATCCAGTCTTGCGTTAACCAGAGATTAATACATAACAATAATTTTACATTTATCGACCCAATCCTAGCGGGAGTCCCTTTCCCTTGTCTTCCACGATATAATGTACACTTCGTCTCAATATCTCAAATACATACTTATGAATTAATTATTAAATCTGTGCTCAATATTTCGCGACTCTACGGATTTCTTTATGAGATATTCATAAAATCGGTGACGAGAGCGCTGAAATGCACGGGCTCCGAGCCGACTTACCTTTGAATAATAAATTTGTTTAGATTTTCCTCAAGTAGGCCATCCCCTCATATAAACATAAACAGATCGATAAATTATATCGGAAAATGCGACTTTCAAACAAGTTTGTGCCTCGTAATCGTTTCAGAGCATCGCGTCTGGTAAAGTTTTAGTCATTTGAGCTCGTAGTGAAATATCAATTTATTATAACAAAGTTTGCTCTGCAGTAAAGTATTTGATTAGGTTTACGAAAGAGAATAAAGAATTTTTGTTCAATATTATACGTAAATATAATGTCATGAAGTTATTGCTTTATTATCAGTTACAGTATATAATTTTGAATGCGTTAATAGCATAAAATATTTTCATAAACTAAAATGTGAGAAATATTAGTAGAAAGCGTGCTTTAGGTGCAGTTGATTAAGGTTTCTTGCAAAATATTTAATTAGATTTTGAATTGAACATATTTAGGTTGTAGTAGCTGTAGTTACTCTTCTTTTTTATATAAAATTTTAGTTACTACTAACAAGTATATTTCAGACAAAAGTTATTGCTTGTCTATCAGTTACAGTATATAATTATGAATGCGTTAATGCCTAAAATACTTACATAAACTAAAATGTGAGAATTATTAGTAGACAGCGTGCTTTAGAAGCAGTTGATTAAATTATACTTGTATAATATGTAATTAGATTTTGAATTGAACAGATTTAGGTTACAGTAGTTGTAGTTACACTTCTTTTTTATGTAAAATTCTAGTTACGACTAACAAGTATAATTCGGATCAAACACTTTCCATATGAGCTAAAACTTTCCTATAAGCAAATCGTTAAAAATAGGTTCCAATCAATTAAATTGAAAAATTATTACGATCACTTCCTGTTACTCGAACACGTTCCATTAAAAATGTTTCTTCTGCGACAATGGCAATAAATATTTGTATCGTTCATCGTCTTTAAATCAAACGGTTTTATGCGTTATGGTATATTTGTCTTAATACTTTGCAATAAAATTGCTCGTAAATTAATGTCGATACCATCATATAAAAAAAGAGCCGATACGGTAATATTTTTATGACAACATTGTTACGATTTATGTTTAACGTTTCATAATGTTTGGCTTAGCAAGTGTTTTTATGATCGTTTGTTGCTTTTGGTACTTTGATGTAGACATTAAAATTAAACGGTAATACTTTCGGTATTTACTCAAGTGTGAGGTACGCTTATAACAAATTTATATATTTTACTAGTTATATTAACTTTAAGTGTTTGTTTGCTTATTAGCTAGTATATAATATGCTAATTTGCCTTTCTAATATATAAAAATATAAATTTGTTTTTTAATTTTTGTGCTTATATAGGAGGGAAAATCCCTGAATGTTTTGAACCGATTTTATTGTAACCTTTGATTTTTCGAAAGCATTATGACAAAATATTTAGTTTTAATTATATAAAAAAATATACTAAAAGAAACGCTTGAATTGCCCTTAAGGGATTTAGAATGGGATTAATTTAGTTCAGAGACATTTCTACGAAAAAGACGTTAGCAACATACACCCATTTGACATAGGTAATTTTTACAATCAAATGAAACTGTTATGTAGTATTATTTCTATTTTCTTTAAGTTCTTCACCACGACCTAAGTTTTGTTGTTTTACAACATCTTTAAATGGGCTATTGGAAAAGATCTTTGCTATTCTCTAAAGCCCATTGCACAGATGTTATAATACAACGAAACCTAGTCGTGGTAAAGAACTCAAAGAAAGTAGAAATAATACTATATCACGTAATTTCATTTCATTGTGAATAATGAATTTCTACAAAATTTACACCAAATATATTCAATAGGTAATTTTGTTTAACGGCTTCCGTACTTTAGATTATTAACGTTTACTTAGAAGTAATAAAATATTTGTTCCTTTTTTTTATATTCTATATAATTTCATTTTGGAGTCTACTCAACCTGTTAAACCATTAATTACACTAACTTGTTTTCTGATGCCGAAAATTATGACAGAGTACTAGGTTCATATATTGAAGAATGAAAATATTACATTTTTAGTGAGAGTCGAGTTCTTTAATGACTACAAATATTATAGACAACTTTGAAAAAGGATAGAAAAGTACTGTTTTGATTACATCCCAGTTTGTCATTAGTTCGCATAAAGTAGATAAAATACTGCTCATTAGCTCAAACCTACGTGAAAACACGACCCACATTAAACTTTTATAAAAAAAGCTTTTACCTCTTCTATACATGTGATGAACTACGATCGTCTACGATCTCATTCCTTTCTTTTCCGAGATTGTAAGTATTGCATTTAAAACATTGAATATTTGAATATTTCTATGTAAATAAGTTTACAGAATGTTTAGTCCAATTGAAAAGAATAATTTTCATAGTATGTGTTTGTGAGTAGTAAATTTTGGTTCTTTGAAATAAATAACTTGGAGTATTCCTACGCTCACGTTTTTGCATCTGCTGATTTCTTGGAGTATTCTTACGGCCATGTTTTTGTAACTGCATTCAACTGCTGATATGGTTATATTGAATAAAAAGGTATTAATTCAAATGCGTTGTTGTTTTAAGCAATAAACGGTAATAAGTTTCATATATATTACTGGGGAAACTAGGTTTTGAACATGTGATATTTATACAACGCTTTATTTCTAAATTTATATATTTCTTACTTGGGTCACATAATACTTGACAAATGACAATTTCCATCCATAGCACAGAGACATTCTACTATTTTATAATCAGCTAAGACTAAGTGAAAATTCTAACCGAATCCTAAGCTCAAATTTAAATTCACCATTTCGACCTAACCTAACCAATAATTATTTTCAACAAACGTAATTTAAGACGTAAAAGTATTAATATTATTTGTTACAATATTGCCTTAATATATATATTTATTCAAAACATAATAATATTTAGAATATTTTAAATTAAGTTTAGAGATATTGCCATAGCTTTCCAATAAATCGTAAATAATTTTTAGTAACGCTGTTTTTTCATAATTTTGACTATAGTAGTATCAGAAGTAAAGTCATATTTATGGAAACTTTTAAGAATTATCTTACAAAGAAACTTAAAAAAAATCTTTTTAATCTTAACATAGGGAACTTTAAACACCATTTCTTTTCTCGAGTTACATCTTTCCCTTTACGAAATACGATACGTTGTGCTAGCTTCCATGATTCCTATTGATAAAAACTACTGTTCATACTTTTCTTCAATATTTTGTATTTATTACACTTAATCAAATAATTTTAATACGAAATTGAAAGTATCACTTGCTCTTAAACATACTTCGAAATTTTCATTATTAATTTAGTGTATAAACACTCACAGGGGTAATACAAAAATATTTTTATCCAACTCGGAAAATTTTCGAATCAACTTAACCTTCACATAAAGGATGAATTCCTTATATAATTTCAAAAACAATTTTTAGATTTCAAGCTTTCAATTTTCCTGATAATCTCTTCTTTTTCAATACCTGTTTAGCATCACGGCAGTATTTATGATAAAATAATTGGGAAGTTTTTCTAATTTTTTTTATGAATCGACTAGAATCCCCCGAAATTTCTTTGACCTAACTATAAGTGGTAAAAGTGGATATTATTAAATTTTTAAATTAATAAAAGACGTGTTTTTTACAAGCCACCTGAAACTATTCTCATAATTATAAATAAGAGGGCGTCACAGAAGTGCTGGGTAGATTTTTTTTTTAATTTTTCAACCGCTTTTCTGAACGCAGCCGGCCCTGGTTGCAAAACCACCCGACCGACGGATTTATTAAACGCTACAAGGCTGCGCAGTCGGCCATCTAATTAAAACAATTAATCAAGTAGTACCATCCCCGGTTGGGCGCCAACAGGCGGCGCCCGGAAACGCGAGACATATGTATTATTAGCTCGTTCACTTGTTTTCCGGTCGGCCGTTAAAAGAAAATTTATGCGGAAAGTGTCGATACTTTGTTTCGCAATTGCGCTGTAGCTAATGGATCGAATTTTAATCAGGGCTTCATTTATATTGCGGCATTCGTGTCTTGGTATTCGATTGGAATGCTGTCAAGGATGCTTGGGTGTTCAAATAATTTGGGAAGCCCCTTTGCAGTCGGAAGTTGCATTTGTTGCATTTGGTGAGTTGAACTGATACACCTTGTTTGAAGATTTTCATTGGATTATTTTTTTTATTAACTGAAATTGTCTTACTAATAAATTTTGATTTTCTGATTCCGATTAAAGCTGGATTTCAACATAGTTTTCTACGTTCACTCGTACCTAGTTTCTCCGGTCAGACATTTTCATGACTCTTACTGAATCTCTATGCATACGACATAAACTTAAGGAAAATTATATACTAAAATTTACTAATTATATTTTTAACTATAGTAATGTTAATAGCCCATTCTGTAACTCCTTATTTTTTATTTTCTTATTAATTTTCTTGCCTATAATATTTGTTTTAATATTTACGTATAAAAGTTTGCGTATACAATTTTAACTAAATAGGTATTATTTTAGAAGATAATTTTAGGCAATAATATTTTCCTCAATTTTTAAAAAAAAATTATTTTCTTTGTTAATCCTCTATATCAAAGAGAGCTTGGTAAAAGTTCTGTGAAATGGGTGATGTACCAACAATACTTCTCTAAGGTGCATTTATTAGAATGAACGATATATTATTTCATTATTATGACTAAAAAGTTTTGTTAACTTCGGACGTAAAAGTTAAAAATTTTATTAAACTATTTACGTAGATAGATTGATTTAATTCCCCAACTTAATATTAGCAGAAAAGGAGCAAACTTTCATCACAACTCATGTAAGACATTTATTATGGATGAATGGTTTTGGATTTTAAGTAGGTTTTTTTAATGAAATCGTTATTATATACTAAATTTGTTGATCGTAACTTTTGTTATCCTCATTCTCTCTTTTCGTTTTATCTTCAAATTGTCGATTTTATTAATTTACATTTTATTAAAATATAAATATTTGATGGCATTTTTAGATTTCGTATTTACAATAACTATCAAAATATCCATGAGTATTTTAAAATCCTTATTTAATTTAGTTTTAAGCGTAACGCAAATGAGAGTTGAAATAATCATTTATAATGACCATTTTGAACTTTTGCCTCCTAGATTAAAAAAGGTAAAGCACTGGATATATCAAAAAAGTAAACCACCATGATGGGAATTTCGTTGGCTATACCAATAGGATTTTTATAGAAGGGCGACGTCAAAATATTTATCAAGATTGTATGGCAACACCATCATTAATTTTTTTTACCATGATGTATTGAATATTTTATAAAATTTTGTCAATTTAAATATGGCTACATTTCTTAATAATGAAATGAAATTATTATATGTTACGAAGTAGCGGCGTAATAAATAATTCATGTCCGCTAAATAGTAATGGCATAGCTTTGTGCATACTATTATTTTTTGGAATGAATACTAAATAAGGCTAAAATGTGAGGGATTGAAATGTGAGGCAAGCGTGCTCCGTTTAAGCCAATTTTGCTTTTTTATGAATCGATATCACGCAAGAGTTAATGGGTTGTGGTGACTAATTTCAACTGAAAGAAATTAGGTGAAATAATCGAAATATTTCATATGTTTATAATACAGTGCTTAATCTAGGAAACGTACTATACTTATACAAACTATGCATTTATAGTAACTTTCCGGGTTGGAGATCAGAGAGGCTATAATGTAGATATTATATTGAGTAATTAATTGGTATGTTTCCATATAATTACATAATATATAATTATGTAAAAATTTCTCTTTGATACTTGCCATACTTTTGTAACACTAAACCGTTTCAATACCGAAAATATAGTATATTGGGTTTTTTTTAAACGAACGTAATGTATTGCTCAGTAAAATGAATTATAACTAAATCTATTAAAAGTTTAAGATACATTTATTTTTCACAATTCGGTTACGCATCTACATTTTTTATATATCCATTAGTTTAATGATTTCAATTGTGAAATCATTCTACATAAATATTTGCGAATGCTATTGGGTTAATTGAATATTAATATTTATATAAATAATATTTGTTTTAATACGTGTTGCAATTATAAATTACTAGCCATTATTAAATTTATGCTATTAACAAAATAATTTAAGTAAATTATTAATATATGAGCATTATTAACCATTTAGACACAAATGGAACGACCATGGAACGCCATGGAACACGACCATGGAATAAATGGAACGACCACAACAAGAATTTTTCGGCATAGATTTTTATAAATGTATTTATATTTACACTAGCTGTACCAATGACTTCATTCACGTGTAATTAGGGGAAAAAAGTTGTTTTCTTGTTCTTTTATATGGTGCTTCTGAATATATATAATTACCATACAAAAACTTGTCAAAACCCGTCCAGTAGATTTAACATGATACCTGCTCAAACTAACATAAAGACAGACCAAAATCCCTTTTTTTCTGGCTTCTATTATCATTCTAACAGCTAAGTCAAGCCCATTTTTACGATATTTTTAATTTACAGAATTCACTACGTTGAATTCAATATACAGAATTCACTCAGTTTCGATTTCGTCTCTGTTACATTAATGTACAGAATTTACACAGTTTCGATTTCGTCTCTGTTACATTAATGTACAGAATTTACTCTGTTTCGATTTCGTCTCTGTTACATTAATGTACAGAATTTACACAGTTTCGATTTCGTCTCTGTTACATTAATGTACAGAATTTACTCAGTTTTGATTTCGTCTCTGTTATATTAACGTACAGAATTCACTCTGTTTCGATTTCGTCTCTGTTACATTAATGTACAGAATTTACTCAGTTTTGATTTCGTCTCTGTTACATTAACATACAGAATTCACTCTGTTTCGATTTCGTCTCTGTTACATTAATGTACAGAATTTACTCAGTTTCGATTACGACTTCAACGAAAATAAAGTGGACTAGATCTGATTAGCACCGTCTATACATCCACCAAAGCGTGTTTAATCGTACTAATACACTCACAAGCTGCTACGAAATATATTTCCAAGATAAATCTTAAGAAAATTATCTCCTCAGCGCTGCTGGAATCCTATTCACAGCCGTCGTCGGTACGAAATGAATTATTGCAAAGTGATAATCTCTAGCCGGATAAGTACAAGGCTCGTTTGTCACCGAGGCGCTCCTTCGTCTAATCTCTCTGCCTTATTTATTGTCCTGCGCCGGTGTGGCTTAACCGCGGCATCGCCTCACTTATTGGAGGAATGCACCCGCCAGCGACACGGCACGAAATTAAATGAATTTGTTCGGTGAGCGGCTTTGTGTCTTGGTCGCGACTCCTTTTATTAGACTCAAGTAGTCCTCGTGGGCAGAGAACTTGGGAAGGCGAAGATATGTGGATGAGATCCGACATTCGGCAGTTGAAAATGTGTTGTACTTCGGATCGAACGCCTTGCAGAAGTTAGCTTTGATTAGTTTTCGCTTCGCGTCGCGAGCTTTTCGTTTAATGAACATTCCGCCTTTGAAAGCCATCGGTAATTGGAAGTTTAATTAGGAAATTTTAAAGGAGGTATTTCAAAGTAAGAATAAATCTAATTAAATTTGTCTGTGTACATACATTTTTCGACAATTTCATAGCATTCAAAAAAGTTACAGTTTAAAAAAGTTTAGAAATTAGAATTACAATATCAAGTAATTATTTTTGAAATTTGAAGAACACTCTATTTACAATACATCCCTTATGTGGCAATTACTATAGTTTAGGAAGAAAGTTAAATATTTAGACATTCACAATTAAATGAAACTACGTGATGTAGTATTATTTCTACTTTCTTTAAGTTCTTTATCACGGCCTAGGTTTCGTTGTATTACAACATGCGGGCGGTCAGCGTGGGCGGTTAGCAAAGATCTTTGCTAATAGCCCACCTGAAGATGTTGTAATACAACGAAACCTAGGTCGTCGTAAAGAAATTAAAGAAAGCAGAAATAATACTGCATCACGTAGTTTCATTTATTTGTGAATAATAAATTTCTACAAAATTAACGCCAAATATATTCAATATTTAGACATTGTTTAGTCTATTTATTATAACCAAGTAAGCAGAATAAGAACAAGAACTTAATTACGTCTTTCATCTATTTTGTAGTTCTAGTATAAAGGTTATTATTTTGACTAAATCAGATAGTTATAATTTTTCAATATTAAGATTCTATAAGAAACCGTGACCATTTAGGGTTCTTTTTCATTGTGTTAGTTATTTAATCTAACTATCAAATTTACTGTAACTCCTGTATGTAATGTGTACGTACACTATGCACTAATCAAAACGTTAAGGAAAAGTTAGTTCATATGTTGCAAATGAACTAAAATTATTTATTTTCTTTCTATACAAATTTATGTACATGAAAATAAGGTATACATTTTTGATAACATTGAGGGTTTTTTTTATATTTTTTTATATTTTCTAAATTGTGTTCAAGAGAAATAGGAAATATTGTTTCAATCTGATTCAAATTTTTAAAGCAACTAGCCAATACTTTAAGGGCAAAATTGGCCCACCAAGTAGGGTCGCTTAGTTGCCTGTGTATTTTCAAATTAGTACAATTGAACCAAAATAGTATTCTTTAAAAGTATTAATCAAATGGAATTTAGAATTATTTTTCTATTTTTTTAAACCGAGGGGGTGACATTTGAAATGAGGGGGGGGCGGACGATGGCGGTACAATGCACATCATTTTGAAGCTTAATATTTTGCAAATGGCATGAAAAAACAACAAGGATTCGGACCATAAAAATGGACGGAATGTACTCAGAAAAATAGTGAATGCCACAAATAAAATTTTGATTAAATGATATTTCATAAAATTGCTTTTCTACGCGATTTATAATACGTTCCCTAGAATTAAATGGGATGATACTGAATCGACTTTTATATTTCAAGTTTTTATGGCAATATTTAAATAAAAAAGTACTATTTACCACTAAATTCGCATGTATTAATAATTTGAGCAAAGAACGAATTTTTGATATTTTAATAATTTGCAACTTTATTATATTAACTTGCAATTTTATTTTATTAATTTGCAATTTGTTATTTTATTACTTTTGTATTAAAGGTGTATTTATAAATGAATACGATTTTGGAGAGAATAAATACTACCAAAGTGTCTCGTTAAAAAAAAAGTGAATATCATTATTTTAAAAAGTCTCTATTAATTTTATCTGTCATTTCCACATTATAAAATTTGTAGACATTAGATTTAATAAAATATAAAGAAACATCATTTAAGAATTATTGCTACTACTACTAAAACATTAAATCTATATATATAATAAAATTGTGAAGGAGTGAATTTTGTACGTTGAAAATATTTAAAAAATGTGATTGATTTAGCGTATAGAAATAAAATAGAAGCCAGGAAAATTTATTTTTGAATTTTTGTTTTTCTGCCTCTATGTCAATTTGTAGGGATGTCACGCAAAATCTACTGGACTGTTGAAATTTGGTGTGGTAATAGTATATGGGAACAACATAAAATACCATTTGTTTTCCTAATTACATGCGAATGAAGTCGTAGGCACAGCTAGTATATAATAAAAGACTCAATATAGATAAAAAATTATAATTTTGATCTAAATATGTTTTTTATAAACATACATCTCCGGCTGCCAATAAAATCGAACGTTGAATGATTTCCTTGGCAAACAATATATTGAATTTAAAAATTCGTTACCAAAAAATAATTATAAATACACTTATTTTCCTGGCATACACCGTCGTATTGCTTCTTGTATTTTAAATTATGCTATAAAATTTAACTACCTGTTCAAGATTGTTACACAAAAATTTGAACTTAACCAAGTAACGTCTGATGATAAGATGAAGTTGCAAAAGTTGATATTCTCTTCCCGGCGTTACCTTACTTAAATGAAAAAATGTGTATCTATTAAAAAAAAGGTTCCAAATCTAACCCTATTCCGCCTGAGGCTACCGGCTGGGCCTTTTTAGGAAAAGCTTATTTGATTTTCCCATTTTTCCTTCAAACTTGTATAAAAAAGGAATAGGGAAAGGTTGGTGTCGATGAAAAGCGAAGGAAAACAATTTAAAACTGGGCTTTGATCGCGAAGTTGGTTTTCTTTTTATTTAATCGTGCCTTTAAAGTGCTCGTTTTTGTTTAAACTTTTATTTACACAGTTTGTAATGTACCTATTTATTGTGAAAATTTAAGGAATTAGCTTTTATCTTCAAAATATAAACCTGATTTAAATATATTTACCCGCTTTCTACATTAATATATTTTTAATTCATTTCGAACGTTTTCCTTTATTAGGAGATGATATATTCCTAGTAGGAGATGATTCAGTCATATCAATTTTTATAAACATTTTAATTTTCGTCGGGTATTCAGCATCAAATCTCAATATTTTACGGCAAACATGTACAATAGATCAAAACTTTCGCTGAATTGAGAGGAAAGAAGGTAAAAAAAAGTAGTGTTACTTTCGTTTTCAATATATTTACGTTAAGAAAGCTGTTCCCCGTATCTTGAAAATAAGTGAAAATTGCAGAATTGACCTCTTCATCATCGCTGATAATTTTTCTGCAGCGTTTTTTTTTTCATTTTTGGAAACAAATAATAGCCACATGGGGCCAACAATAATGTATTAGGGGGCTGTAAGTTGGGTGTTTTAATATTAGAGAGCCGCACTTATGAAGGGCAGCCATCGCAATATGGGTCTTGTCTATGCATTGTCGAACAAAAGCAGTCCATTTTTCGCTAATTTTACTTGCCTTTTCTCGTTCATTGCTTTCTCCTTTGCGGCGGTGTGATCATTCTGGGCACCCATCTCGTGCTAACTTCTAACAAGCCAAGATGGTCATGAAGCACATTCATAATTATTGTAGAAGATATTAACCTGGCATCTTTCAATAAAAATTTTTCAACTTCTTTAACAATGTCAGAGGGGGTGGCCTCAATTGGCAGTTTAGAGCGCAGATCTCGACAAGCGAATCTCTTCTTGTTTGAAGATATTATGCCATTGTGAATCTTAATTTTACAAGAGTAAGAGTTTCTTTAAACCCATGACACCTCATTCGATATAAGTTGTGGTGTTTTTCCTTGCTTTGTCAGGAACTAGTTGACAGTTCGAATGTTATTTTCTCCGTAGTTGATGATTCTTCCAGAAAAAGTAGCTTGACGTATAATAACTCAGATTTTAATGACACACTTAAGCTGAAACTTGATATATATATATATATATATATATATATATATATATATATATATATATATATATATATATTATATATATATATATATATATATATATTTATATATATATATATATATATATATATATATATTTTTATTTTTTTCGGAAATAATTTTACTAGAAAAATTGCTGTGACCATTCTTAATTATTATTTAAATCTAGCTCAACGACATTACATCGTGTCTTGTAAACAACTCATGATAATTTAGGTAACAATATTTCTTAACAAGACGAAAAAATGTATGAGATCAATTATTTTGAAACAGGTAATGAAGTTTAATTAAATAAAATCAGTGCGGGAAGAATTAAGTAGATATTAGAAACTATTCGGTCCCACTTTTTCACTAAGCTCTAGTAATTTAAAATCTTGAATGCATGCATGCAAACCGTATGTGATTTTACAGAATACAACATCTTAAATTGAAAAGTTCGCAGACGAAATTTCCGCTCAATTCATTCTCAGAGATCGCCCACATCAATTGTCCCGGACCTGAAGTCCTAATTAAGTACCCGCACAGCCGAGAGTAAAATAAGCAACGCGTAGCGCAACGTAAACATACAGCCCCCGCGCTTCGGAGAGCCTCTCCTGTTGCTCTCACGAGGCAATCACGTCACGTAGATGTCTACATGCGTCGAATTACACGTGCGCCCAGCGTAGCATGCGGCCCCGTGTCATGTAGTTGGGGCTGCCTCTTACGTATACGATGTTTGGCATATTAAATGCTAGAGAGGTAAGAAGTAGGGCTTATTAAGGAGGAACGTGAAGAACGTGGTGTGTATACCGCGGAAAAATCTGCCGTTGAATGCCTCCGCGGGCGGAATATCTATCTGGGCTTGTAAGAGTTACGTGGAGGTCCACATTAAGTTGAAATCTGTCTCAAACCGGATTTTTTGAAGTGAAACTTCTTTAGGCGCGACTTGATAGAAACCCAAATTTTTTTCGGACAGAAAGTAACATCAGTAAAATCTATAGTTTTTATAAAGTTTAATACTAATAATTATTTTATTTAAAAGAGTATCCTAGCGGGGTGGTTCCAAAAAGATATGATGATGAACTGACGATGAGGCCCCAAATTGAACAATGGAATTCATTAACGGATGATAGTAAATCAACCCTTATTCAAGATATTTGCTACTGGTAGCTGTGGTTTTGCAAAATAATTAGACCATCGACCATGTCAGGGCCTGATGATGAGTTCTGGAGATGAGCAATATAACTTCTTAACGAATGGTAGTAACTCAGTCGCGATTCAAAATATTTACTACTCATAGTTGCTACTTTGCAAAATAAATACGCTATTGACTAGGTCAGGGTCTGATGATAAATTTTGGAGATAAATAATGGCACTTCTTAACGGATGCTATGAAATCAGGCATAATTCAAGATTTTTGTTACTAATAGTTATTACTTTGCAAAATAACTTTATCATATAGGTTTTGATGATGAGTTTTGGAGATGTACAATATAACTTTTAAGGAATGATCGTAAATCAAACTATGTTCAAAATATTGGCTACTGGTAGTAGTTACTTTGCAAAATAATTATACCATCGACCAGGTCAGGATCTGATGATGAGTTTTGGAGGTGAACAATGTAATTCCTCGACGTATGGGACTAAATCAACCCTGATTTAAGATATTTACTATTGATAATTGTTACTTTGCCAAATAACTACACCATTGACCACATAATACCTGCCACAACAGCCAAAGAAGTTTTGCACCAACCGCGTATAAATGTTACTGGCACTCGGACTTTTTGTATTTAATAGTTATATCCAACAATTATAAAAAAATTCATATAAATTTTTGCGCTTGCAGAACAGATGAGATCAAAGGCATAGAGGTAAAAAAATATTTAATGGAAATTGAAACTTGAATACTACTGAGTTGAGATAAAAAATTAAAAAAGAATTCAAAAATTTTCTTTCCAAAACAGTGTTGACAGGTAATACATATTCCATGTAAGTAATGCTTTATGTGATTATAATATAAGAAAAAATCAATTTGAAAGAATTCAACAACTAATATGTAAGGTTATTTACAGTTTGTATATAGTTTATGGCAAGATTTTTTTTCAAAATGCAATGAGTGACCTGTGAAGTATTTTTAAAGGTATGTATATATATATATAAATATATATATATATATACATATATATATATATATATATATATGTATGTATATATATATATATATATATATATATATATATATATATATATATATATATATAAACTGGAACTTACTATCCATTTTGAAAATGGAATCTCAGGAAAAAATTAAATGAAATGTTTAAAAAAGGTATCCATTTTTTCAGAACTTTTACTTCAATGGATGATAATATATTCCCCGCACAAAAAACAATTATATTAAATATTTGAATACAGAAATCAAAAGCTCTGTGATATAATTTAAATTCTAATTAAAATAATAAATATAACATCAAGAATATTTTGAAATTTGCATACAATTTGCTAAATTTCAGTATCTAACCAAAAGTGAAAACAATAAGACACAACAGTACATCTGGATTTATTTCTTTCTCTCCATTTGTACAGAATTCAAAGCAAATCGAATTGATCATCTCAAAATTGGAAAAAACTGGATATTTTGTTTCTGGAAAAAGTAAGCATTCTTTAATTGAAGAAGACTAAAAGTAATAACAACATAAAAATTATATTGGACAAGTACGTGGATAATTACGTACTATAAAATATATATTATTGAAATAATAGATATATTAAGGTAATGGAACATATAATTGAATATTTTAGTAGTTAACACGTAAATATATAAAATACGATATAAATTAAGTAAATATCCTTTTTTCACAATTTATTGTACTGATAATTATAGTACCTACAGTTATTTTTTAATTATTACCAGTTTTAGAGATTTAGTTAAGATTTTTTCGAATGTTTATTTTCTTTGTTGTCCATGTAGTAAAGCGAACTAAGGAACCGTAAAAATGATTGAGGGCATGAAAACTAAGTAATGGAAAAAATGAGGAACATTTTTTGAATTTTTCTCCACTTGTCAATGTTTGTGGTTTTACATGCTTCGCGTAAAAATGATTCGAATAAAGTGTTAACTACAAAATACAGGGTTAACTTGAGATAATGTTTTTCTTTATTTCATTCAATCGGTTCATGAGACACGTAAATTTAATATTTTCAAAAATCGCTTTCTTTGCATTAGTAAAATAACATCAAAGTGTTTAGTTATTCGTACGTCAATAGATGGCGCTACGTTTATTTTAAATCACATAATAACGTTTTTCCCCGGACATGTGTTGGGGAAATGGGCTTGCTCAGATTTGTCAAATGGTACGAGAGGCATAGATGCTTGAGTAACCAGGATTAAACAAACGGAAGACATTATCATTGGTCCCTGGATAAAAAAACCGCGGGCATAGGCAGTGGACTTTGAAGAAATGCAATAGACTATAATAAATATTTAGGCCTTCATTGATATAATACCCCTACTTATTTCATTATACATTTAATCTTAAATAGAAATAATTGCGATTGCGGTTTTTGTCTTCAGTATTGCTTTCCTTTTTATGCACTTTTGGAATTAATATATGATCTTTTTGCTAGTATGGAACTATCAAACACACACACACACACATATATATATATATATATATATATATACACATATATGTATATATATACATATATATATATATATATATATATATATATATATATATATATGTATGTGTGTGTGTGTATGTATGGTAGGTTAACCCCAATTTATGGAAAGTTTTACTAAAATATATCTTTATTTATTGACTATTCACGCCTCATAAATTATGTTTAACCCAATAACATTAAAATATTGTGGGAAACTCGCCTCTACGCTGTAATTAATATCGTACTTGAACAAGCGAAAAATGTTATAAATTTGATATATAACGGTTATTTAGTCAATGCGCTACTATTCTTTGTATTTTTCTGCAAAATTGAATAGAAATATTAATATGTCGTACATTATGAAAATCTTTGCTAATTGCCCACCGGAAGATATTTTAATACAATGAAATCCAGGTCACAGTAAGGAATTTCAATAAAGTAGAAATAATACTATATCACGTAGTTTCATAAGATTGTAGTTTCATTGCGAATAATGAATTTCTACAAAATTAACGACAAATATATTCAATTATGAAAATGTTAATCAGATCTTGCGAGTTTCTATATTTATGGTTAGAAAACCTTTTCGTTTACTATAATATTGAAGAATATGCAAAAGCTCTCCGAGTATAAGAACCCAAATATTTTAGCATTATTTTAATTAAGACAAATTTAGTTTTATTTTTAAGCAATTGTTCCCACTAACGCACATGACAATAGGGAGAGGAATGTGTGTAATAAAATAATATACGCAAATTTAGGGTTTAGTTTATGTAGATAGGAGACCATTCATTTTTGCATATCAACCACAATACATACATAAAAAAGTAACAAGTATACCAATATGTGAAAGCAAGGGCGAATGTTTGAAAACTTCAAATTGTTTTGAAAAATAGTTGTTAACAAAAAGGAGGGTACATTCAACTAAAACGACTTGGAAAGTACGTATACTACGATAAAAACGATGACGAGATAAAAACGATACGAGACATGAAAATATTACATTGCCTGATATTTTCCTGTTATGCTTAGGAAGTGATTCACCTTAATTTACTTTGCTACTAACTATGGAGGGAAGAACATGAGGAGAGTGATGCTCTCACACATCGAGTATAGAAAGTGTGTCAATTTTTGACATAATTTGTGTGAGCATACACACGTTGCATCTAATAACATTTTAACGTCTATCGAGCTCCGACAAAATGGTTTGTTTCAGCGTGACAGACGTTAAAGTAAAAATTTGTTTTTCTTGGAAAATTATTAAGCGTGCCATCAGAAAGCCCGAGAAGTGTAGCGAAATGGCAAGCAAACTTAAAATCAATGTCATTTATCATAAATAAGTTTACTTTTATTTAATGTTTGTATCCCATATTATTCGCGCATAATTCATTGCCATTTGAAATTAATGAAATGTTAGTGACGAACGTTGATAATTTTAATGTAAAAAATATGATATAGTTTAGTAATTTGTTTTGAATATTCCGATAACACAAATTGTATATTACATTCATTTCTAAATAATCAATTTGATGGTATATACTATTATACTGAAATTTGAAACTGTTTTTAAAGTGATTAATGAATTTAATCATTGTAATTAACAGTTTTTGATATCATTTGTGTAATCAAACACACGTTGCATCTCGTTACATTTTAACGTATATCGAGCTGCGACAAAATGGTTTGTCTCAGCGCGAAAGACGTTAAACCAACAAAAACATTTGTTTTTGTTGGAAAATTATTAAGAGTGCCATCAGAAAGGTCAAGAAGTATAGCGAAATGCCATGAGAACTTAAAAACAATGTCACTTATGATAAGTAAGCCCACGTTTATTTAATATTTGTATCCCAAATTCTTTGCGCATAATTCATCACCACTTGAAATAAATAAAATTTTAGTGACGTATATAAATCATTTTAATGTAAAACTTATGATATGGTTTAGTATTCTGTATTAAGTGCTTCGAGAACATAAATTGTTTATTACATTCATTTCCAAATAATAATTTCGGTGGTATATACTATTATACTGTAATTTCAAACATTAGTATTGGAGTTCATTCAAACTACTGAATACATTTTGTTAACAATACTAATAGGATTGCTGAAAACTACATAGACAATGTTAGTAAAATATTTTGGCTAGAATTTAATTATTAATGTATAATAATGTGAATTACATTTTCAATTTAAATATATCTCAAGGATAATAGTTTGATATTTAATGGTGTAATTTATGATAAGCAAAATTTATTTGAAAATGTACAAAATATATTTCGTTATACCAACCTATTAATCTTTTTAATGCTTTTAGCTCTAAGGTAATTTCAAGCATGACATTTTTGTAATGGTTTTGCTTGTAATATTATAATGATTATTAATTACATTTTAAACAGTTGCATGATTTATTGGTTTGTGTTTAAAGCCTCCCAAAGAAATATGTATTCAGGAAATAATGGATAAATATTTAAATATCTTGAGACCGATTCTAATAACGGATTACTTGAAAGAAACAGTACCGTTTGCTCGAAATATTTTACAACTGGCTGTTTTGTGATGTAAGAAAGGATTCAAATGAATTTTAAAATATGCTGTATATTCCCTTCCCAAATTTATACTATGGGAAAAATACTAGTGAGCTGAAATTTAGGTACAATTATAAAGTGGTATCTGTATCTCTGGTACTGATACTATCGATACAATCACGTAGCAGTTTATTTGTTTGGCTCATTGTTTCAACAGATAGCAAAGATTAACAGATAAATAGGTGGTAGTTTGGCTCATTGTTTTAACAGATAGCAAAGATTAACAGATAAATAGGTGGATGGGATATATCTACGTATCTGTGACAACAACAATATCAGGGACAAATATCTTCATGTCTACATTTACAAAAAAATAAAATTTTTTATGACAGCCAAATTTAAATAAACTCGAATCTATTTAATTTAATGCTTCTGAAAGACCTATAATTTCAAAAATATTCACAATTAAATGAAACTACTTGATGTAGTATTATTTCTACTTTCTTTAAGTTCTGTACCACGACTGTATTACATCTTCTTTGTATTACATCTTCAGGTGGGCTATTGGCAAAGAATAACTCATAGGAACATCGAACACCATTTATATGTTTCAAACACAATAGCTATTGTGTTTGAAACATATATTCAATATATTCCAAATATATTCAATATTCAAAAATGTTATTGAAATAGGCTTAATTTTTTTTTCAAAACACAATCTATCCAAAATTGCAGAAAATTTACTATTTATTCTTTTAAAATATTTGTATCCATTAATTACAATTTTTAAATTTGTTCATCACTTCAACAGTTAAGATTATTTTCCAGATGAAATCAAATGCTTCAGATATTTTTGTAAAAATAGGAATATTTTTGTCTGTCAACAATTTTATAAGAAATAAATTTTTTTATAAAATTGTTGACAGACCAAAATAAAATTATTTATGAAAAGTTGTGAAAATTTTAACAAATCATGCACAAACTTTTCATTTCACTCCCATGTCAGCATTACGAATTAAAATAAAACTGCCAAAAATTCACTGTTTATTTTTTTACAATATTTGAACCCGTTAATTACAATATTTAAATTCATTCATCACTTTAACAACTAGGATATATGAATGATTATTTTCCAGATTAAATCAAATGCTTTAAGGCCTACTCCTCATATTTTGTGTAAAAATAGGAATACGAGTTTTTTTATTTAAGATAGATAATAAAAATATTCTGCTAGTAAGTTTCATTACGCTACAGGAAAGTTCACAGGTATGAAAAATTAAATTTCTTATTAAATTGTTCACGGAACAAAATAAAATTATTTATGAAAAATTGCGATAATTTTAATGAATCGGGCATAAACTTTTTATCTCTATTTTGGCACTCCTACGTTAGCATTACGATTTAAAGTAAAATTGTAGAAAATTTACTATTTTTTCTTTTAAATTATTTAAACCCATTAATTACAATATTTAAATCCGTTCATCACTTCAATAATTAGAATATATGAATGGTTATTTACCGTATTAATTCAAATGCTTTAACGCCTACTCTTCCTATTTTTGTAAAAATAGGAATGCGAGCTCTTTATTCAAATTAGATGATAAGAATATTCTGCTAGGAAGTTTCATTACGTTACAGGAATGTTCAAAGCCATGAAGAATAAAATTTCTTGTGAAATTGTTGACGGAACCGCGCATAAACTTTTCATCTCTCTCCTACGTTAGCATTACGAATTTGACAAGAGCGCGAGTGCTTTTGTTCCCGAAATACTGTAGATGAGTAATATTTATAATAAGTATTCGATTTATTGTTACAATTTGCCGCAGTAATATATCAAAAAATAGAGAATTCAAACAAATAACAGAGGATAGTTCAAATGGCACAAATTATTGGCATCTCTTTTACTCAACCGTACACTATATGGTTTAAGTTCTTTAAAAGACTATTTTTTCTCTCTCCCTCCACTAGTGCGAGCAGCTAGTACAGTTTCCATATAAAATATGTTTGATACATTCTAAATATATTCCTACCTCCATGCAACTAATCGTTTAAAATGCGATTAGTGGTAATAAAAAAAAATAATGAACTTTATTTCTATGTTTGCTATTTATTGAGTATAGACAACTTCAACTACGGTTCAACCTATAGTTTATTTTTATTAAAATTAATTTCTATTCGAATATATTTACAGATAACCGGACATACCTTTTACTAAAAGCCATTCTAGGTTTGCGTTCGTATTTATTTGAAATATTTTTTTTTATATAAATACATAAAAATGCAATATACATAACATATAAATACACAAAAATTTAATACAATCTACAAATACAACAGTCTACAAATTTCTAGTAAATGCGAAATATTAAATGTTTACTAATTTTATTAAAATAGGTACTTTAAATTTTTTTTACTTAAAATTACACATTTGTTTATCATTAGAATATTTAAATTGCCAAACGAATTAACCAATTAATGTCTAAGGAAGAAAGTATATATATATATATATATATATATATATATATATATATATATATATATATATATATATATATTTATATACACATATATAAATATATATATATATATATATATATATATATATATATTTATATACACATATATAAATATATATATATATATATATATATATATATATATATATATATATATATATACATATATATTAAAGTTTTTGCTCGTTTGTTATGTAGTTCGTTTGTATTCTTTGACATAAAAAAGAGAACATTTTATGTAGAACTCACGTTACAGTAGATAGGGAGCTTGAAGAAGCCAGAAAAGCAAGGTAATGTTATTTTATGCGGTTCAAAGTTCAAAGTTAATTTGATGTAGTTATTTCATTTGATAATCAATTTAAAAATCAAACAAGGTGTGAGAACTCAACCATAGGAAGTTGATTGGTACCCTAATAATGTATCTATTCTGAGTAACTAAATATATTACCGATTATTGCAAAAAAATTATAACGATTACCGCAAGAAATCAATAGCCAATTTGAAAACAGTTCATGAGCCCGAATTAAAAATGTTATTGTAATATTAATATTTGATGCTGTGATAGAAATAAAAATCTTAAAATAGTATAAGGAAAACGAAATAAATCATCATATTTCGAATTCTTTAAAAGCGTTTTAAAGCTTTATAAAGCCTTTTTTTTATGAAATTACTTTAAGGAAAAGAAAATTTGGAACTAACTTAAATTTAAATTTAAATATTTTGCACTTTATTTTTCTTATTAAAACCAGTTAATGAAAATATTAATAAAACACGTGTAATTACCATTTCATATCTGTATAATGAGGAGAAATTAGTATTTTGAAGTTCATTTATAACTGCTGAAATATTACTCATACGTGAAAATATACTTGCACTCCTGAAATTCGTCGCAAGTAATGCTTTTGACGAATTTGTTTAGATTGCCTGTAAATATTAAACGGGCGGGATATGTTATCTAATTCATATTTTATATTTAAGAGAAAACAAAATATTTTTCTAAATATGCATTGAATTTAAATTGTGACTAAGATGGCAATAATTCAAAGCGTTTGTTCGCTAAAGGCTGTCAATAGTGTTGGCCGAATTTATTCTAAAATACGAAAGTGTGGGGAAATGTTGTTTCATTATAATTTGTTTTAAATTTTTTTTAACCAAATCTTTAACCAAATATTTATATTCAATACTTCTTAATAATATTTACAACGTAAATATGATTGTTTTATGTATTGTACATTAAAACATAAATATGAAAATATCAAAACTAAATTTTAAAAAGGTGTCATTTTTGTAAAATTAAGTGTTTTTATGATATATAGGAATTTACTTAATCAAGATTAGAAATATGTATATCTCAGTTGATACATTGAATCTAAAAACTTGAAAATTGTACATTAAATTAATATATAAATAGTTCACACACTTTACATTAACATCCTGGTCCTATTAAGCCATTATGTTTAAAAAAATCTTAGTCAGTGTAATAAACACAACTCACATAGTATTACTTAACATAAATTATATTAATATTTTGAACTCTACACAATTGTACAATTACTTCGCTTTAAGTTGAGAGACTTTTACTAAGATTTAATAAATGCTATTAGCTACTGCTTGCACTGAGTGACTGTATAACATCTTTACGCTAGCTTCGTAAAATCTTTAAGAATTATTTCAATGACAAATTTTGTATTACACACTTTGTCATACTTAATATATTGTATTTGATATTACATTCATTCAAAAGAAATATTTAATTGTATTCGATATAATTTTACAATAATAATTTTTCAGAAAAATTTCCTTTTATTTTTTAATTCTTTAATTAATATGTTGTGTCTTTTATGGACTTTACATTAATGTTTTGTATAAATAGAATGATTTGAAATATAAAATAGATATTAGAAGCAATATTTACATCGAAGAGAAGAAAAAAAATTGGGTTATAAGACCTCAATTCCGTAGTGCATTGCAGTAGTGTTATGTTAGCTGCAAGCAGTGCGGAAGTGAGGTTGGATAACCCGCACTCTACGTTAGTGAAGATGCTACGGCTTCGCTCTATATGGCTACACAACTACAGATCTGCGCACATACGGCGCTACGACATTACATCCAGGCTACACTCGAGCACTCGCCTCCAGCGCAGAGCGGTTGAATAAACATGTTCGCGCGTCTTCAGCGCGGAGTGGCGTCGAGATGTGTTTTTTCAGAATAATAATATTGTTCAGATTTTGTATTTTCAAGCAAACTTTGGATGAAGATGAGCAATTTGTCTGTATTTGCATTAAGTATATAATTGCATAATTTCATGTAGTGCTTTAATATTGTTTACAGTGTTAAAATTTATAATTTCAAAATATATTGTTAAAAATATGGTTTCATTTCCTATTAAAATTTATTAACGTCTGCTATATTAGACCAAGTGAATAAATTATTTTTTATACAGATTTATTATTATACAGAAATGATTTACTATAGACAAACAGATTACGTATGCCTTTTCATACGGCATAGTCTTTAATTTTTCACGCGCGATAACATGAAATCATAAGTAAAAGTGAAATTGTTAAAAAAAAATAGTTTTAAAGCGGTGCCGCGTCGAATACCTTTTCGAATTAAATTTTCGTCTTCGATTTATTTCATAATATATTTAAAACAATTATAAATTATAAAAGACATCAGTCGACGTACGACGGAAGTAAAAATTATCAGGTTTTGTGCTCTGTAACGCAATTATATTTCGAAACGTTGTGTCACAAAATAAAACATAAAATTATGTAATCATTAAAAATAAAATAATAAGGACAAAATTAAAAATTAATGAAAATAATAAAATATAAGTCACATTAATGACATATATTTTTCGTAACGTTAAGAATTGTTGATAACATATATATATATATATATATATATGTATATATACATGTATAAAGAAAGAAAGGGGCAGAAACAACCAAAAATGCACGCAGAAGTCCTACTACTAACGGTATGTCGGGACACTCGGCTGTTTCATTTTCGTCAATCTACTCCTCTGTATATTTGATAAGTATGGAAAAGTTATAGACGCAGGAAGATCTAAAAATTTAGGGGGAAATTCTCTTAATGGAAATGTATGTATCGTTAGGAAAATACTGTTGAGCATATTCATATGAGAGTTCGCGTGGCTAATTTTAAAATAAGTTGTTATTCAAAGGATTATTTTATTTACATATACAGTCACCACCATGGTATTGTCGTCCGCCTAGTAATAAGTTGCATCGTGCATGGTACTTACGGCCTTAGATGGCGTTGCGCACCTTGGGGACTCGGGTTCAATTCCCATTCGCTCATCGAGCAGGGCTGAAGTGGCGTTTGTAATTGCCATTGCTTTTGTCTCATGCATTTATTTTCCAACTCTGTTATCAACTTCCCGAAAGTGTGTTTGTAATTTGCAGATAGAATTTTTTTATTATTTCTTCGGTCGGTATCTGATTTTTATATGAAAGACGATGAATACGGTTGGTTATTTTAAATACGATTTTAACAGGTACAGAGGGAGTAGCAATATTAGGAAATTCGAGTGACCTATTACATTGTCTGACAAGAAAATTCAATTCAGGAACATCACCCTAAATTTGGAAAAAACTGATCAATAATGCCTTGATTAATGAATGATGACTGACCTTGAACTAGAACAGAACAGTTACGAGTTTTAAGCAAATCGATTAAAGGAGAACGATCATTCTGTATATATATATATTTATATATGTATATATATATATATATATATATATATATATATATATATATATATATATATATATATATACATATTTCTTATATCATATCTATTTGGAAATATTCTTTTAAGTTCTACTATTATGCCAATTCTACAAACATGTTTTTCTATTTTTGTGTATCTACATTGCACCTGCATTACACCGTATACATATCTAAGTGACAAAAATCACCATGGGAATATACATTCGATTTCCTCAATGTCAAAGGAATATAAAGTATGCTTTTCCATTCTCTCCAATGTGATATGGAAAATATTATTTAATTTGATTCAAAAGTTGTGAAAGGTGGTTCATAGATTTAAATTTCAATGATTACTTTTCTTTTCTAGTATGCTTGTTTATGATCAAAATTCAATTGACACTACCCTCAATTATAGTAGCCTTCGTGTTTTATGTCGGTACTAATCAATGTGATAAATTCAGGGAGCTGATTCTTTATGTTAAAGTGTGTGGTCAACGCCCCGATTTTCGCTGAAATAAATAGGTTTGGCTTCATATTTTTACTTATCAATGAATCATGTTCGCAAACTTTAATTAACACCCATCAAGTGGTTTGGGTCATCTTGAAATTATTAAAATTGCATTACATCTTTACGTTGATAGTGTATTAATCGTTTTTAGTACTTAAAGAATAGTTGGAAAAATTATGGGAAAGGAAATTGTTCAAGAGTTTTAATGAAGCTTTGGATTTTTCCTGATAATTGAGTCTTACGTTTTGAAATGACTACATAATTATTATCATTTTTCGTTACGGAAAAATTTACTTCCGCAACTTTGCAATACCTAGTATAAATATACGTAGTAAATGATAGTATTCGGTTTACATACGCGTTGCTTATCATTAAGGGTGTTAATATCGTAATTAATTATTATTAAATTGTTATCATGAAAAATGTTCTACAATTACGTTTATCATGTGTTGAAATATGCGAATTGGGGTAAAGAAAAAATATATTGTATGTGTAATTTAGTCTATGTATATTGCTATAGCAAGTGTGGGCATGCTTCATTATATACTGATTGCCCATTCTGTGTTATTTTCTGATCTTTTTTGAGTTTAAAAATAAACAGTATTAAATTAAATATGTCTACGTTATTGAACATTTTACTGTAAGTTTATATTCTTCATAACAATTTGGAATTAAATCCACAGTTTTATGGGTACTCCGGACGTGAAATAAACGGATGAACCTTTTTCATCCTTTGCGAAGGTATAGCTGACAGCAAATCTGCATAATATAAATATCCAATAAATATTTAATAAAGTGTAATCATATTTACGGTAATTCTTCCACATTATGATTCAGGAAGTTTAAAGTGAAATACTATTTCGGTAGTATTCTCAATGTAAACGTGCTGTCGAACAGCCAAGTGTTTTAATAATCTGGTTTGAACCTCTTCTGTTCGTGCTTTCTAAATGTTATTGTGCAGAAACCACACATCTGTTCGAAATTCAAGGTTACTTACTGACAATAAACTATAAAACATAGGTAGATGAGAAAGATTTGCAAATGCGAGTAACAAATGCAACGAAGGGTCCACGATACGTTGGTAAGAAAATTATTTACCATACAGAATAATACATTGACCTTGTATTTTAGTTACGCTTTCGAGTTTAGTTTTATCTATAAAATTTACTAAACGTAAAGTTAATTAATATTTTCTTTGAATTCAAATATAATTTGTTTGTCTGGCAGTAGTTAGACTTCTTTAATTACCTTGGTGTTAAAGTTCCTTGATTATTAGAGGATTATCACAACTGATAAATATTTTAAAACAGGTAGTTTTCCATACTTTAATAATGATATATAACTGTACTTGAAAGCTACGTTATGTTGTGTATTTCAGTGTTTGTATTCTCTTATTTTGTAAGACAATTTTGTGACAGAATATTACATAGATTGACAAACAATATATTATATTTTATTTTACAATTTTGTTTATCAGAAGTGAATTTATCAAACAAATAATGGTAATTTGAATCTAAGTACGTACGTAACCATCAGAAACCAAAAACAAAAATAATCAGTATCCGCTTATAATAAGTTGCCCATAAGTTTATAGAAGAAGTCACATATTCACAAGAACTTGCGTAGTTTCAATTGCCTTCGTATTTTTAATATAAAAATGATATTAATGCTATTTGGAAATATTAAAGGTAACAATATTATTTTGTTTAAATATGCAATTTTATAGAAATAGTTTTCAATAGCATTTTTAATAAATATTACGTCTGAAAAGAAAGAAAACAAATATCGCTCACCATGATAGATGTTAATTAAGGACCATATTTGTGACCATATTTCCTAGTTTTAAACGAAGTTTATTAGTTCAGTATGGTTATGACCTGACTTGAAATATTCTTAACGATTGTCGTTAGTCTGTTTAGTGGTTTAGGGAAAGTTTTTGATCGGACATCTGATATTTTCATCATGTTTTTGATTGGTTAAGACGTAAAAGGATCGAATATCTGACATTTTCATCATGTTTTTGATTGGTTAAGAAGTAAAATGATCGAACATCTGACATTTTCATCATGTTTTTGATTAATTAAGACGTTAAGAGGTAAAAGGTAGTATTTACAATTTACAGAGAATACACTGCCACTTACGATCCAACGTACTCGCCCAAGCCGGAAAGTTACTAACCACTATCGCCAAGTTCAACCAGTAGCACGCGCCTATATTTACACCCACTTCACCGACGCAGACAATTTATTTACCCACGTAGCACACTATTGCAATATCAAAAAGCGGAGCGGGTGGGAAAAACACCACGTACACTAGAAATGATGAATAACAGTTGCCAGCTACGTGCTCGAGTTATGTTTTTTTCGCCCACTACGTGATTCCGCGGGTCGTCCTCGTAGCCGCGACTTGCCGGATGATATCTGCAAATAGCGCGATATGCACTGATTGCTGGATATGACTGCGTAATCATTCTCGTTTTAATTTAACAAACGGACGCCTCTCTCGGAATACGCAATGCAGACTTGGCACGGGCCGAGCTCGCTACGTGAATGAATCGCTCGAAGTTATCTTGCGTTACGTGTATCTTGGTCGAAATGTTTTCGTTATTACGCCGAGCCAAGTCAGCTTAGATTTGTGGAGATTTACAATATGGAAGTTTAGAAATAGGGAACCGGAAGTTAGCTACGAGGAGACATATTTATCTGACTCATTTGTCGCCCTACACCAGGGGGCGTGTAATTTTTCGGGAGATTGCCCTTAAATCGTTTTTATCATTTGAACATGTCAAAGTAAGGCTCAGTAAGTTTTGCGGCTTAAATCTTAAACACTTTTATTTTTACCATGATTTTATATCATTATAAGAGATCAGTTCTTATTAATTTAATTTTCCTATTAAACTATTTCTCTCTTTGTCAAGTGGTTTAAAGATATTCTTACAATATGGCTTAACACGTGACACAATCAGTTAATTAACTATGAACATGTACCTGTAAATCAACTGGTCATTTTAATTACGGCATTTGAATTGCAAAACTAATAAGGTAATTATTTTTCTAACCTAAGTGGAATTTGAAACCATTTTTTCATATCTATATCACTAAACTTCAAGAACGATGTACGTTTTTCAATAGCGTTTTAAAATAATTAGAAATCTCCTTGTATATTAGATGTAAAGAAAGACTAATGTAGAATCGATAATAGTTTTTATATTTAACATACATTTTAATATACAAGTTTATTGAATTCATACTGGATTGGAAACTACACAGTGATATTTTATTGTTATTTTTTTTACTTTGTATTTTCCATTGGGCAATACGTACCTAAACTATATATAATAACGTAAGTTTGTAGCCACCGAATAATAGAACCGACTGCAATGGGAGTTGTTACGCATTATTTAGTAGAAAAAAATCTAATAAAATACGGACCTGAACGCGATATACACAAAACGTAATTTTGCATTAAAATCTCTCAAAAAAAAGGGCGATTTAATTTTAGCATTTTCTCTTGAAACCTTACATACATTAAAATATAAAATATTTATCATCAAGAGTTTTTTGGCAAAACGCTTTTTACTACTATGTCATAGAAATATTTTCATTATATCGCACTTCGGAACACAAATTACATTTAATTTATCATCCAGCTGAATTAAAGGTAGGATCTGCATTATTATTAACTAAAATAACGAAATCTGTTGGAAAACGTCACAAATCGTTGTACATGTTTCTCACAAACAAGTATTCTGTAATGCATTTTAAGCTAGACAATCACCAAAACAATACTTTTCTAGTTAAAGAATAAAGAAATTCATTCAGGAATATTTTGAAGCATTCTTTATTATTTTGTTCTATTTATAATGTGAACATAGGTCCTTATGTTAAATTCCGCCCAAATATTTTCTTTTGATGTGTGTAGACCATTGATATTCGTTGATAATTTATGAAATATTTTTCTGTATAATTTACGTATTACGTAATGAAAGTATGAAAGAGAGTATTGTTGTTAATTTTAGGATTAGTTGCATAAGTAAAAAGTTATTTTACCTTTGTCATATTTTATAAAGTTTGAAATGCTTTCGATTTTGCATAAGTCATATATAGTTGCATAGCTTATTAATTAGGTTTATAAATCGTGTTTGAGAGAAGTAAACCATGCATAAGTTTGTTGTTAAAATTAAAGTAATAAATGCAAGATATTGGATCGGTTCCCTCTGAACTGGTCATACTCAATTTCCATTTACGTTAATACTGATAAAACTTTTTCGAGCAAACTCCGTTTAAAAACGGCATACAAAATTTTGCAATTTTAATTAATTGAAAAGTGGAGTTATATAAGTATATTTTGAATAAATTGCAATTAAACTGATCATTCAGATTTAATGTTCACCTTAAAAACTTTTAGGCCGACCTAAGAAGTCACGTTGGCTCCATTTGATGATATTTACTATATTAACGAACCCAGAACATCGTAGATAATAGTAGGTTGCCTCTACCGACAAGCCTCCTCGCTCAACTTTTCCTGCTGCGTCATTGTAGCCATAACTCAAACTTCTTTGACTAAAATAAATCGCTTTTCCATTTATGAGTCATCGCGTGGCTGCCTTCAAATAGCTGTAATGCCGTCTATTCAGTGACCAGCGAATTATGTAACGATTGAGCTAGAGTGTTTTTGCAAGTATTATACGCCTGTCTTGTTTATATTTTCATACATAAAATACAATTGTTAATTAGAATTAGCATTTCGTAGTTAGCATAAGAATACATTATTAGGAATTTTTGTACAGAAGTAATGTATCATATTTTTTGGTCTTGGTAAACAAAAAGAGGAATTTTCATTATATATTCGGAAAATTTCAAATTAAATTTAGAAAAAAGGAATACAAGATTCCTTTATGAACATTTATATTTATATGCATTAGCCGATAAGAAAGTGTATGTTGCTCTTTAAATATCACATACGATATTTGTTGATCTCCACGTAAAAGCAAATTTAAACTCAAAGTATATTTGCAATTCTGAAAACCCTGTCTATATAAATGAACTATTCAATTTATATTCTCCTCTCAAAATGACACAAGAATCATAGATCTTATCAAGTTTGCTTGGTAAAAAATACGTTAAAAAATTAATGTATCATATCATCTTTGCCTACTGTCAGATAGCTAAGGATTTTAGTAGAAGTTTTTTTTCTTTTGGCTTCTTAAAATTATTAAGGTTATTTCTGAGGTAATCAGAACAAAGAAATTATTTCAAACTTCTATTGGCAGTTGCGCTTACGACATTACCTGCGAAATGTATTCTCTCTCTCAACTTTCTGTTAAAATTATTTAGCATCGTAGTTAAAGCTAATACTGATTGTTGAAAGTTTCATTAAAATTAACAAAATAGTAAAATATTATTCTTTAATAACGACCACAAAAGTTCAAGGCTACTTAAATTTGTTTTTCTCTTTCATTACATATGAGAGTTGGGAAGATTAATATCAAAGTGTTGCACATTATTTTTAACTTAAAACTTCTTATCACTTTTGGGCCAAAATACCATTTATATTTTCTCAAGTTTTATATCGTGCATTATTTAAACATTTGTAATTAAAAAAATATTTTTTAACAAACTTCCTACATATGTATCAATACATATATATTTAAATACATACGCAGATGTAGAATGTCTAATTTTAAATTTTAACCGCGTCTAACACAAGATACTGGCAATACAAAAATAGTATTGATTGATATACGATTGAAGGCATGAAGTTTTGTATCTGATCTGATTTTTATTCTAAAACAGTTAGTTAACAGTTAAAAATCGTATATTATTCTAATATTTTGTTTCTTATACTCCTAATATGTCTAAAAGACACCCCATAAATAAAAAAGAACTCTTTGGCAATACACAAGCTATCTGGATTTATTTGGACTCTGTAATAACTACACAATGGACATGATGTAAATATTGTTACGTTCTAATTTTTAGTGAGCGAATAATTAAGATAACTAAGTATTATATATGAAAAAAAATTAACAGCTAAGGTTAATACAAAGACTAATGAAAGCAATAAGAACTATGAATAAGACTTAAGAATAATCTTTCTTAATCACAAGCAAATTGAACACACTATAGTGATACAGTAAAATATTAAGGAATTGTTAGATACTTTTTTTATTTAATAACAATAAGGAAAAATTTGTGTCTACTAAATGCGTATTAATATCGTCTTATATATAGAATATTATTTAGCCCTTTTTAATTACAAAAAAGTTATAAACAATATGTTATAATAGTTGATACATTGAATATATAGAGAGTTTATATCAAGATTCGTTAAATATAAAGAATCTTCACACTTTAATCTTATCAGTAATAAAATTCTTCCTTTTAACATTTGAAAAATAAATTTATTAAAAATAATATCTCTCCTCAATTAAAAAGGGGGGTAATATCATATTACTGGGAGGAAATTTATCGACCTAAGTTGCGATAGGCGTAGTTATAATACAGGGCACTAATAAAATGTGTAGCGGACGAAGCGTGCGTTGGGAAATTGTTTATATAGAAAAAAAAACATATGTACACAGAGTGTACTCGTAAATATAAAAGATTAGATGAACTGAAAAGAATCTGGTGTAGCCATAGACCTAATAACCATGGACCTAAAAACATGGGACTAAAAACCATGGACCTAATAACTACTGACGAGTAATTTAACCAAGTCACTATGAAACAATGTCTGTCAAAATTTGAGGGGGCAGAAAAATCGTACTCGCTTTTGACTGACTAACGCCGAGCACAAATTTTATTGTAATATGTCAGTATACGCGTCAAATACATGTGCTTTATGTCTCGGCGTGACAATATCGAGTAATATTATTCGATACTAAATAATTAACGAGTTGCGCACTGTCCTACTATCGAAAATGTAATGTGTATTTTGTTTCTTTGAAATCGGACAAACTAGCTTTAATAATAATCTTAATGTACTTGAAGACATTCTATATTATTATGAGTACATTTTTTTTATTATTATCAGTTCAATGAAGTACGTAATATGTATATGATCGGCGTAATGTCAAATGTAAATATTATTTTAAGTATACTTATGCAAGTGTAAATGTACTATTGAACTTAGTGATTAAAGTCCTTAACATTATCTACATTACGGATACGTAATTAATGGATACGCCACCCGAGGGAGTTATATTTTCTATAATATGGCCGTTTAAAATCACAGCTTAACATCGGTATATTTCACGTATTATCATCAGTCATAGTCATAGTTTTATGCAATACTGATATAGATACAAGGCATACACCGTCATGTCAAACGTACAATACTTAAGTATGTTTTTAGAAAAAATTATGAACAGTAAAATAACACTTTAACAAACCGATAACATAATGAATAAAAACATAATAGATGAAATAATAAACGAAAAATATATATGGGTCCTTTGAGAACCTGTGCAAGTAATAAAATTAACAATATTTTACATTTAATATTGTTATACAAGCGACAAACTTTCTCCGTTAAAACTGCATTTAAATAATAAATTACTTTAATAGTCCCTCTTCCATTTATAATGACTAAACTTTTATAGTAAGCAAACAAACGACACAGATTTATTTTTGACGAGTAATAATGATATCATTATAATGTGGAATCACATTTTTCATATTCGATTTATAGTAGCAATAATTTTTATTGATAAATCATCGGCGCTTACCACCTGCGGCTGCACCAATTAATTGCACAATTTGGCGTTATGTAACACTATGTGTTGGCGATTGTAACCCATATTTTGTTTATTATACTCCTAATATGTCTAATAGATACTCCATAAATAAAAAAGATCTCTTTGGAAATACACAAGTTGTCTAGATTTATTTGGACTCTGTAATAACTACACAATGGACATGATGTAAATATTGTTACGTTTGAATTTTTAGTAAGCGAGTAATTAGGAGAACTAAGTATTATGGGTGAAAAAATATTAACATCTAAGGTTAATACAAAGACTTATGAAAGTAATAAGAACTTATGAATTAGAAAAGACTGATGAAAGCAATAAGAACTTATGAATAAGAGTTGAACATTATTTTCCTTAATCACAAGCGAATTAAACGGACTATACTTATTGGGTAAAATATTAAGGAATTATTAGATACTTTTTTACTTAATAACAATAAGGAGAAATTTATGTTTACTAAATATACATTAATGTAATCTTATATATAGTATATTATTAAGCCCTTTTTATATACAAAAAAGTTGTAAACTATATGTTATAATAGTTGATAAATTGAACACCATTGAAATCGATAAAATTTTGAGAGAGTTTATTTCAAGATTCATGAAATATAAAGAATCTTCACACTTGAATCATATCAGTAATAAAATTATTCCTTTCATCAATTGAAAACTAAATTTATTAAAAACAATATCTCTCCTCAATTAAAAAGGGATAAAATTACTGGGAGATTACTGGGAGAAAATTGGTCGACTTAAATTGCGTTAGGCAGTAGTTATAATACATGGCATTAATACAATGTGTAGCGAACGAAGCGTGCATTGAAAAATTCTTTATGTAGAAAAATAACATATACGTATACATAGTGTACTCGTAAATATAAAAGATTAGATGCACTGAAAAGAATCTGGTGTAGCCATGGACCACTGGACGACCTAATAACCACTGGACGAGTAATTTAAGCAAGTCACTATGAAACAAAGTGTGTCAAAATTTGAGGGGACAGAAGAATCGTACTCGCTTTTGACTGACTAACGCCGAGCATAAATTTTATTGTAATATGTCAGTATACGCGTCAAATACATGTGCTTTATGTCTCGGCGTGACAATATCGATAAACATTATTCGATACTAAATAATTAACGAGTTACGCACTGTCGTACTATCGAAAATGTAATGTGTATTTTGTTTCTTTGAAATCGGACAAACTAGCTTTAATAATAATCTTAATGTACTTGAAGACATTCTATATTATTATCAGTACATTTTTTTTTATTATTATCAGTACACTGAAGTACGTAATATGTATATGATCGGCATAATGTAAAATATAAATATTATTTTAAGTATACTTATGCAAGTGTAAATGTACTATTGAACTTAGTGATTAAAGTCCTTAACATTATCTACATTACGGGTACGTAATTAATGGATACGCCACACGAGGGAGTTATATTTTCTATAATATGGCCGTTTAAAATCACAGCTTAACATCGGTATATTTCACGTATTATCATTAGTCATAGTCATAGTTTTATGCAAAACTGATATAGATACAAGGCATACACCGTCATGTCAAACGTACAATACTTAAGTATGTTTTTAGAAAATAATATGAACAGTGAAATAACACTTTAACGAACCGATAACATAACGAATGAAAACATAATAGATGAAATAATAAACGAAAAATATATAGAACCTGTGCAAGTAAAATATATAAAACCTGTGCAAGTAAAATATATAGAACCTGTGCAAGTAAAATATATAGAACTTGTGCAAGTAAAATATATAGAACCTGTGCAAGTAAAATATATAAAACCTGTGCAAGTAAAATATATAGAACCTATGCAAGTAAAATATATAGAACCTGTGCAAGTAAAATATATAGAACCTGTGCAAGTAATAAAATTAACAATATTTTACATTTAATATTGTCATACAAGCGACAAACTTTCTCCGTTAAAACTGCATTTAAATAATAAATTACTTTAATAGTCCCTCTTCCATTTATAATGACTAAACTTTTATAGTAAGCATACAAAGGATACAGATTTATTTTTGACGAGTAATAATGATATCATTATAATGTGGATTCACATTTTTCATATTCGATTTATAGCAGCAATAATTTTTATTGATAAATCATCGACGCTTACCACCTGCGGCTGCACCAATTAATTGCACAATTTGGCGTTATGTAACACTATGTGTTAGCGATTGTGAACCATATTCAACTGACATATTCGTTTTTCCAAAGATAGCGTGCATGTCGAATTTTACATGCCTACGACTAGCGGGGTTGCCCGAGTATTGCGGGTCCAGTGGTTATTAGGTCCATTATTAAAACTATGGAATTAGATCCACGAGGAAACCAAAGTTCCTTTGTGGCAATCTACACTTTCCAGTCACAGAGTTTAAATACAGTAATCTAATCTGTAAAAATAAACCATATAGTGTCAAACAGTAGTTAGCATAGCCCCCGCTTTTATCGAAGAAACCTCCCAGTCTATCGATAAGCGTTCAGCGAACTTTTTTTTCAAATGTTGAACCCAAAAAGATAATGTTTTTAATCTGGTGTTAACGCTCAGTTAATATTTTTGTGCAATGTCAGATGAGGTCAAATTCAATTGTATTATTTTTTCAAACCCGTTTCTATACAAAGTTTTTCTTCTTTATATTTGTAAATAATAGTGTTTGCAGTATTATGTTAATATGCCATCAGTATAAAGAGAAGCTCTTTATCTCAGAAATTAATTTTCATTACGTGAATTCATGCTTGTATTATCTAGAGTTATGTTAGCGGCACTAAAGTATTCTTCTATAATTAATATAAAATTTTATTATTTAATTTTTTTATATCAGTGGGTGTAATATGAAACAACCTATTACGATTAAAACTTTAGGAAACAATGTGTTTAAAAAATGTGATGAAAATGACGTAAAAACTATCTTCAAAATTACTACGAATAACGATTTATAAACTGAAAATATTTTTTTGAGGAAATATCTGCGTAAGAACAATATCGAAATTTACATTTTTGCAATATCATTAAAAATGATTTTTTTTTCACGATCTTTTCGAAAAATTAAATGTCTATTGGATTGATATTAATCAATGTACCTACCGTAACTTTGCTTGTCAATAAACTAGGTTTAGGATAATTATATATTTTCTGAGAAAACAATTAAATTGCTTAATTTTCAGACTTTGATAAGGTAAGTTTTCATTTTATTTGCATAAAAAAAAACCTCGAAGAGAAATTTGCTAGGTTTAAATCCTACAGGACAAAAATATGTTATATTTACTTTGGAACTTGTATTAGAGGGGAAACAGAATTTAACCATTATTGAAAAAACCTGACATTTTTTGATGGTTAATGGATTTTCGTACATTTTTTTTCACAAATTATAATAAAATAAGTTTCAAAAATTATAAATATTACATTTAAAAAAAAAATTCCTCCGTAAAATCGATGTACTTTAAAATCTCAGTAAAAGGTTATACAGCTGCTCGAAAGTAGAATAAACCATAATGTTAATCTAATATAAAAAAAAACATATATATATATATATATATACGCACACACACACACACACACACACACACATATATATATATATATATATATATATATATATATATATATCAATTTTATATATTTTATCTAATTTTGACAAATGTTAATATGCGCAACAATTTAAGAAATATTCAGCCCTGCCTGAGTTTGTTTATTAGATATTGAGTAGTTTACCTAAATAATGGAATGTCAAAGTGTAAACAACTTAATTTCTGAAATGTGTTTTGAGTCACTGGCTGTACCCGCAGTCAAAAGAACTTTGAAGTTTAAATTCATAATTATGTAAACGAATATTCACAATTTATATTAATATACTTATTTTCTATTCAATAAGATTGTTACTTTACAAATACTTTCCTGTCAATTAAAAGAATAGGTCATAAATCCTATTAATGGACAATTAGGTGACATAGTTTTGTGTATAAAAATAGCAGTGTCACCTAGTTTTGCTTCAATCACATTAAAAGAAAATGGTTTGTTTTGTATAGAATTTAATGTGTATTAATCAATAGAAAGAGTATATAGAAAATATAGTTTCTAAAAAAGCTGTAAATCAAGACTATAATAAAAAGTCCATTGGTAATTACTAGTGGGAAAAATAATTTCCCAGAGTTTCTGATTGCTTATATTATTTCTATTGTCAATGAAAAAATGACAACGTTGTATGAAGGACAAATGTTTTATAGTTCCTTTATCCAAAAATCAACAGTGACATTTATACTAAAAAAATTAGTAGAAAATATAAAAATTATTTACCAAACTGTCTAATCGATTTTTAACACAAACTTAAATGCAGCCCCATATATTTATTTTAAGCGGTTAAACGACATTATTTGGAACATAGGTTATAGAAGATAGCAAAAAAATAAAAATGAGTCGATTATCGGTATACTCTTTAGCGAATGAACTAAAATATAGTATAAACTGTGCTACTTCTCAAATAAATATTATAAAATATGCTGCATGGAGACGTTGTAATTTTAAAGAGCCTACAGGTTGAAATAAAGTTTAAGGCTTTTTTCCGTAAGCTAGTGACAAACACTTTTTAAGGCTTTAAGGCTTTTTTCCGTAAGCTAGTGACAAACACTTTTCAAACAGAAGTGGCAAGGTTTTTTTTTTATTAATATTCCGCACAGTATCGTGATCAAACACCGAATAGTCGCAATAAAACTTCATGTTAGTTGAATATTTATTTTATTAGAAATGGCATCAAGAGAATGTATTGCTAATGGAGTAGTACATATACGATATATTTTTAACGAATTCCTTCAATAGATGGGATTTCTAATGAAAATATATATTTGTTTTTATATACTATAATTTATTATATACTTATCGAATACTCATTTACGAATAATTGTGAATTTTCATTGCTTTACCGACTCATTAGGTCGGAACTGCATTCCGTGAAAATTTTTTTCTAAGGTACTTTTATAATATATTGATTTGAATAAATTTAAATATTATACTCTTCTTAAGTTATGACCATTTTCTTTCATTCATATTCATTACCTGCAGTTTAATAATAATTTATGATGTGCAGTTAAACTACTTTTAATGACTATTCCATTGTGTTGGGTTATAAAATATCATCCTCCTAGTAAATGGAATATTTTTTGAGGACATTGATATTGTTTTATAAATTAATAAATAACAAAGTAAATAATTTTATATGGGATTTATATTAGATTAAATTAGAGATCTGCATGCTCATTTTAAGTTTAGTTCTAAATTCGATCAATGCGGCTATTGTCACCTTAATGGGAGATTACGACGGATAATTAACATATAGTAAGTTGATTTTAATGAAACCAAAGGTTCCAAATTAAATCTCTAGAAATTATAAATATAATTCAGTATTAAGCAATAAATAATACCAAATAATTTGTTGGATTGCAGAGAAAATTTTAATATTTTAAATCCTTTCTAAGAAAATGTTTTTAAGGATTTATTCACAAAACCTTCATACCTTGGAGAAGTTATAAATATTATTTTAAGTAATTATTAGTTAAATGCTCCATAAATCCTTACGCTTAAGAAAAAAATAATTAAAACCGAATTTGCTGTGGAGCGGCAGTAGGTTCGTCAGTTGATAATTTAGATGAAAACTTTTGGAATGTTTGGGATGGAACTTAACGTTGGTATTTAACTTTTCTTTTTTCTTTTGTGACAGTTTTCTTTTGCGTCCTTGGATATTATGGATATACAAGATATTTCAAGTTATCTTCAATTCTGCTTATACAAATAATTTACGTAATCTTTAAGAGGACCTGTCTTAATTTTTAAGAGGACCTTATATTTTTAACTTTGAAAATGTATAAAAAAGTAATATTTATGTAATGTTAATGTCTATGTTTATGTAATGTATAACTAAATGTATAAAAACTAGCCTTTAGCTAATAACACTGTAACATTTAAATTAGAAAATACCGATTTAGTTGCGAGAAAAGATATCGACAGGAGTAAATATAATATTTGTTTTCTCGTCAGTGGTATTAACGTGGATCTTAGTTTTTATACTCTTTTTGCTCTGTAAAAAAAGCCTCCTAATGATATTGGAAATTGTAGACTAGAGGGCTGTTTACATTTTTACTCGTCACTCAGTTTATTTAGGGAGCAGGAAAATAGCCTAAGGCTTTTTTATTTACTGCAAATGTGAATCAAGCCTGTAAGACATAAAATGGCAAATTTCTTTAAAAGTGTTTTTGCATCATGCATGACAGATATAACCTTATTGTTATCTCATTCCATGCATACGTTTGTAAATGATACATTTTTACTAGAAATTGTTGGAAATATTTGAAAGCAAAAAATATTTATTTCCTACGGTAGTAGGTATAATGGGATTCCATTTGCTTATATATATATATATATATATATATATATATATATATATATATATATATATATATATATAGTAAAAATGTATCATTTTAATACTTATGCATGAAATAAGATAGCAATAAGATTATATCTGTGCGTGCATGATGCAAAAAAAACTGGACGGATTTTAAAGAAATTTGCCATTTTATGTCTTACAGGCTCGATTCACATTTGCAGTAAGTAAAAAAGCCTTAGGCTATTCCTCGTCTGTCTGTTAAATAAGAATTCAACATAACGATTTATATAATTTTATATTAGATTATGGTATTTATTTCATTTTTTATAAACATTTTCAATTTAATGAAATATTTTACTTATGCATCAGCAAATGCAGTATCGTTACTATATTTCAGACTCTGGAACGTCAACCTGAGTACACACAAGAAGACGTTTCTAGATCTAGAATTATTTAACATAGCATTATTTTCCGGCTCCCTAAATAAACTGAATGACGATCTTTGCTAGTTACCCACCTGAAGATGTTGTAATACAATGGAACCTAGGCCGTGGTAAAGAACTTAAAGAAAGTAGAAATAATACAGTTTCATTTAATTGTGAATAATGAATTTCTACAAAATTAACACCAAATATACAAGCTGTCCAGTGGCAGATTTCAATGTTTGAAAAATTGTAAAAAAAAACTACACCTCTAATACAAAGTAGGTTTATTTTGGCTTTACAACAACAAATGCGGATTTCATTTTTTAAAAACCACGTTTTCCAAATGGCGGCCATCGAGTCTGACACACATTTCGAGTCTAGCGCATATTTTCAAAAACACGTTTGCAGAGCGACTGGGATATCCTACTGACTTCGGATCGAATATTTTCTTTAAGTTGTGTCACAGTACTCGATTTTGTTTTGTTAACAACGGATTTTATGTATCCTCATAAGAAAAAGTCACATGGGCTTAAATCGGGTGACCTAGATGGCCACGGTACGGTACCGTTTCGGGATATGTTTTTTTCTGGAAATAACTGCCGCACTGCATTCATGGACACATTAGCAGTGTGAGCTGTGGCCCCGTCCTGCTGGAACCATGTGTTTTGGTTGAAGGATGGGCTATTCTGTAGTTCTATTCTGAAAAAGGTCATTTAACATCTGGGCATATCTCACCGAATTCACAGTTACAGTTTGGCCACGTTGATTTTCAAAGAAATAAGGCCCTATGATTGCAGATGCAGACATGGCACACCAGACTGTTACTTTGGGCATATGTAATGGCTCTTGATGCATTTGTCTTGGGTTGTGGACATCCCAGTAACGAAAGTTCTGCTTATTTACACATCCTCCAATGTGTAGGTGAGTTTCGTTGCCCATCCGGGTAACATCACCTCCGCGTAAGTTTTTCTTAATTCAAAGTCAGAATCGTGTAAATCTCGAACAATTTGAATTTTATATGGATGGAACTTGAGCTTTTTTTGCATTATTACCTGTGAAGTTGATTTCGGAATTCCCAATATCAATGAACGTGTACGCAGTGATAAACGAGGATTTTCAACGACAGAAACCATAACAAGCTCGACATTTTCATCCGTGGCTACCAATGGTGTAGGTCCTGGCCTGGGCCTATTTAATGTTGATTCTGTATTCTGATTCTGTGCAGCTCTGAACCTTGCTACCCATGACTGAATGAGGTTGATCGATGGTCCATCACATAATCGACGAATACTGTAACGATTATAATCGACGGTGTGCTACAGACAGCGAAAATCCACTCGAAATGTACGAATAGAAGGCAAAATCGCAGTGCTCTCCAGTCCACTGTTCCATGGCTACTAAAACATCCGCACAGCTTGCGCTTCTAACGAAGCCCCCCGCGCCCTCTTATGTGTTGCGTTCAGAAACTATGTTTATTTAAACTTTGAAATCTGCCACTAGACACCCCGTATTTAAAATTTCTCGTAATCCACTTATATTATTTTCCTTGGTTGATCCAAATTTTATTTGAAGACTGGCCCTGAATGAAATGATGGGAAAATTTATAAAATATATACTTAGTTTTAATCCTCTATTAACAATTGTTACTTTATAATTAATTCTACAAACATGCCAATCGTTAACTTCCACTTTCGCTGATTATGAGCAAGTTTTAGTGTTGGTAAGTTTTATTATATTTTTCTTTAGTTTGATATGGCCCGTTTTTACTGTATTATTCTGTGAAAATTATTCAAATCTCAAACACAGCATTTGTTAAAATAAGTTTTAATTTAAAATGTTATTATTACACGTAAAAATGGGATTTGCGTGTGTCTGCTCATTTATTGGAAAATAAATATTTTGTGTACGAGTGGTGCACCATAACGATTCCATTTACATATATTCCGATATCAATATCTGCTTAAACATTCAAGTGTACATAGTATTTCTTTAAAATTTATTATTTTAAATCTTAATATAATTTTTCAATTAATTAATTCATTAAATGGTATATTTTCCATAGAAATAAGGGAAATATTGAAATCGGTTGCTTGTATATATATATGTATATATATATATATATATATATATATATATATATATATATATATGTATTAAAGAAATATTTTAAAAATTTTTAAGAGTATGTTTATTGAAATAATTATGCAACGAGGTAAATTCAAAATTAGCTTTCTGCCACAAATGAGAAAAAGTTGAGGTGGAGAAGGAGGGGCTAATTTAAAAAACCTTGGCGGCTTATCATGCGTAGAAAAGACCACGTAGAAATCCGATATTGTTCACAGAATACCTCTTAAAACCTTTCATTTCATATCCAATTTTTGTGCAAGAGGTATTTCAGAAAAAAATAATAGTTCAATTTTATTTCTTATTTTTTTTGTTTTATGTATTTATGTAATTAAACAATATATTTGTTTGATATTTTGTTACAAACAGCTTTCAATTGAAAATTGCCATTTTGTATTACGAACGATGTATAGAAATTCTAAGGGATGCAGAATCATATTATTTTAACCATGTGGCTACAGATTTTAAAACCAAGTTTTAGGTATTATGGAAAAGGTGCACAAAAATTCAAATACTTTTTTTTTGTAAAATCATTGAAAATTTGAAACAAAATTTATGCAGCAAAATAGACTAACCACTCTGAATGATATTCGAGATAATGAAAGAACACAGACGCAATTACGCAAAGCAATAAATACCAGAACAAACGGAAACAACAATGACATTTGAGGCAGGTGAATTAGTTTGCAAGTTCCACCTGTTTGTTTGCGACAGGTAGCAAGATGGATCGCGATCCGGTAAGATGGGCTGCGTCCATTATACAAGCATAAGGTTGACTAATGAAAGAGGCACAGATGACAGTTACAAAGGGTTCTTGTGCCCATAGAGACCTTTATAATTTGTGGAATTAATAATGGACCCGGAGATGGTGGAGCGGTGTAATTGTTATTGTTAATAATGCCTACGGTCTTTTGGCGTGTTAATTTCAATGGATCTCGTTTGGTGGTGGAATAATTTTAAATTTATACCCATTACTCATACGATTGACAGTGCCGCCGATAGATTTATTATTTTAGTTAGGATTTTGTCAGCATCCAGTATCATCGCCACCATCAAAACCTTGATTTTCTAATGATTCACTGCTTATCGTCACATGAAGTTGCGCTCCCTAAGTCTCCATCGCTTGTGATAAGGAAGAATTTATAAAATAGTAGCACTTCTATACATGTCTCGTTTTCATCAATTTATCAAGTTCTATACGACATTATTAGATAATTTTTAAACATATATAATATTCTGATCAGGGTGTCTCAATAATGTATTAATATAACACAAATTTTAAAATTGTTAACGTATCTATGTATTTAAAATATTATTATTTTAGTATATATATATATATATATATATATATATATATATATATATATATCAGTTATTGAAAAAGAATAATTTTTAAATGATTGTCAATACTAATATCAGCTTGTTTTAAAAATTAGTTGATCGTAAATTTGTAAATGACCTTAAATCATTAGTATCCAAACCTGAGTAGCAGCCATAAAAACTAACTCCATTTTCATAGTTATTAATTAATCCATTTCGTATTAATACTTACAAACTTTACAAAATAGTGAATGAGTACTTGTCTTCAAAATGAAGAAAATGTCACATTGGGCATCAAATATCGTGGGATGGGAAAAAGCTATTTGCAAAATTAGGGAAATTATAATCAGTAAGAATGAAAGTAGGTTTAGTAAACTCTTACAAAATTGTGGCTATGGTTATTAAAGAGACACTAAGCTTCATTTGAAATTTGTTTTTGAACCAGTTAAAAATTGCGCGTTATTGCTTGCAAATATTTCGCAAATAAGGATATAAATAAATTATTTAAGAAATATCAATATACAGAACATTTACCTAATAATTAAAACAATGAAGCACACCCAATAGTATTTTGCTACAATTTCACAAAAGGAAACATAATTTTACCGCGCTTTAATTGAAAGTTTCACCTAACCCATTTGTTTGCAAAATGTAAATATGCGTATGGATCTAAAATTGCAGAAACTATAAGTATGTGATAAACGGATTTGTATGATCCGTGGTTTAATTGTGAAGGCGTAAAAACGTGCTTAAAAAACTATGATATCAAAAATAAGGAGACATATTACCATTGCTAGTTATTTATAATACAGAGACTGAATATGACATGGGCGTGTCTATAAACAAACACGTTTATTTATTTCTTGAAAACCGTATGCCCAACTTTCAGATTTACCCAAAGCGCTGAGCATGTGAAAGAACAAATGACAAATAGTTATAAAATTGTATTAATTATAATAATATATTGTATTCACATACACATATGTAGAAACGAAAAAGGCACTAAATATATATTTTTTTAATTTATGATAATGAATGTACGCACATAAATAATTTTGATTATTTTTATTTTTTTATAACACGTATTATTTAGGTTTAAAAACAATTATAAACAATGATTAAAAATGTAGCACAAATTGTGAAGTATTATTTTAAAACTGTGATCCAATAAAATATTGGTTTAAATAGTAAAGTAATAATGCTTTCCATGAATCGTAAAGAGCTTCAATAGAACATTTCTCTAAACGATCTATGGTGATTTAAAAATATTGACTCTTATTAAGAGTAATTAATAATAATTTATATTATGAATGCGAAAGTTTGGATGAACAGTCACGTGTTTGTTACTACTTAATACCGCAAATTTTAAACGGATCTACATGTGGCATACGAACAGATTATAGCCTGTATTAATATACTAAAATTAGTATGATATTTAATATATAATGAATATAGTAATTATTGAAATTAACTACTCTTGATCCCGATATCTAAATTAAATCCTGAGTGATGTCATTCATATTTAACGATGTTTCTTAGATTTCTACTTGATCACGTAATAAGGGAGATCATTTATAAGGACAGTTTTGTTAGTTTGATTTTAGCGTATACTAATTTGTATCTCGTGTACCTAGTTACCAAATCCGAGCGTGGTTTCCGCGGGTGAGTATACAATATTTGTCACATTTATAACTTCACCCTATAACTACCAATAATTTGAGACAATAATATACTGTCAACCTAAGAGTAAAATCATGGCTTCAGTATTGATACACATTTTTTTTTGCATTTACTTTGCAAATTTCATCCATTTCTTAGGCTTTCCAAGCCTAAGAAATGAATGGAATTTGCAAAGTTGAAATTGTCCAATGTTCACATTATACTTTAAATTTTAATAGTCTGTCGCCAATTAAACCTCATTGGTCGTCATAATTTTCAAATCGTTATTGAACACGCATAGAAACTTTAAATTTTTTTCATTTACTAACGCTCATTTAAATTTGTCGCCCGTAACACGAACACCGATACTGGGTTCAGCACAAACGCAAAATAATTGATAATTGAATAAATGCGCAAGACTGGTTCTGCGGCGAGCGGCCCATGCAAAAAGTACGCATTCAAGGTATTCACAGGCCATATCTCGAGACTTGAGGCCGTGTCGATATTATGAAATCGCTAAGTCCGATCCCGCATAAAGATAAGAATTCTCCCGCCCAAAGGAATGAAGCGACAAGCTTAGTCCCATCGTTTATGTCACACAGCGCCATCAAAAATTTACGGAGCGAATTTTATGATGGAACCTCCTCACTTGGCTGAGAAAAGTAACGCCGATCGAACGCCCCGCCCTTGCAAACATCGTGCCGATGAGAACGGATGATATATGCTTTGGGATCTGTGCGGTCACGAGAATTGGTCGTAAACAATTTTCTTCTTTGTGTGGTTTTATTGACTTTTTAGTGTTTTATGCATTCAAGCGTTCGTAATTATTACCAAGCTCAATTGTTTGGTCTAGCTTATATCCACAATCTTTTTTTTTACCACACAATCTTGGGATAATACCAGACCGTTTGTATAATACCAGAATGATATTTTAGTTTCGTGTTGGTGAAATAGTTTTGCATAGCCTTAGTAGAGTTATTAATTTTTACTTATGGTTTAATTTGAAAAAATAAAATATTTGCTCAGAGTCAACATTAACAATTTTACAACCCTTATATTTTTACAACGAAATGAAAATGTGAATCATACTAATACGATAAAATATCTTTTAAAAAACCAACTTGAAAAAAGGTAGGTACTAAAAATTTAAAAAATAATTATCTCAAAATAGGTACTTACTTATTTGCAATAAATTACTTATTTTTGATGTCGGCGTACGCACTGCCAACTAATTTAAATAATTTTTTAATTTAATTTTTTAATCTAAATTTATAACTTTAACCTCTAATGTACTTACAATACTATATGGATTCACAAAAGGCTTTATTGTAATATAAAAATGAACATTTGTTTAAATTGATCGGCGGTGCTGGCATAGACTTTAAAAATAGGTTATTTATTACAAATAAGTGGGTACCTATTTTGTGTTAATAATTTTTTGCTTTTTAGTATCTACATTTATGGAGTCGGTTTTCTGAAAAATATTTTATTTTAGAATTTTTAATGAATAATATATTAATATTAATCATAAAAATTATTTTCTTTTTCAAAATATTGGATAATTATTAAAAGTAACGGGCAAGAGCCAGTATATAGATACTTTCCTCTTTATATAAATTTGGGTAATAAACAACACATAGAAATAAAGCGATGGTAGTGTCTAGATTCTAGGCGTTCAGGAGTTCCATTTTCCATGTCCGAAGTCCAATATTAGATTTTGCAAATTAAAAACTACCACATAAGGAGTTCCGTTCTCCATGTGGAAAATCCAATATCAGATTTTGAAAATAAATGATTAAAGCAACATCTAACCAGTAGCATATGTATTGAATCATGATCGATTTGCTACCGTAAGTAAGGAGTTATATTATTCGTCTTCAGAACTCATCATCGTAACCTGATCTGGTCGATGGTGCAATTATTTTGCAAAGTAAAAACTACCAGTAGTAAATATCTTAAATTACGTTTCATTTACTGCCATCTGATAAGGAGTTCCATTGTTCTTCTCCAGAACACATCATTAGTCTCGGACATGATCAGTAGTGTAGGTATTTTGCAAATTAATAACTACCAGTAGCAAATATTCTGAATCACTTGTAAAATCCGTTAAGGAGTTCAAATGTTCATCTCCAGAACTCATCAGGCCCCGTCCTGGTCGACAGTGAGTTACTTTGAAAAGTAACTACTAGTAGCAAATATTTTTAACCACGATTTATTCACTAATATCCGTTAAGGAAATCCATTGTCGATATCCAGAACTTATTATTAGACCTTGTATTGGTAAGTGGTGTAGTTATTTTGCAAAACAACAACTACCTGTAACAAATATCTTGAATCGTATTTGATTTACGGCAATTCATAAAAGAGTTCCATCATTCAAATATTCAGTAATTGAACTCTAGAATAAAATGGTTTATTCTTCGTGATTAAACCAATATTATAATAAATGCTTGATATTTTTTTAAATTTCAGATAGGTGTGGTTTTCTTGAGGATAAATAGAAATTGCCTTATTTGAAAATTTGTTTAGTTTCTGGTCGATTTCAGGCTAACAAATTTTGAAAAATAACGGTAGTCAATGTCTCATATAACATTTTAATAGAATTGGTAATAAATCTTAAGTAATTATTGCCTTGTGGTAATGAACGTTTTTGAACCGGTTTATTTTAAAACCTTTAAATTTGCTCGTTAATTGAAAACTTTTTAAACCAGCTGTTCTATTTAGGTCTATAGCCAAAGAAAATCAATTTTATTTTAATTTTGAAATAAATTTCATTAATTTTTTTTAGTTTACAGGTTACACATTTCTGAAATAACCGATACCAATGTTTCGACTTCGCTCGTTATGAAGTAATGTTGAATAACGTAAACAATAATTTTTTGGTACTTCCACGAAAAATAAGTTAATCACCTACACTCCATATGAATAACACGAAGCAATTTGAATGTTAGGCTCAAAAACTGTCGTATCGTTAACAGTTGAAAAAATTACGATTAAAACCCCTGGTAGTATTTTAAAAAGGTTTTGTTGTATTCTACCTTTTGCCTGTGTTCCAATAATCACTTATTATTTCTTCATTTGTTGAATAAGCGGCTTTGTATCTAATCACGTTGTAAATATTGTCTTATTTGATTGATGAAAAAATCTAATTATTCCTATGTTTTCATTACAAGGTTTCATCGTAAAGCTGAGACTCAGAAATGTTAGATGTTATGATATTGATGAAAGTGTATCAGAATTGGAAGACTACATAAACAACCTACGGCACGAAAGTGGTAATATTGAAAACTGATCGCGATTTGAATATATCTAACGTATTCAAACGACTTTTTAAATAGTTAAAAATATGGAACTTCTCATAACTTTTGCGAGGAGATGAAAGTCATGTTCAACTTATAGATCATACCACTACCAGCAAACGTCACTAATGTTAGCATCCAAGTTATTCAAAAGTACATATTTAAAGGTCAAATGATTCAGCTGGGTAGAAACAGCTTCAATAAAGAAGCTGACATAAGAATTCATTTCGTGTGAGTAGTAGCGTTAGGAAACTTCGTCGGATCATTATGTCATCAATTCGGCAATTTCTTAAGACAAAGGTGTATAATCAGTATGTTCTGCTCGTAATAACCTAGGCATTAAAATGTAAACACTCACGGCTGGTCTGATCCATAAATTTAAAGTTACGCAGCGAGCTGTATAAATAACTGTACTCCGAGCGTCTCCGTAGGATAACATCCGAAATGAGGAAGAACGGTGGAGAATTAAAGTAGTCGGTATAACCCTTATCAGCAGCAAAGTAAAGCAACAATGAGGAGTCCATATTTGCCCAAAAACCGACAATCAATGGGGTAGACGATTTCTCGAATAGAGACCACGATCCTCGAAGCACAGTGTGAGACGCCTTCCAGCTAGATAAACTAACAACTTAAAGAAGTCGTAGGGAAGGAATATGCATGTAAAGCATACAATATACACTGTTGTTTCAATTGTGTTATTTTTGGATAATGTAGCGAAAAATTACTAGTTTAAATATTTTTTTAACTTTTTTTCCATTTCATTCAAATCAAAAATTATTATTTTTTTCAGTCGACCAAATAATTAGGTTGGGTTGTAATGACCCGCAGCACCAAAACTAAACTGAAAATTTTAGGTAGAGTTAATATTTTAGCTCCATCAATTCAATAATTTTAGAGTCACATCATGAAAACTTCAAAACTAATGAAAATTTAATTTTATAATTTAACAATAATAATCAAACAAAAAAATTAAATATAAAAGTCTAAAGGTTTAAAATTTTTGAAGAAACAGAATAAAATGGTATAAAGTAAAAAGCACATCTTTACCACGAATTGGTCCAATACATTAAATGATGCAAAAAAATTCGAAAAGTCTTTTTAAGCGTTAATTTTCATCACAGCCTCTCCACTGTCACTTTTTTATATAATCCTGAAAGCTTTTTTCAATTATGTCAACATTCTTATGATCTATATAGAGTTGACGTATGACAACAGTATGAAGTTTAGTTTTAAAAGAAAATGAATAAATATCTAAATGTAAACGAACCTATAAGTAAATATATCTTTATAAATTAAGTATATCTTATACATACCTATAAGTATATATATATATATATATATATATATATATATATATATCTTTATAAATTAAGTAATTAATAAACGACGGTGCGTATATTATTTTTCAAAGTATTTATTTTCATAGTATTTTAAAGGAAGTGATGTTATATTTTCTTTCAATCATAATTTTAATATCTAACTATACGGCGAGAGATAGTAATGCTAATTAACTAAGAAAAATAATATTATCTGTTTAAAATTAAAAGTAAAAAGAACGTGAAACTAAAATCGTTTCCGGTGGTTGAAAAATAATAATAGAGATGAAAACGATGTCAACTTTATGTTTCGACGAATACCTCCCAGTACTTTTAAACGTTGATAGAAAATACCTTTTTTTTGTTAAGTTTCCCGTGTTGACGGGAAGGAGCTTAAAAACATCTATTATAAGAATTAAATTCATGCTTTTTTTCATTTAAAAATAACGAAATCCTTATTCGAACTCGTGATGAAATTTAACCATAGATTTTTTTAAAAGCTGAAAACAAAGTGTCGACCGACCCTGAAAGTGACAAATTTAATTCTCCCCAATAAAGGTAGTTAAATTTTTCTTTTCTGTCACCTAACATTTTTGAACATTTACAAATAATAAAGAAATGTTCAATACACGATTAAAGTTGTTCTCCATCGATTGCCGTCACCGCAGGCATCAATCATTTCACAAAACAACACAAACAAATCACTTAGTGGAAGCCGACCCCGACCCCTTGTTCCAAACCAATTTAACCGCAATTTAACACATTCCTTCGATGCCAAAATATACGAGCTGATAGTCCCCGTGATGCGTCCCAAATTGCCAAACACGAACTAACACATGCAAAAGCATACAAACTTTGCGAATTAGTAACACACGCTAAATAGATTTTAACTAAATGTTATTCGTAATTTGATTTAAATTAATTCTATACAGCAGTAGCTTAGTGCATGTGTATAGCTCAGAAGTTTGTTATCTCTTAGGTTTATCTCGGGTAAGCCCAGTGTTGGCTAGCTAGCCTGAATTTAACATGTCGAGGCAGTTTGTGTTGAAGTTATGAGTAATCGCGATGCGCTTAGACGACCCACTTAATCTCCTCTGTTCTAAGCATATTGTTCTAAGCAAGATGGAGAAGTATGTATGGTCCCGTAAGACAATTTATAATGTAAGTAAAGTTTACATATGACATATTCAATACTTAAAGTAAAGTGCTTTAGGTATTTCTTTAGTATTATGATATTCCGTATAGCAAAATATAAAAATAGATATCACGTTCTTTGTCCGTAAACATATCCAAATTAAATAAATATTTAAGAAGTATGTGCTGACTTTAAATCAAGTGTATGTTTTGCTGTGATGTAACAATTCCGGTAATGGAACTCAAAAAATTAAAACTGAATTAAAAAAATTGGGGTGAGGAAACTTTTTTGTCCAACTTGGAGAAAAATGTTTAATATTTGGTACAGGTAAAACCATGTAGTAACATAATTTATTAGCTTAAAAATATATCTTGAAATAAATTGCAATACAGTTAATATATATATTAACATGAAATTTTTTATGATAGCAGCCGATTAATTCCAAAATATAAAACGTTTATTGTAAAGGAACTAATTTGCAAATATATATATATATATATATATTCATATGTTTGTTTATTAATAACATAACATACACTATATATTGACGAACAAATTTTACTTGTATATTGCAATTTTTAAAATTTCTATCATTTAATTTTATTTCTTTATTACGTGTCTACATAAATTTTTGTTGAAAAAAAAATAAATTTAATAACGTTTTCCCCAAAATGTATGATTAAAGCGTCTCGAAATTGTTAAACATTTTGATAGATCAACTGGTTTACTATAAGGCAATGCCCCAAAAATAAAGGGTGCAACTAGTGAAAAAATGAATTATCATTGGAATGTAAATTTTTACATTTTTCGGACTGCGTCAGTTAGTAGTGAATCCATCCGATTATCATTTCATCATCGAGTTTCTCGTATCTTGCGCTATAAGAATTTAAATGCTTGCTGATTGCACAGAAACTCTGAGTGATGGTGGCCTTCCCCTGATAATTTTCACTTCTGTGGATGTTTCCGACATGCAGAACTTTATTTCAAATACTTAGTTTAAATGCCATGTTAGGACAGACAGATAATATGTTTATATTATTGATATAATATCGAGAAGTTTTTCCCGTTATTCCTTTTTCAAATTTAAAATGGAAAATCCTTTGATACTATGAATTTAAGGTTTTTTTAACTTATTTGTCTTATAAGTATTGTTATTATTACTTAAAAAATTACACAAATAGATGGTGGAGGTTATACAGGGTAATAGTTACCAAATGATCATTGGAAAATTTTGGTTAAATAAAATAAAACATGAAGAGTAATTGGATCAGTGTTTATTCCGTTAAATAATTAAAACTAGAACAGTGGTCGAGCATGCGTTAGATTACCCAGAAGTGTTGTTTAGCTAATATAAAATGTGAAATCACTTAGGACTCAGTGAAATGCAAAACAATATTACGCGATTATTTTTCAAGACTGAATAAATTTATTTAAGAGGATTTAGTAAAATTATATTTAAAAATTTGATTTTTTTAAATGTAGCTTTAGTTTTAAATAGAAACTTAAGCAACAACTCAATAAAATATCTAATTTTATATTTTGACGCGAATCTGAAGTATCATAATCTATTATAACTCGGGCGTATTACAAAGTTATTTCTGAATACTTTTATTAAGTAGTAAGCCTTTTTTAAAAGAATTTTGTTAAAAAAACTTATTTTCTTTTATTAATGAGGCAATTACTAAAATTAAGTTATTTGTATGTCAAAAAGTAATTGAAAATTAAGGAAAGATATGAGAAACGTTAGAAAAATAGCGAAGAAAAAACGGTGTAATTAAAAACAGGCAAAATAATATTTTATTTTATTTAAAAAGCATCACATTAGTTTTTAAACTAAATAACATTTAATAAGATCAACACAATGAAAAACTTATGATACGCTTATGATAATCTTAAATCTCACCCACTCAGGGCACTTATATCTAATACAACCCTTGTAAAAAAATCATGACATAATATAAACATTTGTAACAAGAAATTATAAATTTTTCTTTTTCGTATTATATTTACGAAAAAAAGATACTTACATCAGTCCATGATGTATGAGGTAAATATTAGTACTTATAACGCACGCAGTAGACAACAATGAGGAAAAAAACCTAAGTTATTGCCGGGAGATGCATTCACGTCTCGAGAATTCAACTTGTCCCGCGAGAGCTGTGACAGTGACTGATAGGTCCTGAAAACGCGTGATTAGGGCGCGATAGTTCGCGAAGCAAGACTGCGTAGGCGATGAGGAAAAGATATAAGACTTTACAAATAGAGGCCTTTGTTTAAATGGGCATATATTTTGAAGTAACTTCCTCCATAGTTGTTGAATGAATGGAAAAAGTTTTGATTCATTCGATTAACTTGCATTTTTTAAATTTCTTAACAGTTATAGTTTTTTAATAAAATAAGAGAATATAATTAGAATTTTAAAGAACTTAAATTTTTGATTGACTGAATCTCAAGTTGATCGATAGTGCTAATTTTCATTTTAATCTGCCAAAATATAATTTGTTACATTTTATGTATTTATATATTTTTTCAATGTCAATAAGAAATTTTTTTTATATGAACACGAATGAATGGAAGTGATAATAGATATTGTGCTGAATTTCCGGTAAGAAAGACAAAACTCTTGATACAGTAAATCCTTCATTCTACTAATAATAAAAAAGCCACATTCCTGCCGCATTCATTTAATTTTATGTGACTATTAATTTAAAACAATATTAATTTAGGATTTTTAAGGAATATTAATTTAAAAGAAAAAATAATTAATTAAGAATGCGGCCGCTGCAAAGATCTGATCAGTCAAATTAGCTCTGATGCTAATGAACTGTCATCTCTATAATGCCAACGGTTTATAGAGTTAAACTCTCAAATGCGAAGAAGTCGAAATCAATTAAAAATTTTTGGAAATAAATACATTTATAGTAATAATTTATATTTATTTATTTTTGTACTTTAATATATCTAATTGATACATATGGTGGACTTATTGCTACAAGATCAATCTCTTACAGCCAACCAGAACACCAGTCTGAATTCCCGCTTAATGAGCGGGCGGGAATCGAATCGAATCCCCGCGGTGCGCCTCGCAGTCAAAGGTCATATGCCTTGTTATCAACCTAATACACCACGGTGATGACACATTTAGGTGCTTTAGAAAAACATAAATGAGGAAGAAATGCATTCATAAAAGATTTATTAGTTTCAAATGGGTCTACGCCGATTGAAATCTTTGTACGGATATCTCTTCTAATGTTTCCGGTCAAAAATTACATTTTTCTAATAATTACACTTTATTTCAGCTTACTTTGCAATATCTAAATTAGAGTTCAGTCCATGTAATAAAAAGTTTAATAAATGCTAACTAAGACAATGAATAACTTTTTAATTTACTTGATTATTAAAAATGACTTGCTTCCAAATATTATTAGCCGTAATATTTAAAAACAAAAGCGTAGAAAATATCACGTTTCAAAGTTCTAGAAAATAAATATTCTATGAATCAATACCCGGGACAAAATATATAGGTAAAATAATTTACAATATGTGGACTGAAAGTGGCAAATTTATATGCTTGCGCATCCTCTAAACAATTTTAAAGCTGGAAGTGAAAGAATCATTTCAACGCACGCTGGGTTGAACCACCGATTCTAATTTACACGAAACACCACGAACAGTAAGCGGATTAAGTTAATAAAATAAAGTATTTTAAAACCGTCCTGTAGTAGGAAATGAATTCAAATTTTTTTATATAAATGTATTATTAGATCCAATATTAAAAACGAAGGGTGTACAAAGGTTTTGTTTTATATTTGGGATGGTAAAACGGCTTCTTCATTGCGAGTGGGATGTAGTGTCTTAAGATTATAATAAATGTTAATGTATAGAGAATGTTCTTGTAAAGTAGGAGTATATAATTAAATAGAAAAAGAAAGTTTAATAAATTTTTAGACAGTATCTTTCAGCTTAGTATTCACTGTTATTCATTTAAAGATCGTTAAATTACATCCATATTTTTAATATTAGTATAAAACTGAGGCCAGGTTACGTTTTTTCGATACCGAAATTTAGCTCATCTGTTTTTAGCTGGTAATTTTCAGAAATATTAGAAGTTTGGATCTCATTTTTCCCAGGTTTCTCCGTAATTTCAGAAGTTTTGCTTACATGGAAAACCACTTTTTATATCCGTTGTTTGCTAGTAACTGTAGGTAGGAAAAAGTCGACACTGCATAGATAGATTTTGTCATTGAAAGCTCTGAAACATATAGGGTGAGAGCTTAACTTGCACCCAAAACTTAAGCAGCCTTGTTGGGAACAAATGCAACATTTAAGTACTAATACGATCTTTTTGTCAAGAAACTCTGCGAGGGTTAGCCTATATATATTTCTGTGCTGCAATCATAGATGATTTATCTTATATATATATATATATATATATATATATATATATATATGTATATATATATATATATATAAGTATTTATATTATATCAATTACTCATGTGACGTTAATTTTTAATAAATCACTTAAGAGCGCCTTTTTAGAATTCTTAAAAAAATCCGTAAAGATTGGAAATATAAAAGAAAAAAACATTATTAATTCCTATATCCAAATCGCCGTTTCAAGGTTTCATAGATTTTAAAAAGAAAAAAATAGTAATAAAAACTTCTAATGCACCCCCTTTTCTATTATTATTTTTAAATGAGTTGTGTCTTATTTAATAAAATCGTAGATGGAACAATTTTATTGGTATGTTTACTTTTTTCGTAATTAGATTCAATACTTTCCTTACCACTTTACGTAGGGTCCCAAGGAAAATATTTTGAAATTAAACTGAAAACTAATTTTTATCAAAACGCACACAAAATGTTTGTTTTTAAAATTACTTAAAGTTGCTCTCATTTTATACATTTGTATACTTGTTTAAATGAATTTAGACTTCATATTATTTAAATTTGAAGTATATTTGTTGCTAAAAGATTGAAAGTAAAAATATCGTTTAGATAAGCTGAATAATAGGCTTCAAAATAAAACTATACTTAAATACAAATTTTAATTAAAAACTACTAGTTACTAGCTGTCAGAACTATATCGAATTTCAAAACATAAACTCCACTATAAACGATCAACCGAAATGAGATAATCGTAAATTGTCAGTTGTTATCCGAATGCAATACCCTTCCTAGTTAATTAACAAGTGGTAGAAACCATCAAGACCACACGGGCACCAGGCGCGTATAACTGACATTATGTGGCATCCAGTATTCAGCAGCGAGCTGATTTAATTATGCGATCATTAAATTGTGGCAAATCGTGGATCGGCTTTAGCAAGTTATAAACTTATCGCACTCCAATGACAAAATGTGGTCTTGTATGATAATGAGCTTAAAATACTTGGAATGTCATTTAAGAGGTATAATTATAATTTCGTAGAAATGTTGAGTTATTTAAAGGACTAAAGTTTAAAAAATAAATTAGAATACAGGAAGTACGTATATTAGACTATAGACGATGGACATAGAATAGTATATTTTGGAAGAAGGAATCAAGTCAAGAACAGTCTTTAGAAAGGAAATAAATTATGAAACATGTGTAACTGGTAGTTTAAAAAATGCATACATTCCGAAGGTTGCGGAGCTGAATAGAAGTAGACCGATTAAGGTAATTATATAATTGGTTGAAAATATATTATATCAGAAAAAAATATACTAATGTTTTTGACAACAAACTGAAAACTTTCGCAGTAGAAATGTCAATAAGATACCGTCATGATGATTTTTATTGTATGATTTTCCTAGTTATGTTTCATAGTACTTAACATTCAGATTATTTGTATGCCAAATACATGATTGATCATTGAAGAGTTGAAAGAAAATTATTTCTTATATGTATTACTGACTTTGAGAGTGTGATCTTGGGGTGACATATTGAATATATTTTATTTTGTAGAAATTCATTATTCACAATTAAATGAAACTACGTGATGTAGTATTATTTCTACTTTCTTTATTTTCTATACCACGATCTAGGTTTCGTTGTATTACAACATCTTCAGGTGGGATATTAGCAAAGAAAATTAAAACATAATTTTTGTAAGCAACGTATTACACGTGTATTCACATAGTTACTGTTTCCTTTTTTGTAACTTTAAAACATTTTTATCAAAACCTTCTTTGTGTGCTTTGAAAATCTTTTAACAAATTCAATTTTTCTCAGTCATATGACAAATAGCGTCGACTTACGATACACAAATTTTCATTTCGAAATTATTTTAATATTTCCGAGGTATGAGAATATGGAGTACAATTAGTAAGTCAAGGAATGATCCTCGGTGATTTTTTTTTGTGTTTCCTGCCTGTTAACAATTCCAAACTACTTGTTTAAAGTGTCTCTTTATTGCTTTACTTCTTTGTGATTTTTTTTATAAACGTGACTTTCAGAATATTGACTTTAACATTAAATGTGTGTACTACTTTATTTATTCCATCATCATTACGCATTTTAGAAGTTTTCGTTTCGAATTTGTATTTTTTAATTGTTACCTACATTTAACAGATTTTTTTAATTTGAGGAAAAATTTAAATAGCAACAGTTCTGAACACAAAAAAATATTAGATAATTATATGTTTATTAGGTAAACTAGTATGTTGCTGCTATGGAGTAAATTATTATCTATAGTTTCGGTATTGTTACTAGATTATATGCAAAACCAACCAGTAAGTGATTTTAATAGTAGAAGTTGGATTTAGATTTATTGTGAATATATGAGTATATATATGAAGTACGTAATTTTTTTTCAGCCGAATGAAAATTTAACAGAGTATCTTAATTTCAGAAGTTGTTAAACATAGTTATAAGCTTTATATTAACCAACTTAAATAATAACCTATTATATACTTAGTAAATAATTTGCTTATTTCTATTAGTTTACTGATACACATATAAAATATCAGGAAACGATTTAGTTATCTTTTCTGTAATCCGATTACTCTCAACAGATTACAAGTGTGGGAATATCGTTTATCAAAAATGTGAAAATATCGAATCCATTAGATAGTAATAGGCTGAATACAGTAGTCTATGGTTTTTTAAATATAATTTCAAAACGATGGTTTTTTAAATGACATTACATACTGAAAATAGATTTATTTTTCATATAACTTCTTTTAACTAACAAACAAACAATCAAAAACAAAGTTACAATTTTTTCATTGAATATTTATAAACTGATATGAAATAAGTACACATACACACTTGAAATAATAAAATTTGTTCAGTCTATAATTTTTTAGTGCTACATATATATAAATATATATATATATATATATATATATCGGTGTCATTTAAATATTATTTCGTGTTCTTTTCGATTTAGATGTACTTACCAATGAATTGTTAGGCTCTCCGGGAAGTCCGTATAGGTTTAATGAAAAGCATTTATTGAAGCAGATACGTTCCATTCTGTTCACTAACTTTTTCTCATCTAGGTGAAATATATATAATACCAGTTTTCCAAAACTCAGCTGGACGGGAGGAGAAAAAGTGATCCGAGTGGTTTTTGACATCCGTCAGGGAATGGAATTTTTTACCGACAAGAAAATGTTTCAAGGATTGGAAGAAGTAGTAATATGAAGGGGATATATCGGGGAAATATGCAGGATCCCAACCTATCTGCAACAACTTGTCCTAGATGGCCGAAGATGCGTGCGTTAACGTGTTGTCGTGGTGGAAGACAAACCCTGTCTTTGGTGCAATTCTGACCGCTTCTCTGCAATGGCCGCCTTCAAATTTTCGAGTTGAGCATAGTACTTATTGGAGTCGATGGCTTCGTTCGGCGGCAGGAATTCGTAATGCAGGACGCTTTTTAAGTCCCACCTGAGAGACAGGAGAATTTTCTTCGAGTGCAGACCTGGCTTCGCCATATTCGCCTGGTTTCGAATAAAGAGCGGATTGCAGATGGATATCCAGTTCAGTTTGTGCTGGTCCACCTTGTTGGTTGGGCACACAAACGTCATATCTGCTCGCGTATCCGATTTTTTTCTGGTGATGAATTACGGTCGATCGGTGAATCCCCAATAGGTTTGCGAAATCTCGGACCCCACTACGAGGATTTTCCACCACGTACACCTCTACACGGTCCATATTTGACGTGACAGATGTTCCGGAGCGCTCTTGATTTTCAAGGTCAAAGTCCCCAAATTTAAGCCGCCTGAACCACTTGTGAACCACGACAATCAAAACTGCATTATCACCGTATAATTCTAAAATTTAAGTTTTTGTTTGAATCGAATTATAGACTTTTTTTAAAGAAGAACAACATGAGATGTCGTGAATATACGTTATGGCGCTCCATGTTTTTGAGGTTTGAGTGACAGGATTGTACAAGAGGGACGACAATATTATACTAACGTGAAAGAAGAGAGATTATTGTTTACAACAACGTACAGTGCAATACCGAACATGTTCACGCTTGTTCGCACACGTCGCTCGAAATCATGCAACTCGACATATATACGGACTTTCCGGACAACATAATATATTTGTGATAATAACAATTAATTGTATTTTAGTGTTTTTGTCCATTCTGTTGTTTGAAATATGCATAGAACTTCCCTGCTATACAGAAGTATTCAGAAAGAGATATTCAAGTCAGATCAGGAGTATTCCAAAAGAGATATTTAGGTTTTTTATTGTCAGTTTTTTACCCAAATCTTGAACAGGAAAAATGGAACGTAAAGGTTATCAGCTCTCTCAAAGCAGAGAACACATATAAATATTTAATACCCACTTTTTCACTAATATGACATTCTTTGAGGATATCAAAAAGGCCCACTCAAAATTGATAAAATATTGTTTCACAATTATTTTTATTAGAAAATATTTTATTTCAAATATTTTGGTTCATGTTATTCTAGACTGAATGACATTGAAAGTCACTGGAACTTGTTATTTAGTTTCGAGATTTAACTATCTATGTTGTTATTTTAATATTATTATATTATTTTGAAGTCTTTATTTGTATTGTAATATTGAAAGAATGGTGCGTTTGCAGCAAAACGTATTTAGCTTGAATATATTTCTGTTATAACAGACCTTGGGAAGTGTCATATCAAAATAATGTTTTTTTTATTTCAATTAGTTTAATTAATTCCATGTTGGCTATAATCATCGTATCGACAATATTCGAGAGTAACGCGTTACGATGGTAATGACCAACATCAGCATCAATATTGTGCGGATTATGTTAAAAGTAGACGAAATATGGATAAATATAGACTACTTTAGATATTATTACGAATCATATATAAAAACGTTAAGCACGAACATTTATGTGTTAAGTTACTTCATAATGAACAAACAACACCAAGAATTTAACCGAGGTTTAAAAATAGTGTCTTAAAAACTGGCTAACAGCAAATTATTTTCAGGAAAGGAAGTTAAATTTTTATCATATTCTTTAATAGGTAATTCAAACGGAATATACTGTTATAAAATTTATATAAAGGGATGAGTGTTTCTTTCCGAAGGGTTATAGAAAAAGAAACAAAGAGAAAAGTTGTATAGTTACCTTTCCTAGACCTAAAAATATCGTGAGTATCTTTAAAACAGGCATACAGACTTTGATGATCAGAAAAAGCGCAAAATTATAAAAGATATAGGGTAACTTAACATTTACTTACAGTTTCCCAGAAAAATATAGCTATTATGTCAGATCTTATGGTTTTTAAGATGGTCATGAAATTATTGTTATAATTTTTTTTAATCCTGAGGGTAATAACATATTTATAAGAAGCAAATGTCATTGAAATCGATCTAGATGATTTAAGAGCTAGATAACGATAGAAAATAGATACTCATAAATACACAAAGACAATTCCTGGCAAAGTTTTCATACCGATTTTCTGTACTAAATATAAATTTTTCCGAAGTGGAGACTACCAAAGCAAGAAAAAGCGTATAATTTATTATGGAAATTTTTTTTCATGTCGTTAAATTTTGTTGTTTATCGTGACTATCTTAAAAACTATAAGATCTTACATAACAGTATAGTTTTCTGGTAAGATGTAGGAAAATTTAAATTATTCTGTTTTTTTTTTAATTTAAATTTTAGCATTTTTGGGTCATCACAGTCTGTATCTCTGTCTTCTTCCCCGCAGTTTGTCGACTTGTCTGTCGATTATAACCAGAATTTTAATTGAAGGATTTTGATACTATGTTTACTACCATAAAGAATTTGCCAGTGGCATTTTTATATAAAAACGTTAATGTTTATGCTCAGGTTTAGACCTAAGGTCATACTTGAGTGGCTTGTCTTTAAACGTAGATAGGTACGATGTGCTATGAATTACGGGATGATGTCAGGATTAGCGAGGAGGTTTGATCATTAATCGTAGAAGTTGTGAGCTCCCCAAATTGTACGCGACCAAAACCGTAGGAAAAGCCAGTTATTATTAACAATACATAGAATATATTTCATTTAGGTCGGCTAAGTAAATTACGAGTAGAAGAAAGACAAATAAATGGGAAAACACCTCACTTACAGATTTATAAATTTTAAATTCGGAAACTGTGAAAGTCATATTCAGGATGACTTAGTTGTGGTCAAATGAAATATATGACGCTTGTAGCCAATGGCATATTTTCAAAGCCAATGGCATATTTTCAAAGAAAAACATAGATTATTATAACTAAACAGTAATTATGAAAAATTACATTAGCACATTTGTTTTAATTTTTATAAATTTTTAATAACATCATACATGTAATTCCGGGATATGTTCTCATTCACGGCACGCTTTGCAGCCTGTCCGCATACACATCTCGATGCTCAGCCACTCTGGTCACGGGTGAGTTGAGGCAATGAATTAAAAGTGAATTCGGTGTCGATAGCGAAAGGAAAGCTGCATGCTAAACGCATGCCAATTAATGAATATGGTGGTTTTTGGCTCGCGTCTCGCGCTTTTTGAACTCTGTGTTTAGCGCGTCTGCCGTCCCTGATCTTTGAAAAGTTTTTTTATTATATAAATTATACGTTTTTTCTTTTAGTGATTTGCACGTTCGAACAATTTATTATTCGTATAAAAAGTCTTTGTGTGTGGGTATGTGTCCAGCTTTTAAATAAACCAGAAAAAATTTAATGAAATTTGGTTCTTATATATTGTCATTAACTTTAGGACTAAAAAAAATTAAACTGTTATTTTATTAAAAACATGATTTTAAGGAATTATATTTAAAGTTCCCATGTTATTAGTAATTTATATCCCACCAATACATCACACTAATTGTTCCGGAGAAAATCTGATGAGCGTAGTATTAATGCTAACACGTGTACCCACTTGCATTTTGAGTGCGAAGTACCATTCGGATTATCGGATGTTACAATAGTTAATGTTTTATGAGTTCAAGAAAACAAAAACTGCTAAGACTGGCAATAAAATAAGACAATAAAATTTTACTGCAACCTTACAAAAGACATATCATCTAACGTTTCGCGAGAAAATGAGTACAGGGTGACTGTACTCTTTATTTCGTTTCTAGTCTTAACAAGTGATATTACATTCGTGGCATTTATATATCTTCTCGATACGTTAAGAGTGTTCAAAATCGCTACCGGCGTGGTACTTGTGGTATGAAGGTAAATACTAAAATCCAACCTCTTCGTCTTCTAATAATGCAACGGTCAAGCCACATCATCTGCCGACTGAATAATTTTGAAAAACATATATACTAATTAGCAAGTTTCTAAGTAGTATTTTTACAAAAATTTAAAATATTTACTTGACAATTAACGAAAAAGTATTGAGAATAAAAATAGGAAGTTAAAAAATTGGAGAAAAT